>VXAA01005745.1:1008585-1113585 GCA_013399115.1 Anseranas semipalmata | reverse complement strand
GCATGGGCCCAAATCAGCTTCATGAAGCAAGAGGATGGAAAGTTTTTGCTTACTAAAACTTCTTTTGCTCACTAAAACTTCTTTTGCTCTGTACAACCAAATATTCATTCTGGTTTCACAGTGGGAAAAAATCTAATCAGAGTACCACAACCTGTAGAGCCAGCCCTTATATATCAAATACAGGGATTTTACTCCAGATACAAAGAGGCCTGACATTTCCTTACTCAGCCTTTGTAAGAAGTAACATCCTTGACTCAGGTGAGAAATCTTCCATAAGGCTGTCCTGATTCCCTCTACTCCTGTACTGTGGGACAAAAACTGTTCAAAAACATTTCAGAGCTACAATTCCTTGATCTATCAAATGCTTCATTTAGTGAGACCGAGTCCAATCTGATGCCACAAGGGGAATTGTCCTCTCTGGGAAGTTCTCATCTTTGCATATCTGGTTCTCAGAATCTGGCTGTGCTGGACTGGTAATCTCTAAACTATAGGCCCTAAGAAATGATTGTGATGGAAAGAGGGTGCTTCTGCTGGGTGATTTTCCTCCTTGACTATCAACAGAGAGAGAAGCTCCTCCAGTGACTGGATCCAAACACTCATTCCTTTCCACTGAGAAGGGAGAAGTACACAGAGCCTAGATTGCTGACTTCTAAGTCAAACATTGGTGCTCAGAGTTAGGTGACATGAATACCACCATCACCACCACCACCACCAGTATCTCTGCTACAAGCATCTTTCATAAGGATCCACGAAATTTTAGGTCCTCAGCCACACAGGTGGAAGAATGTGTTTCCATCAAGAAAATTATGATATTCCAGGTGACACCACTCTAGGAAATTTTCTAAACATTGGCAGCATGTTCTAATACTGATAGAAGATTATAGGAATTTTCAACCCAGAGCTCAGGAAGTACTAACTCTCTTCTCCTGTATTATGCAGGTTACAAAAGGATGCACATTGCTCTATGGAAGATAGGGCAGAAAACCAAGATAATCGAAGAAGCATTTTCCACATGGTCAGACTTGATTCTACCTTATTTGGTTGATATTTTTGTGCCCACTTAATGTGACCCAAACATCTTCAGAACAAGACTATGCAAGAAAACAAGCAGGGCCAGAATCACAAAATGTGAGGTCAAGAAGGGACTCCTATCTCTAACATGGCAAAAATTTCAGAGAACCTAATTTTTTCATACTGTTTCCTTCTCTGATTTTTTAATTTCTTTTTCCACAGGATAAGCCAGGAAAAAGAAAAAAGAAAAAAAAAAAAAACTCTCAAAAGGTCAGAATGAACAATAATATTAGATATTGCAGAATGTGGAGCCATTGCATTCCTTTTTCAACAACACCAGAAACACATGAGAAAGTTTGAAAATACCATTTAAGATAGCAGGGAATGAGTCACCTTACATAGGACCTTACTGTCCTATTTAGGGAATTCTCAAGCTAGCTAAAATTATAATAACTGGTACCAGCTATCAGTATTAGTAACAAATACTCTATAGGCAGGTCATCCCTTAATCTGCCAGTAATACTGCCAACATTTCATTAATCTGCATAAAGGCCTCGCGCTGCCTCAGCGGGGTACAGGAATGTTTTGCCATTGATTTGGAGCCAAAACAAACCCTGACTGCCATTTTCAGGCACTTGAACACTGTCTGATTTTCCAGATGTGCTACACCACTCATTTCAACAGCACAGACACCTAGCTGGTTTCTAAACAGAATCAGAAGCCCAATTTCTGACCTGGCAACATTTTTGGTAATTTTTGTAACGGATAGATACCTGATACTCTGATGATCCTTTGCCATCATTATTCTTCTTCCTTCTGCAAATGAATATTCATGAAATTACTAATTCCCATGGCGAAATGGAGGGAAAAACTACTTTTCCATATGCAGTTTAGGTATGTGAAAAATCCACGTTTACAACTTTTCCTTCAACTTCTTTTCTAATTCAGTCATCCTAGTGGAAACGGCATTTGTTCCAGAAACATGTTTGGTACAAAACCTATGCATCCTATAGGCTGTGAATGGAAAATGCTGAGATCTATAAGAAGTGTTCACATGTTCCTCTGTGTTGGCCTGTTTTATCTTCAAATATAAAAGACATTACTACATGTGTAGTCACTGTTTTGTGATACCAGTAGCCTTTTCTTTGTTGGTAGTATCACCAACACTTTCAGCAATTGCTGTTATAGAGTGAAGTAATTTATGCACACTAGATATGAATTTCATACAAATCCTTTCTCAAACTAATTTCTGAATTTGAATAATTTATTTCAACAACAACAGAAAAGTAGAGGAATTATATTCTTGGGATTCTCTGACAATCAGTAGTGCAGAAACATGGGAAATAAGAACCCAATTACTTTAAAAAAAGCACATACATTTGCAAACTCCCCCCTTTTGGCCAATGACCACACCCAATGCAACCTGGAGTTCATCCTGTATCCATTTGTTTAAACAACTAAAGAACAATGAAACATTTCTGGACATTCCTGCAATTGCCTTCTATCAGTCAGTTCTGGCAGCTGCTTGGCAACTCTTTACTTGGCCTCCAAAGTAAACCCACCCTCTGAAGAAAACACTGCAAACCTCTACAGCCAGCCTGTTTGCCTGCAAAGTGATTAATTTGGAGTGTATTAAAACCAAAGCCAGTGTGCTGATAACATGAAGCAAACAGAGGGAGCAGTGTGTTGAACAGCTCGGAACGAACTGTTCCTGCTTTGCAAGGCAGGCTGATATTCTCACCACGCATTAGGTTTTCCAAGGGATGAGAAATGAGCACCCTGGGCAAGTTCAAAAGGCTTGAGAGATCTTCCTTGTTATCCACCTCCTCATCTGTAAGATTGTGGAGACACCCTTTGATAAACATACATTAAAGCTCTTCATGTTGCTCAAGTCTGAGATCAATCTCTCTGTTTGCTGAAATTTAGGGGCTTCCATCTCTGAGATATGCCTGAAAATTCCTTTCCTTATTCTACTGATAAAACAGGAACACTTCATATTATAGCATATGTGATAAGACAGGAAGGTTGAGATGAAGACGCCTCTTATAAAACCCAGTTAAGAAACCCTTGGGTTATCTCAACCAGATGTTATTAAACTCACCACAGGAATTACTGGCTTAAATATGCTGGCCTTTGTAAGGAAAGCATTAAAGCCACATGATTAAAACACTTTTTTTTTTTTTTTTTTTTTTTGTTTAAAATCCACTTATCCTTGCAGCTATTGAAGTTGCTACCTCT
The DNA here is from genome assembly GCA_013399115.1 of Anseranas semipalmata. Classification (NCBI taxonomy): domain Eukaryota; kingdom Metazoa; phylum Chordata; class Aves; order Anseriformes; family Anseranatidae; genus Anseranas; species Anseranas semipalmata. The sequence goes on along the minus strand of VXAA01005745.1, from coordinate 1,110,336 downwards.
TTTGTTCTGGAATTCATATGACAATATTAGTTTATACCATTTTTTCAGAAAAATGATTGCAAAGAAAATTTTAAAAGCATCAACAGAACAAAAGATTCCCTTTTTGTTTAGCATTTTTGAAGTCAGTAGTACAATCTGGAAGGATCTGCCACAAGATTTGTGAGTTGTCAGTGATGTTAGCCTACTTACCTGCCATATATAATTTCATCTCATACTCATCCCACAGTTTCTGGGCATGCCTAGTTGTAGCCAAGCAAAACTTAATCTTGACTTAAGTCAAGGTAAACAATTTCAAACATTTAAAAATGCTCCGTGGGGATAAAAAAAAAAAAAAAAAAAAAAAAAAAAAAAAAAAAAAAAAAAATTAAAAAATTAAAAAAATCCCCCGTGGGGAAAAAAAAAAAAAAAAAAAAAAAAAAAAAAAAAAAGCAAACATACTTCACTAATGAAATGAATAAGTGATTTCATTCCACAAGCCAGTGCTGAGTTTTCTATCTTCTATTTGGTTAAACATATGCAGTAATTTTCTAAAAAGAAAGAAATAACTATTATTTTTAGCTAGAGGGTTTTATTTCTTGTCCCATCTGATTTTTCCTAACAGTCCTCAAGATGCTTCTAGGAATGTATTGGTCTCCCCCCCGGCCCAACTTCATGTACGGCAAAGTGTGCTGAGGAATCCCAACAGACAGGGAATGGAGGTGTCACCTGCTTGTTCACTTTAACAAACACAGTGTGCTCACAGCATGTTATACATAACATTAGAGACATGCATGAGGATGGTATACCTAAGGTCCCTCTAAAATGTTGAGTTCCTCTTGCCTAAGTGTTTTTGGTAGGATCCCAAGATCATGTATCATTGCAACCAGCTTCCAGCATGCACCTGTGTTTACTTAACTTCAGAACTAAATTTGTGCTGGACATTGCTTGGATAAGGTGTTATCCTCTAAAGACTGATTAAACTCTACCCTCCTTAGAAAAATACAGAAATTAAATTGTTAAAGACATGTTCTGAATACATTTCAGAGCACATCTAAGTGGGTAATCTAAGTGGGTGGCTTACAGTTCATTGAACTATCACACATTCATTGCTCCTGTAGCCTGGAAGGACTTCCAAAAGATACAAACTAGGGAGGCAGGACCAAACAAGAAGGTGTCAGAGAGCTCAGCAGGCCTACCTACATGGTAGACGAGACCCAAGCGTGACCACTCTCCTTCCAAAAAGCAAGAGAATGACCTGAGAAAGGTGCTCACATTGAGAACAGTGAGCAGTCGTTGTGCTTGGGCCAGAGACCTGTTATTAACAGGAACTTTAGAAAAGTTCAAAGACATTTTGGTGATGCCATTGGGAATCCAATCATGGCTCATAAGTTCATCTTTGCTATCTAGGTGACAACAGCAACCTGGCTCTTCTTTGTCCTAAACCTCAAAAGCACTACAGTCATCACATTTAATTACCAAATACAGGACCATGACACTTAGAGAGAAAAGAATACAGCTTCTAAGGACCTTTAAGGAAGAATGTTATCTGCTGGCCTTTCTTGGGTCTTGGCATCCTGAAAGGAAAATGTGAAACTAACTGGGGGAGGTTGGCTTTTGGTTTTTGTTTTTTGATTTTTTTCCCCAGTTATAAAATTAAGGGAATTCCTTTTTGCTTTATACTGGGCAGTACAGCTTTGGGCAGCAAAACCTAGTGACACTAGCTGTCAATGCTGAGGAAACTACCCTTAGAAAGGTGAGAAAACTTCCCTTTAAAATTCCTAAACAGTCTTAACTTTTATCATGCACAATATCAAGATCATAAGGTCATCAGAATAATGGCTGCAAACTGTTCTTCCTTTTTTTAAAAAAAAAAAATATATATATTTCTTGAGGGAAAAGGAACACTTACTGACAGTTTGGGAAGGAGAAGGAGAATTATTTTAAAATAGAGTTAACTTTTTCTGTTATCCATCACAATGCAAATATAGTGTAATTCAGCCATCCTCAGCTGAGTTCTGCATTTCTTTATTCTACCCAAATCTGAAGGTTATGAAGGTCACTCAAACCAAGCAAGTGAAACTTTAAGATATCCTCCTTGCTGGAAGGTCTAGGCTTAAGAATCCTTTTGGTTTCTGTGCTCATTCACCTGTTTAGTTACTTCCTAGCCATGATTCACTTCCTTTTCTTTCTCTGTTATTCTTTAATTTCAGTCATTTTTTTTATTCATATCACTTCCTCATATTTGATTGATATTATGAGTTGTTAATGTTACCTTTTTCTAATGAAAAAATCTATAGAAATGAAGGAATTTTTAAAAATAGCAGAAAATACTATCCTGGCTGTGTATATATATGCTCCACTTCTGAACACTGTTATTTATTCACTTTGGTAAAATACATTGATTTGAAAAAACGTGTATCAATATAATTTTGACAGATGTCATCTGCTTTTTGTTTGCTTGTTTTTTGAGAGTTTTTTAATGTTTTTTTTTTTCTTTATTATTTCTGCAAATGAACTTATGGATGCTTTAAAAATGTAAATGCAAAAGATGCCTATGAAAAGGTAAGAAGAAAAAAATAATGTGAAATGTCCTCATTCTGCGCCATTGCCCTCTTCTGGATGAAATAGCAGACCTGCCACTGCTTTTGTATATCTCACTTCACGATAACTGTCTCCAGACCATAAAAATACACAATTCTAAAACATCAAGAAAATATCCAACCTTAGTTGAAGAAAAAGTTTCTGTTTGCAGGGGAGCAGAAAACATATATCTATTTCCTTCATAAGCTGTAAATTTCAAGTGTCACAGTAATGGGCACTTGCTCACAAACAGTCCACACATTTATTGCGGCCTTTAAAAGCAATGTCCTGTTCCTTCCTATTCCTTGCTTTCTGTGAGTGGCAAATACCAGCTGGTAGTGTTGGTGTCTGATGTACAGAGAAAAAGACATCACTTGGCAGAATAATTACCCTGTGCTGATATTTGTGCTACCATGGCTGCTTTGCCTCCAGACTGAGAGCTGGCTTAGTTGAAGCCTTGAACTACTCCAGGTGTACCTCGTGTAAATAATTCCTGTGACACCAGACGTGTCACATTCACAGTTTACAACACGGCTTTAGAGTTCAGTTTCAACTGAAACAGAGATTTATGAATGTAAGGAAGCTGTTTGGGAGTGGGTTTGAACAATCGGAATTTCACAGCAAACACTAAAGATCTACATAACTGCAGCATTAGAAAGCTGAGGTTTGGGATTCCTAAAATCTGGTGCTTGATCTACATACAGTGGAAAGTGGGGAAAAAAAAAAAAAAAAAAAAAGAATGGGAGAAAAGTTTACCTTCCAAGCTGCCCACATATCACCCCCTGACAAACATATCTATCCTCCCTGTTCATGGAGGCACAGTCCTTTGCCTCTGTCCCCATGGAGAAAATGTCAGAAGCTTATATAAACCTTCTACCTAGCAAAACCCCTGAAACAGACTGCTATCATTTGTCATCCTCCGCCTCCTGCAAAACAAACCCTCCATCCATGTGTTCCACCGTGCAGCAACAAAATGGATAATAAAGATGCCAAGAAAGGTTCTTGTCTGTATATTTTTTACTTCCTGTTTCATACAGCTACTCTAAAACAAATACTGCAGGTGGTTTGAATAAAACATCCTATATGCTTTCTTTTCTTCACCAGAAGGCTGACAAAGAATGGCTTGTCTGTCACATCCCTCCTGCAATGCTTTTCCTTTGACAGGGTGGGATCAGCATTTTTGGAAGCAACAGTGCTCCCAGGCATTGCTGGGTGGCTGGTCTGAGCAGTGTGTGTGTACAGATAGATATATCAGACTGTTCGGATGCACAGCAAGCCAATACCTACTCTACAAGCAAACCAGAGCTACCATGGATTTATTACAATTGAGCCTTTGCCAGTGGGTGTCACTAAAAATTAGCTGTAAAGGAATTTTTTTTTTTTTTTTTTTTAAAAAGGGGTGGGGGTCAAGAAAACCTGAATATTAAAAAAAGCATTTGGGGACTTATTTTTGGCCCCAAGCCTTGTTTTGAATCCTTCCTTTGGTCAAACAATGGCAATGAGATCAGAGCCAGGCATCTAGTGCCCTCTAATTACTTATCTGGACTGACGTTTGCAGTGAATAGCTGGTAGGGGGCCCAGATAGGATGGGAAATGATTTCGTTGAAGTATCCTGCGTGGATTCCCCGGTGGTGGTGGCATGTTTCTTTATGGGCTTCCTACGCTGCTCTCCCTCACGCAGTGGGGGAACGCCAGCCAGGTGACTCACTGAGGTTCTGCCCTGTGTTTACTGCAACAGCCCTCTCCACTGGGACTTGGTTGCTGCGTGGAGCCTGACTTTCCCAAGAACGACTCAAAGGGCTAATTTTAAATTAACAAAAGCTTTGGAAGGCAAGGAGAGGGGAAGGGGGAGGGGGTTTTCTTGCAGGAGGAAAGAGATGGCAGAAATAGACTCCTTCCTTTTTCCTTTCTCTTGTCCAAGATAAGGAAACATCACAAGCTAAAGGCAATTTAAAAACAACTTAAAAGGCTGATAAATTTAGTTACAAGTATTCCACTGGGTGGACAATTGAGATATAGAACAAGTCTTTAACCACAAGTCTTTTAGGAAAAACTACCAGTGGTCATGGCAAAGGGGCAAAATCAAAGAAAACCTGTTCATATTAAATACTACCATAGGACCAGGTCATAAACCCTTTAGAGAAAATTTGGTCTAGTACTTACAACACTGGATTATAATTTTTGTGTTCCACTTAGGTCTCCAGCCAGTCTAGGTTTCCTCTATAACTTTGACAAAGTCACTGCAGCTTTTCTGTGTCTCAGTTCTCCGCTCATAAGATATGATATCAACATGAAGTTGACTATGACTAACATATGAAAGGCTATGAACTTTGCTGAAGTTATCATTATAGAATGAAATGTTGCACCCAGGTCTTAAGAGGCCTCTCATACTCTGCAAAAGACAAGTCTGGAGAATTTCACTGGGGAGCTCGGATGTTCCTGCTACTTTCCAGTTCATGGTCCAAGTTTCTAACTAATTGATATAACCTGCAAACTGCTCCTATAGATGATGAGATTTACCTCTTGAGCATATGAAGACAAAAGCAGAATTTCAGTGTGTCCCCTGGAAGGCTGGAAGCCAACTGATCCACTCATTGGAAAGGGAAGCTGAATTCAGGATTCAACATACCTGGGTTGGAGATGTCCTTCTGCAGAAGGACTGGAACATAATGAGCATAAACATGTAATTGTCGGAAAGTCTAAAAGGAGATGTCCTATATCATCTCAAAGACTTCACATTCCACCGCTACCAAGACCCAAACTCTTCCAAATCTCTAAAAGGGTGAAGAAATTCATAATTCAAGGAGATAAAAATTTAATGTGATTTATGAGTATTTATGGAGATTTATGGGACTGCTACAGCTTGGTGGTCCTTCTGTCAAAACTTGCCATTCTGAAGCAAGGAAATGCCATCAGAAAATGCCACTAACAACTACTCAGTACAAGTAAAGGTTTTTGATGGAACCAAACTTAATATAGTCACACTAAATATTTAGATACTTAAATCCCCCTCCTTTTATGTTTCTTGTCTTTTTGCTACTCTTATTGACTATTTTCTCAGTAGTCTTTGGGTTATATGGGGTTTGAGCCAACTTCTAAAGTTTGACAGGCCAAGGAAGATATTCTATCCATTATTGTGGTGAACATGTACAAAAACAAGTCAGCACTAGCTTGGGGAGATCTGTATAATGCTCCATTGCACTAAGTAAACATGTATTTAATCTCTCTGTACCATCTGGAAAATAATAATATTTCTCTTGTTTTTCCCTTTTGATTTTTTTTTTTTTCTGTTGAGATTACAAGTATTAAAAGGCAAGCCCCTTCTCTTATTACACAAGGATACAACAACACAAATATAACAAACAGGCCAGGACCTGTTCCTTGGCCCTGAAGGCAAGCGGTGTGATTCATCTCATGTCCATAACGTTAAAAACTTTCTTCGATGTTAAAAAAGCAGGACCTCACCCATATCGCCTATTGGGAACAGCCTCTGACCTGTGATGTTACTTGAACCATTTCTGAGAGTTGTCTGGGAAAGAGCAAAATGACACGGGGCAAAACTGTTCCAAGGAGCACGCTAACACTGCATCTCTATGGATATTGCAGGTCCAGCCCTGGTCTTCTTTAATTTAATAGATACACCCAGTTTAAGTGTACAAGTGCCTGAGACAAAGTGAAACAAGGTTTAATGGGGACTGTAGGCATTGTCATAAAACAAATAAAAACAGACTTTTCTAATTTGCTTTTTGATTTTGCTTCTATTCATTCAAATCACTAGTCATGAATATCTCCCTGAAGGAAAATTCCGACTCGAAGGCAGCACATAGTCTCTACACAACCATTCCTCCAGCAGACGCTCTTGTGCCCGCCCAGCCATTCTCTGCTGGTTTTCTAGCTTTGGAAAATCAGCACAACATGTTACACCAGTGGTTGAGAGGAAAATGCCATTAAAGAACATGACTCTCTTGACAGCAACAGAGGTCTGTATTGCTTGGATTGGTTACGGTGTATTCAGTTGTCATCTTTGAAACATGACTGTGAAAGCAACACCACTCACATAATCCTTCCCAAGGGTAGTGAGAAGGAACTGCTGGTGCAACACGGCAAAAAAGATTTCCAAATCTTGATTCTAATTTCCTGATTTTTTAGAAGAATTTGCTCATCTGCAGCTAATCATGTTCATGCCTTTTTTAGTCTCCAAGAACAATATTTTTTAAGGTGCTCTTAATGAGCTGAACAGCCTCCTAAAAACTCATGAGAGACAGAGAGACTGTCAGAGACAAATCACTTTCTTTGATTAAGCTCCACAAGACCGTGGTACATTCTTAACTGAAAAGAACACAACAAAGATTGATCCTCCTCCCACTTAAATCAGTTGGACTTTTTCTCTAAGGTGGGATCAGATCCAGAACAGATTAATTAGAAATGTGTTTTGATAAAATGCTGTTTAGTAAGAGGCAAGTAACCAGAAAAGAAGATTAGGTTACAGGAGGGACATAGCTGGTGGTGACTTCCAAAGGGAGAAAGACCGGGAGATGCTCAGTAAGGAATAAGAAGGGGCATCCAAACAACCTCAGCCTCACCTCTCATGGGGGCTTGGACCCCTCTGACTTGTGGGACACAGTGCCATAACCCCACCTACATTCTCATTAGCTTTGCCAATAGATAAAGGCATTTATTCACAATGAAGTATTTCATGCGCCTTGGCAGAAAACCACATAGTTGCTGAGCAGTTGGGAAAGAGTTTTGTCAGAGGCAGTCTGACTGAAGACTTGCCTGTAACACTGTTCGCTAGAGCTCTGTTGGGCTACATCTCAGATCTCAGACCTAGTCTCTCCACAACCATTCCTCCAGCAGACACTCTTTACTCCCAGCCGTTCTCTGGTGGTTTTGCAGCTCTGGAAAATCAGTAAAAGAACAGACTTACAGTTTGTTCTGCTTTTGCTGTTTTGTTGTCTTTGATTATTATTTCTAAGCTGTCTAAAAGAGCGCTCTTCTGCAAACCAAGATGAAATTCTCAGCATTCTTAAAGAAGTCATTTTGCAGCAAATTCTTGCAGGTAACATGGTCCTGATAGTAGTAAACTTCATGAACTGCTTTGATAGAACTCACAACAAAAAACCTTCTACACTTCCAGGTGCAGTCTTTGGTTTGTCTGTCCATGTATTTCTCACTTTCATTCACTTCCTATTTCTGGAATCCAAATGTTGTAGAGCATAGAATTTGAGTCATTTTAACCCAAACCTGAAATTTCATCAAAGGTTTATTCACAAGTTGTAGATGCAGATACAGAGAAAAATATACCTTCCTTTCTGCTCTTTTTGGAAATAAATTGCTTTTGAACAAATGAAAACCTGCTTAAATTTTCATCTGTACATTTTCTGACAAATAAAAAATTGGTGAACTTGAAATAATGCCTTCTTACATGTTTTCTTTCTTTGATACAACTGTGATTTGGCTAGGACAGAACGTCAATCTGCCAGAATTATGCGGAAGGCGTAGGATTCGTGGTATTTCAGACCAGTCAACACAATTAAGCAAGCTTTGTTCTATTTTGAATTCACAGAACATGTCCATCACCTTAGAAGTAACTTCCAGAAAGTTTTGTTTTGTTTTGTTTTGCTTTGTTTTGTTTTGTTCTTAAACCGTGCTAGTTCCAAGCTGATTTCCAGAACATTTAAGTTTCAAATCCAAATAAGAACTTCTGAGGAATTATCTGAGATGGGACTGTAGGTCCTCAACAAGACTTACCTGTTAAGGAGACAGACATTTCTTGCACACAGAGCTCTGTTTAACTTCAGGTCTTGCTGTAAGACCTTTTTCTGTCACTGCAAGATTAATATTTTCAGTAGAATCTGACCTGTCTGTGAAAGAAATAGAGCTATAAGCTTCAACAACTGTGTCCAAGCTTGTTAAGCAAATGAAAAATAAAATAATCTACAAAGCCCTCCTATGTTTCAACAGTGCTGATCTATGCTGATGTAAAAAAATCTCAGATGCCTATATTAAAAAATATATATACATATTATTCTATCTTTGTTTTTAAGTTCTAAATTCATTGAAACCATATCTAACTCAGCCTGTTTAGAGCTCTAATATCCCCAAAGCAAATTACATCTTCAGTTTGCTGACAGGAGTCTTAAGGGTCATAACTCAAAATTCCATCGCTTTGGTGTAGTGCCAGGATTTTTGGAAGGAAAAAAAAAAAAAAAGAAAAAGGAAAAGAAAATCAAGCAAGCTTCATATGAGTCTCAACAGATGCAAATAATTTTAATAAAACTAAACTGCTGCCTGGGACTAGGTGCACCCTAAAGTCTCGTATACATTTTGTTCTGACATGTAAGATAAAACCTAATGAGAAGTTAACATAGGTTTATGAGAAGAGAAAGGAGAAAATTATTTTTATTTCATTTCCAAGCTGCTGTGGAGCCAGTAAGGGATAAGAATGATTTGTGCTGGATACTACAATGTACATTTTAGATTGTGGTACTCAGGTATTAGTTATTATATAATATCAGAAGAAAGACATCTTCTGGGCTCACTGTACCCCGAGTTTCCAGATTTTTTTTTTTTTTTTTTTTTTGTAACCATTATAAATTTAACCATTATTTACCTGCTAACCCTTAATGTTTCAAAATTCAAAAGCAGGATTCTGTATTTTATGATTCTATGATTTTCTATGATTCTATGATTTTCATACTCATATATCTCAAGTGAGATACCTATATGTAAGGGTAGGCAAACAGTCAGGAAGGAAAACACTTCTGAAAATCAGATCATTTTTCTTTATATGTTGGAGTTTGGAATAAAGCATCAAACTCAAGAAGCCCAAATTTGGTCATGTTTTTTTTCCTCCTGGTGATTTAACATTGGCAGGGACTCTTCTCTGGTATTTGTCATGCAGCAGAAGGATGTTTCCCCTTATAGTTTATAACTGAATGTCTACAATTTAACCTAGAATCAGAGAATATGCTGAGTTGGGAGGGACCCACAAGGATCATCAAGTCCACCTCCTGGCTCCACACAGGACCACCCAAAAATCAGTCCCTATGTCTGAGAGCACTGTCCAAACGCTTCTTGAACTCCAGCAGGCCTCGTGCCGTGACCACTGCCCTGGGGAGCCTGTTCCAGTGCCTGACCACCCTCTTGGTGAAGAACCTTTTCCTAATATCCAACCTGCAGTATATCTTCAGACATTAGCATGCTTTAAGACAATCATTCGGACAGCACTGGCAGAATTTGCTGTAGGTGGTAGAAATAAATGAATTGTCTAACTTTTTGCTCACCTGGGTTGCTACTGGAGTAGCACCTGGGACATTGAGATTCAAAGAGTGGAAGCCAAAAGCTTGGATTCCATTATATAGCAGCAGTTAAAAACTCTTGCCACTTACGTGACCCAATTGTTAGAGCAGAATATGAAATTTGAAATTTCTTTTCAGAAAGGCAGGATTCTCTCTGGTTAGTATTAGAGGTGCAATACAACTACACCATAACTTAGACATCTCTGTCATGTTTAAATGGAGGTAGGATCATTGTTTCCAACCATGAAGGTAGGCTGTCATTATCAAAACAGTCCCTATAGTCCTCTCTGTCTTGACAGCTCTAAAATTCTGAAAACCATTAAAAGTTGTTAATTTTCCAGAAATATCGTTAGAAAAGGGGGAGATAGGATGTCTTGGGAATTCTAGTGTTAAAGTGAACTGTGTGACAGATTTCTGTTCTCTTCTCTGTTCTTATTCTTGCAAAATAAGCCAAGAGACAGATTAACTAAATACAGCAGATACAAACTAATGATTCTCTTTGCTCCTTGGCATGTGAAGGCTCCAGGATTATCCACTCCACACAGCTTCCCTAAAAGGAGAGAAGGACAGCATGCAATGCACTCTATAAATTGCTTCTCAGGGAATTTTAAGTGAGCGTTCACACAGTAATGGTTCTCTTCAGCCTCCCTGGGCAGGGAAAGGTCCCATTTGCTCTGGCTCAGACTAATTTTTCAGCATGTTTGCCTTAGTAGAAGCATTGCTTCTTTCACATCCCCATTTTCTGTTAAATCAGTGATTTGGTTGTTTCTGTTCCAAGTTTTCTTAATGTTTTCTTCTTTTTTCTTTTTTTTTCCAATGAACATTTGGTAAACAGTCTTTTATTTGTGCTCAGGCTGCAGGTCCTGACTCATTATTTTCACAAAATACACCTGACTTTGCATCTTTCCTTCTTTGGTAAAAACTGCATGGATGTACCAATTTATTCCCAGTTGCAAAAGTTTTCACTCTAATTAGCTGACACAAAGATTGTCTTGGTGTAGCTTATTCTTTAATCAATTGGACATAGTTTTTGACATCAAATGAATAGAATTTTTGTGTTTAAATCAAAGCTCTGTTTTGTCTAGGAACCTGTAACTGCTTACCCAGTTAATCCATCTGTCCATATAATCATTTGTGTGGGGAACCGTATGTCATTGATCATGATCCTCATCTTAGCACTGACTATACAAACCATGGCTATAAAAGCAAATGCAGCTGAACAAGGCTAGCCCAATGGATTAACTAGCCACACAGAGATCTTTAACTTCAGTTAGCTTACACTATCTTTTATTTATATTTTATTTATATTTTATTCATTCTATACTTTGGGAGCTACAAAATTAAGAGCCTGTTCTCAATGACGGAATTTTATTTTATTCCATATATGGCAAAGCTGATTTTTTTTTTCTTGAGTGACACATTACTCATTTTGAAATCAAATCATATTGATGTCAACAGGAATATAATTTCACCTTTAAAGACTTCTGACGGGATACTGAACTTCAAAATTGAGTTATTTTCCTTCATTCCTTTTCACAATTGTTTTTTTTTTTTTTTCTCAAGGAAGCATATGAGTAGAGATAAAATCAGCCTCATTAAGTGGGTCATTAGAAATGTGTGGGACTATAAGGCTTTTCTATTAATTACTTTACAAGGCTTATGCAAATATTGACAGGAGGTATTTAAGACATATTGATACTGATTTAGAAGTATTTAAAGGCAAGTCAGTAGTTCTCTGATTAATTCTCACACAAATGTTCAGTTTCTAATTTTGCAATATCCACTCAAATTCACATGGTAATCTTTTCTGATTTTGCAAAGAAATCCTTAATGCTAAAGTGCAAAGATGTCAGTTTTATTCTCCACGTTGTTAAGAAATACGGATGGAAAAATGTAACTCATTCAACATTTTCCTAAATATCCTTAAGCGTATCAGGACAGACATAAACACGCACAACAACTGGATGGTGGTACTCTATATGTCCTTGATTTGAAGTCATGTTCTTTCCTCTTTGAATTTGTCTTTACCCATTCTAACCATGTGTATTGCTGTTTTACTTATATATCTATAATTAGATATATATTGCATCTTATTTTTTCTTTTATTTTCAAATTATTGAGGTGCAAGCAGAAAGTTTTTGTCATTCACTTTCTGTTTTGCCCATTTATTTTAACATATAGCATTATTTACCTAAATATTTTACATGGATTTAGCTCTGCTTGTGCTATAATATTTACTGAAAGTTTCAGACCAAACACAGTCAAAGCATAGTTTGTTTGTTTCAAATGGGCTTCTGAATCAGTACTGTGGTACTGTTTAAAACTCTCTGAGATTTATTCTTTTTCACACTATCAGCAGATGTTCCAGTTCTCTAGACAAATGAAAATTTGCTCAGAGCTGTTCTCTTTGTAACTTGAAGTGCTCAGGGGTCCTTAGAAAAGTCTGTCCTCCCTGGACTTCTCAGGTATAGAGGGCTCAATGAACAAAATGATTGATTTTGTGTGCTGTGACTCTACCTTAGCACCGCTCGTTTTTATTCACCTATGTCTTCATATTCAAACTCTATGAATTTCAGATTCTTTTTCTCTTGCTTTCTTCCCCAAGCACAATAAACTGGAACTTTTTACCAAATATTAGTAAATTAATAACAAATTGTGGTGTCATTTAGCACATGGATGCATTCAGAAAGACATGCACAACCTTAAGCACGGATGCCACATGCTGTTATTTTTGTGTAAACCCAAAAAAAGGTTTCATACTTTTGCTCTGGAGAATGTTAGGAACATTCATAGTTCTCACTCCTAATTTACAAAAGGGCAAATACACCAAGGCTTAGTTTATTTGTTATAGTAGCAATCTATCACTGAAAGCAGAAGAAAGTCACCAGAGGTCGTTTCCTACACACTGCACTGGAATTGCTCAAAAATCTCAGCTGGAAAACAGCCTGTTGAGGCCTGAGATTTTAAAGGGCTTCTCTTGCATAAATGACACTGATCTTGATGCTGGAAGAAATAGTTAAACCCTCTTGCAAGCCCAGAAAGAGCATGGAGAAAAAGCCAAGAAAATAAACCTTGGTTTTGCAATTTTTTAATTTTATTTTTATTTTTATTTTATTTTATTTTATTTTCTGCACAGAATGAGCATGACCTGCAAAGGAAGGGACTGTTGAATCTGCTGCCTAGAGGGTCTAATTTCTTGGCTGAGATCTACCTGTCATCACCTGGCTATTCAGATGTTAGACTCCTGTGCCTGAAGTATTCTTGTTCAGCACAATTAATGGTCACTGAAGAGATCAAGGACTTTCACAGGTGGATCTATGTTTTCCTAAAGTAGCTGTTAAAGCCAGGTCAGGAGGAGGCATCAGTTCATCTGACCCTAAATGATATGTAGTTTATAGTCTGAATGATGTGTTTAGATGTAACATTTCAAGCTTAAAGTTAAAAGCGACTGTTTATGCTATTCAACATAAAGGGTGCTCCAGACCAGACCATCGTTTCACACACCCACGTACACTTACACCTCAAGATAATCATACGTCTTTCCTGAGGGGATGAAAAAGCAAAGCTTTTCCCTCGTTTTGCTCCATTTTTGGTACACAATGGAAAAATGGACTAGTGCTGCAGTAAACGAAATATTTTAACCTGAAGAGACAGTTGTTTTAAAGCATAATCTAACAAATTGGGTTCTTTGGGCAGCTCAAAGGTGTATCAAGGAGAGTCTAAACTGCACAGCAGACCTTATGCAGAAAGTTAGCAGTGATTACAAGAAACATGGTAGCCATGGTTTAGGCATGCAAACTGATAAACTCCTCTGGAGGACTATTGCTTTCCCTACCTGCACATGTTGCTTTGTTTCACCGGTTGGTCTTTGTCTTCACACTTAAAAATATGATTTGCAGACTTATATAGCAAAACAACTGCTCATGAGTATAAGAACCTTCCTAGGAACTCATGACCAAGACAGCTTTTTCCTTCAAAAAAGTATTTTATTTTCAAAATTCATAGCAATAAACTGGGAAGCACAAACCACAGATGAAAAAAAAGTCATACACTGGTAAACACCAGGTGAGCATATCTAAGCAGAAACTATTTCTGAACTTGAAGAACAGAAGAAGACACTAGGCATTCATTTACAATAAGATCCTGGGCAGTGGCTTCAGTTTGGATTTTGATCGCTGACTAAAGTTATCCATGATATAAAATCTCTTATCTAGAATCTGTTTAGACATTGAATGCTTTTTGGTAAGGAGGATTTTTTTATCATTGCCACTGAAAAGCTCAATAAAATGGAACGTGGTATTAGTCAGTTTCACTTGGGTGCCATGGAGGTAAGAATCAATAAAAAAAAATCTAGTTCAGACACTTGACATTTAATTTTGGATTTGTGATTAATATTGGATAAGATGCACAAATAAGTGGAATGGCCCTTCATAACTGCTCAGCTTTGTTATAGAAAAGATGCTAGGAAATATTAAATCAGAAACACATTGGTCCATTGCACAGAAGTCCAATCTGCAGAGATGTTGAGAAAAAAAAAATTGTCTGAATTGTTTAGCAAGTATGAATTCAGAGAGATGACCTGATGGAGGGGGACATTTGAAACCTCCTCAGACCAAGAGCAGTGATGTGACTTGCACATATGCCTAGAGCAGAACGAAGGACTAGAGGAGATTTCCTGAGTTGCTGAACTCAGCACACAACATCCTATAACCCCTTTCAGGTACATTAGTTACTGGAGGAGCAAGTTCCCATCCCACAGATTCAGAGCAAGGAAAGGGCTGAGGGAATCACAGTTAACCAGCAGTGCTGCTAAAATCTCCCAGAAGTATTAACTTCAAATTTCTTTCCTTTTTATTTTTTTTATTTTTTAATAGCTTAAAATATGTATCCAAATCTTGGTCCCTCCTGTACTGGATTACATTGCATTATGTGATTAGAAGCTAATCACCATAAACACCAAGGCCCAGCAAGTATCAGATGGACAACAACTGGAGAGACCACACATCAGGGTGATGGATGTTGTAGGCAATTGGATCCAAGTGCCTGATGGATGCAAGGCTGCTGCAGCTCCATGTTCCCAGGTTCAGCCTGCTGCAAGGCTCAGCATGTTTTCCCAACATTTATGTGCACACACACACACACACACAAACACACACACACACACACAGTTATACCAGTAGCTGGCTCAGACCTACAGCCCTGCCAGTAGCTAACTCCCAAACCATTTGGTCCCTCCAGTATTTGGCCCCTAGGGCACGGTTTCTCCCATACCCAGCTCCCAGAACTCCTATTCTACTCACCAGCTAGTCTGGCTTTCACAGAATCACAGAATGGTTTGTGTTGGAAGGGACCTTAAAAACCACCTTGTTCCACCCCCCCCTGCCATGGGCAGGGACACCTCCCACCACATCAAGTTGCCCAAAGCCCCATCCAACCTGGCCTTGAACACCCCCAGGGATGGGGCATCCACAGCTTCTCTGGGCAGCTTGGGCCAGTGCCTCACCACCCTCATAGGGAAGAATTTCCTCCTAACATCTCATCTAAATCTCCCCTCTTTTAGTTTAAAACCATTCCCCCTTGTCCTATCACTATCTGCCCCTGTAAAAAATTGCTCTCCATCTTTTTTACAAGCCTCCTTTAAGCACTGAAAGTGCTCAATGAGGTCTCCCTGGAGCCTTTTCTTCTCCAGGCTGAACATCCCCAGTTCCCTCAGCCTTTCTTCATCAGAGAGGTGCTCCAGCCCTCTGAGCATCCTCATGGCCCTCTTCTGGTCCTGCTCTAACAGGAGCAGGAAAAAAAACTCAGGAGCAGGAAAATAAAACTCTTCCTGATATACAACTTCTGTCTATTTGTGTGCCTTTCCCTTTGGCTCTTTCCCTCCAATTAAGACACTGCTCTTTCCTCTGATTTTCCTTTTCATTCACTCTGAGTCAAAGTTGTGTGATGGACAGACTGCAACTGCCCTATTTGTGTCCCTGCTCACAACGCCATTCCCTGGAAGACTCACCAAATCAGCTGGTGAAACATCTTCTCCACACCTTTGTGAGATACAAGGGCAAGAATGGAGAGATCAGTGAAAAAGAGCAATAATTCTGCTTTATCAAGCAGATATGGTAGATATTGCGGATTAGTTTCATAGCAAAGAAAAAATCAATTGTCAAGCAAGGTCCACACAAAATATTTTCCTTTCCCAAACCTGGTAACAAACATGAGAGTACATAATCTCTTCCTTGTGGACTCATTCCAGCAGCCACAGAACCTGCACAACTGTTCTGCTGCCCCCAGGACTGATGACAATCAGAGGCATAGGCAAATAAAAGGTCCATCTCCCAAGGTGTATCACAAAATTTAGCAAAACCCCAACAGACCTTCCCCAAAGATAATGCTTTGAAGACCCTAACAAGAACAGTTTGTTCAGTCTCTCTATTTTACCAGCCATTCTAGGGCATACTTTTTCCATTTCCATGACTGGAGATGGAGCTTGCAGGGTGTAATTAGATACTTAGCTGGATAATCTAAACTCTTTGATGCTTTATTAGAGAAGAGAATATACTCTGAAGGTGTGGAAATGATAAAACTCAACTGAAGTTAGAGGATTTACGCAGTCTGAAGACCTGGCCCTGTGTTTTACCTTGGCCTTTCCAGCACGCTCATTTAATTTAACCCAAGGCCATGAATTAAAATAAAAAACAACAATTCATGCCTGGTTACATTTGTGCTTGTAACCTACGCCTGTCCGAACAGGAGTTGGACAGGACAAAGCACAATGCACTTCCTTGCTTTTATTGCTCTCATTCACTTCATGTCATGCCAAAGAAGGTTGATTTAGGAAGTTCGAGTAATTAACTGCTGATGTTTTTGACTGCTGTTCCCAAGAGACTTACAATGACTTGTAATGGTTGTTCTGTAGGAAACTCTTTCTGGAACGATTGTAGATAACATATATTCTTTGCATGGTTTTACTTTTATTTGATTATTTCTTTAAGCAAGGAGCATAATTTTTTCTTTAAGCAAAAGTCACCTGTTCCATACGTCCTGGAAACCTCATAAATCACCCTTCTGTTCTCAAACCACACTGGCATTTTGCTGTCAGAGTCCACAAAAGAAAGAGTCTTCCTAATTCACTGTTACACATTAGATATAGGATATGTAAATTGGACAAGACAAATAAGGAGAGTAAAAACTTATGCAATCTTTATAATATAAGTTATGGAGCCTTTCATGGCTCTTAGAGGTTGGGGAAATTCAAAGGAGGGAGCACAGGGCCAATGGGTATTTGGAGCGCACAAGTTATCAGAAGAATTTAAAACTGGGTTGGTTCAGAGGAGTCTAACAGCTCCTAACATGGTCTGATGGCTGTTTGGTCTCACTCTTCAGGGTGCTTCCTTGTATTTTTAACTCAATGTTCTGCTAAAAATAAGCAGATGCCTTAAAACTGTCCTATAAAACTTAACAAATTGTATCCAAAATTAAATATATATATATTATTTCTTTTTCTGTGCCCTCTGCTATTCATGCACACATATATTTCTGAAAGCATACGGCATACAGCCACAGGGCACCTATTTTCTCTCTTAGATGAGTAAACATTTGGGTATCCGTAGCTATACATCATACGGTAAAAAAAGGAGCTTGATTTTCAGATTTACACCAACCATGTTTATATATTCACCTCCTACTGACATTGAAAACTCCCGAAAAAGAATGCTGATAAAAGCAGAGCAGACTAATGTGTGCTCAAATTTGTATTTGTTCCATTTGCAAACTGGAATCATAACTTTAATCCAAGTGGTTTGTTTCTTACAAAACTGACCTGACCAGGAGTGACTCAGGAAGGATATTGTGCGTGGTAGGAATTCAGCCCTCAGTAGGATGTCAGTTGTAATAAAACTGTTCTGTATTGAAGCGCTCATAAAAGGCCTACTTTCTTCACACGCCATGCAACGCCAGTACAAAGCATTACTCATTTGTCACACTGTCTAGGATTGATAGTCCCAATTTGCTACTGTGATATTTTTGCCTTTTACTTCTATTCACTAAATGCAAACAACATATGACAGCAGATTTGAAATCATATCAACGTATTACAACCACTTAAAAACATGAATACAAAGATGTAGCATAGCAGGGAAACGTAAAGGTGCATTTACTCAGCCAAAATGCAATAGCATGCAGGACAGTTATTTTCCATGGGAGATAAATTAACATAGTGAGCGCACTGAAAACAGTATTCAGCTAATTTACATTTGGCATGAGTTTGGCTCTTAATATATTTGTCTCTTGAATGTAATGGTCAATAAAGTATCATCATAGGTGAAAAGAGAGTGTAGGCCTAAAACTGCATCACAAAGAAGAAAAAATCTGAGTAATACAAAAATCATTGAATCTCGATGTCCTGTTTCTCTAGAATAAAATGATTTGTAGCATTTTCCAGGTTCAATATTTAAGGTGGATATATATATATATTTTTTACTTGGGTTTACAAAATACAATGATGCCTTTTTTAACATTCAGGATTTCATCCCTGCCAAAATTTCACTAATGTGACCCAGGCCATACACACAGCTGAGCGAGGGGCTGCTCAGCTACTCTGTGATCTTCAGCTGGGGGCTTTAACTTCGCCTTGGAAATAACCACGCAGAAACCTGGATGTGCTCAGGGGAACTGCGCCACACAGATCTGCACAGGTGGAGACTGTGGACCACTGCCTTCACTTAGCCAGAAGATGTATTTATCCATGCTGTAATGATCCCGAATTCAAGGTCTGGAGACCTTGGCTTATATCCACAGCACTTACCAAACCAAGTACATCTCAGCAAAAGGTATGTTTGAGGAATGTAACTTTTAACGTCATACTCCTTGTGTATTTTACAGAGAGGAGCTAAACAGGTTTTTTTTTTTTTTTTTTCACAAATTCTTTGCTACTGTTTTGTCAATGAATAAATATTTGCTGAATTCCAGTGCATTGGAGTATTTTTACAAATGCCCAGAATACTTAGATTAATTTGGAAGTCCTTGCCAAATGATAAGATAATAAGCAGAACACCCACACAAGGTACAAATACCCTTCTTTTTTTTTTTTTTTTTATCAGGACTTAGGATTGTGACACAGTCTTAGTGCTGTTATACATGAAATCTATGCTTGCAAGATCTCATGTCCAGGACACCTTCTAGGTCTCAACTTTGATATACCTCCTGTGTTCTCATGTGAGCAACCTAATTCTATCAGCAGCTCCTTCTCCAAACACCGGCAAATTCCTGCTGCTAAATGCTGTGATTTCTTTCACAAAGAGATGTTTCTCTAGCTCACAGCTAAAACCTGCAAAGTAGAAGATAGAGGCAAGAACAGTGCAGCAGCCGGGAGGAATCTCTAACCATTCATCTTATTCACTCGTTTTGTCAATTGTATGGGTCCGTAAATACATTCCTCTTCTTTTCTGTCTTTATCATTCACACACAGTGGGATTCATTTGATATAGTCATACTAGCTTCCATATAGTCAGTTAAATCCATAGAGATCCAGCCAGAAGCAGGCAGGGAAGTGAAAAATGCAATTAATTTCATCGCATGGTAGGCTCTTAGAACAGGTTGGGTGACTCATGCTCATACAGTGCCTGTGTCTCACCGGTGGCTGTAAAGATAGTCCTGGGTCACTAGTTTACATGGAGATATCCACCCTGCAGACACCTCTGACTAGATTAGACGGATCCTACCTGAGATTCACAGGTGCAACTAAACTTCCTACAGCAGGAAGTCACCTCAGGAGAATAACTGTTGCCAAAAATAATTGGCAATTTTGGAAGCTTTGGGGTTGGGACGACCACTTTCAGACACACCAAAGACCTTTATTTTGACATTCTGGATGCTCACCACTTTCCAGTACCTTCATAGGCACTGGTACGTCAAGCAACCAAAACATGCTACAAATATCTCTTAGTAAGCAATATATGGACCAAATGCAGAAATTAAATGCGTTGCATGTGAGCCCATTAGCCTTGTTGCATCTCAGCCAATCAGCCTCCACAACAGAAAGAGTTCAGCTTCAGAGCCATATTAACGTCCCACTCCTGTTTCCTGATATATTAGCTCTGGGTGTGTGGATCTGGTCCTTGCACAGGACTGCCTCTTGTCAAGCTGTCTACAGCCAACTCATTATACTCTATTTTTTCAATAAATGATCTCATGTTTCTCAAATGGGCCTTGAAAATCTATGAGATGTTATAAGACATCTTAATCTGTGCAGGCCAAGGATCTGCTATGTAGAGCAAGCTGAATAGCACGAGATGTGTACAGTGCCATGGAAACCACACACTAGCTGAAATTCACCTTGACACCAAGAGCCGGAGCTCAGAGAAACAGTGCTCTGGTTTGAGGTCTAGCAAAAATCTCAAAGCCATCAATTCTTCTCAATACTGAAGACTTGTGCCTCTAAGCGCAACTTCCTTGAAGTATCAACCACTGCAGTTTAACATAATTCCTTCAAGTAAAATAACAGCAACAAAGAGATGAAACTTGAAATTTTGGACTGCTGGTAAACATTTATTTTAGTAAAAAGTCACTTTGCATTCTTAAAAGGGTTCTTCATTTTAAAATCCATGCTTGCTTCGATGTTGATACAGTCAACAACTATTGTTAATGAGGGACATTAGAAAAATAGGTTGCTTTCCACGCAGACAACAATCCCTTCCCACCCTGGTTGAAATGACAAATAAAATATCTCATTGAAAATGCCTTTTTTCCTTCCCTAGTTTTGTAAACAAAGCTGCCAAGGAGAAACTGCTTCCTTATTTCAGAACTAATGTTGGATTTATTATCTTTTAGCCAATGAAAACAAATAAATGAAGAGTCCTAGTATATACGAAGTGTTCTTAATGCTTTTCCTTAGGTTATGCAGCAGACTGGGCCCTGGATCATACAGACAAGCAGGAGCAATCATTTTCTTTCCACAAGTAAACCTCTCTGCTTCCTCCATGATCTTACTGATCAGCAGTAAAACAACATAGTGCACATCAGTCATAAAGGCTCTGGTGCTTGATTTTTAAGATTTATGTTTCAATAAGTATGTGCTGAATAGGCAAATTATTAAAAGACAAAGTTGGGTTTTGGGTTTAGTTTTTAGCACCTACTCCACAATAGCTGTCCATATGCCATAGCTGGTAAATGTGAAATAATTCAAGGCAGTTTCCTCCATAGTAAACTTACCGTGGGGCAGGAAAATTACACAGACTTACCAGCATAATGTATATCTATATTTTGTGTCAAATTATGTTTCCACAACAATACTCCAAATCTTGCAGGCACTATGAAGAACTATTTTACTCCTTTAAAAAACTGGCACCAGCATTTTCAGAAACAACCAGTGATTTGGGGCCCTTGTACTTTAATGAAGATCCCAATCACCACCAGAAAACTGGGCTTCCTTCAAGTATCTCAGGTACAGCAACTGAATCTTTAGAGCCCCTAAACCACTTATCACTTCTGACAAAACTTGGCTTACTGCTATGTCATTTTTCCAAGCTCTTCAGCTTTCCTCTGATTTCTAAAGTGACCATTTCCTGTCATTACAAATTAGATCCTTAGATATATTAACAACAAAAACAAAAAGAAATCTGCCTCAGAAAAGTGAAGAACTGAAAACAGCAGACTCGAGTTACCATTTTTGTGCTACCTGGGAACATTCATTCATGATAGTCTGTCATCAGATCTCAAACTGTTCCTGGATTTGACCAGTACAATATGGGCAGATAACAGCAAACACCAGCAGCTTTATCAACTTAAGTCTGAATTTTATCCACAATAATTTAATTTTCACAAGTGGTTGCTGCTATAATAATAAAATACTTTTTCTGCTGTAAAGTAGACCTGCATATGTACAAGAAACTCACTCTGTGTGTGCACATACCCACCCTGCCACAAAAAACTCTTACTTGTCTATGCCTCTCCTGATTTTGATGGTGTGATTCATCTCGGACTGAACTAGAGGAGCAATGAGATCTTTGCAGTTTTCCCTCTCAGCATTGGGTAGGTTTCAAGCAGAACATGGTGGACATGTTCATGGAGGCAGATAGCACCTCACACTTTAAACTAGTTTAAGACTAGTTGGTTTAAGCACCGGTAGCTGCCTGGTGTAACACCACGGAGCTCAGGGTGGGTTACTCTCTCCTGCCTCTCCAACTGCACCATGGTTCTGCTCAGAAAGAAGGGAGCTTAACTTCTTGTTATTGTTCCACTGACATGCTGAAGCCCATGAAACATTTACAATCTAATCTGTCAGATTAATTTTCACTAGCAAATGAATTATTAAAAAAATGCTGAGGAAATCTGGGATGTTACTATTATCTTTGCTTTAAATGTTTTATTTGTATGGGACATTCTGTACAAGACAAAGTTAAATACACATTTTGTACAAATGTGATATAGATGACACCCTACCAAAATAGCACTTCTGCTTAGACATTCATCTGCATATACAATATGACGTCTGTTGTTAGCTAAGGCATCACGTTTCAGCAGAGGGTGTATTTTTTATACCACAGAAGGAAAGAGAATGAATTTAAGATATACATAGAGGCCAAGTGGCAGTGTCTTTTAATGTACAATTAGCAACTAGTTGCTTTGTTCACTTCAGGAAGTCACGTTCATCGGGCAATGAAAAAGAAAATGGGAAACAATGAAAAGGAAAACGTAATTAAAAAACTAGATGTAAACTGCTACAACAGGATGTGATTCCACAGAGGTCTGTACAAAGGTTTTTGCACTGCCATATAACATTTTGTATTGCATTGTCTGATCATTTGATTCATAAAGCTTGGTGATATCTTAAATAGCCTCTTGTGTTTTCTTATCAAATTAAAATATACAAGTTTTTTTCTTGATGCACAAAGTGAAGGAGGCAATGCTCTGTTTTTTTTTTTTTTGTTGTTGTTATTATTATTTGTTTGTTTGTTTGTTTTTCTGCAGAAGAGGTAGCTCTAAATGAATATTTTGGTTACCCAGTTGCTCTTTATTGAAGCATGCCTTAGTAAATCTCAAGAGCCATCTCTCTTGCCTAGGAAGGACACTGTCATTGAGCCCTGGAGAAGGAAGATACTGCTTGCAGGCTCCAGGAGCAAAGATGGTGGAAGGGGCTGAGCAATGCTGTGCTCTGGCTTGGTGGAATTACCCTACAGTGGTGGTGGTTTGGTAAAGTGGTCCAAGTGTTTTATTTCTGCCTTCGTGAGTGAGGACACGGGTTAATCTTGAGTGAGTTCATCTTAAACAGATGGCAGACAGTGTATTTTACATAACAAATATATGTGGACATAATTACATTAGTGAATATGAAAGATGTGGCTCACTGGGATTCTGTTGTAATAGAAATTAGAATTCAACAAAAATATTCTCCATAACCAGTGAGGAAAGAGCCTCAAAACTCTTTGCAGCCTGTTTTAACAAGAGGATCGGAGTTCAGGGCTACCTCTCATCTTCATTTATCCTTCAAAACACACCATAAAATACAATCCATTTCCAAGCCCTATTCATTAATCTTCAGCTCTTTCTTACACCCTGAAAAATCCTTACATCTTGAGGGGTGAAGTTGATCTGAGGCAATCCCACTGGGGTCCGTTTATACTCAGTTTATAATCCTACAGTCTGGAGCGCAATTCTTGTCTAAAAGCAAAGATAAATCACACCTTACTACCTGTTTCGACTCTAACGGAAGCCCAGAGAAACAGCTCCTCCAATCACATCTGCACTGGAGACATCCATAGTTTACTCAGATGAAATTAGGGCTGTAACAAGGCAGCTCCCTTCTTCCCTGGAAGAACACTTATGTTTTCTGCTCTTCCATCAGGGTGCGGAAGGTCATCTCCAAACTGACGTACTTTAAAGCAGTGCTTTGAAGCAAATGCTGTAGGTTTACTAGATTGAAAAATCCAGAAAGGAGTTTTTATCTCTACACTATTTTCTGTCCAAATGTATTCTGTGAAAAATCTTAATTATGTTAGAGCTGCCTTGTGAGGCAGGTGGGAAAATCAGACTATATTTGCACCATGAAACAAAGTGTGGACTGTAATGCATAAAAAAATTCAAGAGGAGCAAAGGTTTAACCCAAGCTGGTGGACTGGCTGACACCACGCTCAGCCACTTTATTTGCAGAGACAGTTTGGTATCCCTAGGCTATACACAGTAGGACACTGAGTTTTTGTTGGAAATTGATTTTGAAAATAGCAGCTAGTTTATTTGGACTCAGAGAAGTTTGCATATTGACTAGTAAGACGGTGCTATCATAAATATCAGCAAGTAAAAGTCCTGTATTAAACTCTCATGAGATACTTACTCTTAAAAGAGACAAATAATTCCCAAAACACCATTTATGTGCAGCTTTTCCACTAGCAAGTAATTTTTTTCTAAAACATTTTTTTCCAGTCTTCACTTAAGTAACTTGTTCTAATTTCAGTAAATCTTTGTCAAAATAAACTTAAAAGAATTCATTTCAGAACACAAACTGCTGTTTTGGTACTTCATGGTACATCTCCAAGGTACAGCATTTTCACACACTCACTTTATTTAATCATGAAAACAGTATCTATCACAGATAGGTACTCTTTACGTTTCAAACCTAACAGCATTTCTGTTTTCTTGTAATAATGAAGAAGCAAACCACAGATCTTATCTACCGTTTTGGTGTAAATAAGCCCTACAGTATAAGTAGTTACACTTTTATAAAAGTAAAAATACTTAAACAGCTTTCTCCTTGCCAGAAAGGAAATAAACTACATCAGTGTGAGGCACTGTAACACACCACAGAACTGCACCCAGAATAAGGAACATACATGTTCCGTTAACACAAACCACAAGCCTTACTGCAAATTTTATAACACGAGAACTTTGTGGAGGTCTGGCTTTATCTGAAAAGTCCATGTGGTTACCAATACATTCAATGCAAAATGAGATTTACTAATATATGGTGACAAAGTGAATATATATTTCTTGGATGACATTTTATACTTGCGCTGGAGTGTTGTAGGTGAAAAACTAGGCAATACAGAGAAAGCAAGTACAGTGACAGAAATGGGTTCAGCTTCTTTCATCAGATTTTTGGAAACAATTGCAGGATACAGAGTGGATCCAGAAAGGGACCTCAAGGGGACATTGACAACTTCACTGCTTCATCTGTAACCATCATTTGGCACAGGAAACTCAGTCTACGCTCATAAACTGTGTGTTAAAAGCAGTGACAAAGAATTTATGTAAGTGTTGTTTATATTATAAACAAAATATCTGAAGCCTGAGGTGAATGAGGTGAAACTCTTCCAGTCTGCACACAACCATGTCATTCTTCCTCGTCGTAAATGGCATAACTCTTGTCCTATTTCCTGTATTGGTGGGAATAGGAATGTGCTAATTCCGTCATTTCCTTTTTTTCTTTACAGATAAAGTGCAGGTCAGGTCAGTCACAAGATTGGTTCTGTGCCATTCCAGTCAATAACAGCTCCTTTCCACCTAGAAATAAAAGTAATTTTTTTAAATCTATAAGTTAATCAGGTCATTGGAAAGGTAAACCAACACCTCTCAACCACCCACCCAACCTTAGGGAGTTTAGGATGGACTCACTTTGGGTGAGTCACATCTTCTCCAAGGAAAGGAAGGGAAGTGTACCCCCTAATTTTAGGTGCCCAAGTTTGGAGATCAGTCTCCTTATGCTTCATCCAGTCTCTTCTAGGCAATAAAGAGTCCTCAGCAGCAGCTGATTCAGAACAAGAACCTTTCAAAATAGGCAGTCCCCAAGACTGGGTACAAGAATATACCAAGAGTAACCATTTATAATGAGAACGCTCATTCTCTTAGCTGTTACAAGGCAATTTGCACATTCCTATACAGCCGGGCCTCTGATGGGAGCTGTGAGACTAAGATTCTGAGACCAGATAATTCCATTTAGCAGCTATCCTTGCTCCTGTCCTTGGTTCCTTTGAAGTATTCAATGGCTCGCTCTAATGGCAATGTTTTGCTTTTTCTATGGGGAGGCTTTGCTTTTTCTCCACCTCATCCTTTCTTTAGAATAACACTAAAGATGTATACTGAGAACAATGCTTCTAAATAAGTCCAAGGCATGTGCACAAAATCTTCCATCTTTTAAATTCCTGGCTCTGTATTAGCTGCTACTGCTCAGCTGCCCGCTCCAGGAATGTGACCAACACTGTGAGTGCTAAGAAGGTACCAATCCTGCATTTGTCACCAAATACGTCTTCAGTGCATGGCAGAAGACAAAGGGGTGAACCAAGAATTGAACCAGTGAAACCAGGATGAGTGTCTCCAATAAGCTTGCTGGGCTGAAGTGAGTCAACTCGTTCTACAGTCACAGTATTCCTTACATGCATGGCACCCTTGTCCGTGGCATTTCTCATATTTGCAAATTCATGGTCCAGATCTTCTGAGAACTGAACTGTTGCATTCCCTAGTGCCCAATATATAGATCTGGTTAGAAAATCTCTCTCAGAGAGCAGGAGCACAGTGGTAAGACATGGGTAAGGGGATAGGGACAACAATGACTCACCAGACTGCAAGCTACATTCTTTCTGTCACAGAGGAAAGGATATGTCAGCAAGGGTATGACAGCTCAGTCCTTGCCTTGATCAAGTGAATTAAGTGTAAAACAAAACCAAAAACCGAATCCATGCAGTATTGAGCTCAAGGTCTCAAAGAAAGTGACCACCTGAGGGATTTTTTTCAGTCCACAACCAGCCCCAGTGAAAGTGCAAGTAAACTGGCATGGAAAATTGGGGCTGCTGTGAAATGTTTCCTTCCTTTTTTGATTTTGCTGAGAAAATGAAAAGAAAAAGATTGCAGAATGGGTTTAATAGTAATAGACAATAATGATGCCTCCCATTTAAAGCTAATAGGAGAATATGTCCTAGCTGGGAATAGCTGACCCAGCCTGGCATTTGCCAGTGCAGAGAACTGTCTGTGCCAGAGGTTCAGAATATCACCTTACCCCAGATTTTTCTGGTAATGCCACCAAATCATCCTTTATCTTTGTGTACAGTCTTCTCAAGGCACCACCTTCTATCTCACAGGGGTGATTAAAGCTTTGAGAGGGATCTGCAGGGGCCAAATGACACTGAATGAAATCTGCTCCGAGGACACACTACACTCTGAAAATATTAACGTGCTGACACCATTTTTGCTGTTGTGGCTTAAGATATTGCTAATCACTATGCAGTGAGGAACTGGCCATTTTTAAAACAGGCTTTTGATAAAGAGCTTAAACAGAAAAACATATTCTGAAGCAGGACTCAAGGTAACTTTTATAACAAGCCTTATCTCCTGTATTTATTTTCCAGCTATTTTTCTTGAGCTGTTTGTGGACTGAAAAGCAGCCCTTACCAGTTTGCTCATATGGAGATGACTTTGAAACTTTTTCATCTATTGAATTTGCACAAGAAAATGTGTCAAACAGTGTTCATTCACAGGTGCTGTACAAGTCATTTCTTTACAGACAAAAAAGGGTCCAGACAATGCAGTGCAATCTTTTCCCCAAACTGTCCTCCCACAATGCAATTCAAATGGAACCTACATTCTAGCTGCGGAGTCAATTATAATTTATCAAATTAGCAATATGAAAACAACACTAATCTGGTTCAGCTACAACCTCATCCAAGGGTCATGGAAGCTAATGGGAATACTTCCATTGAACCTAAGTGGAACTGGTTCAAACCCTGAACAATGCTCAGCCTGGAATAACATTCAGAGAATATCTTCTGTACTAATCATTTGGCATTGCTTTAGAGCACACGAATAATTTATGATGAAATGCCCATGCTCTCTTCTCCTCCTATCTACCAAATTTCTATTGAATATCTCCCTTTGAAGGAATACAGATCAACTACATGTCATACAGTTCCATTACCACAAAGGAAAGCTGACACTAGAGGGTTAACAAAAAACATTGCTGGATTCAGTTTATAATATCAGATCAAAGTTTTATCCCCTCAGGCAGAGCTAACAGATGTTATTTCCGCCAGTGCAGACAGCCGCTGAGGATCGTGACTGTGATATAAGGGTATTCAGGGGAGAATGGAATCAGACATCTGCATGGCATCTCCCAAACAACCCAGGGATGCACATTCCAGACATCTCTTGGTCAGAATCTGACTACTCCCACAGATGTCTAGGGATGAAAACCGCAATAAAAGTACACGTACTAGCACTGACTCTTTGGCTGGGAGCCTGCAGGTTGAAGTGATATCTGTTGGTGACTATTTGTTCTAGCCATGTGAAGTGTTACCTGCTTTAAACTCAAATCTCTCTTTTCCAACATTTTGTGAGATAGGGAATAAATACACAAGCCTCCTTCTGCAGAAGCAAAACAACTCTTCTCTTATAATAATAAGAATGAAAAAAACTAAATACAGAAACGATCTTTTGTATATGCAGTTCTTCCACTGGGAGAGGATAAGAGAACAAACAGCAGACAGATGTTGGCATATAAATCAATGCACTACAGGATGATGGTGGTCAGGCATGGGGTAAACAACGGGTAAAACTTTTCATTGATTGAAACAGAACTACATGGTGAAAGAAAGGAAAAATCCCAATCAAAATTTGGAAACAATGGTTAATTTCAGTTCCGATTGTTCAGACTGTGAAGTTCTCCACACTGTCTGGGAAATTATCCTGCATTTTTTGATGAGAAAGGTTTGATAATGATCTTCATTATGAATGTTTGGTCAAAAGGAGTAATGTTTGTTTGGTTTGTTTGCTTTAATAAAAATATTTGTTATTTTCCATAATTGCATGAGAGAAAACATTTCCTTTGTATCTCTCAATTTGTTAAAATGTTGGTTAGTTTGGTTTGTTTTTACTTTTCCTTATATACTGCTTCATAGTTGGAAGAAAAGTTCTTAAAACAAAAAGGAAAAATATAACATGAAAAACCTTTAACAGCAAGGCCATGCTTAAATAAATACGCTCAAAGCAAATGGAGAATATTGAAAACAGGGAAACAGACTGATAGGGGTAAATCAGACGGTCCTAGGAATGGTAAAAACAAAATTAACTGACACTGGAATTTGCTGTTAATTTACTTCTCTAATAGATTAAAGCACGGAATTTAAAATAAACAAATATCACCAATACCAAAACTGCGTGTAACTTTGATGCAATGCCAGGAATGTTCTAAGTGTAACTTTAAATAGTTGCATGCATTATTCACCCCACTGTGTGGGTTTCTGAGTCCATATATTATCTATCTTTATTTGTAGTCATGTTTATGTTCCACTTGAACACAGGAATCAATACAATCTATATGTGCAGGGAGCCTGAATTAATATCACTGCTGTCATGTTACAGAAGGCCTCTTCTACTTTTTTGTAACTTTATAATGGCAGCCCTGCATGAACATGCTGTTTGGCAGTCACTGTCTTTATTTGTTTCGCTTTTTTTTTTTTTTTTTTACAGAAAAATGTGCTAGGGAGAGGAAATGACAAGAGAAATCTGAAGCTGCTTGGCTTTTACAAGCATTGACAATGAGGCTTTTACTTCTTGCTCAAAAGATACTCAGATAGCAGCTTTCAAAGTCCTGCTGGTGGAGTTGATATAAACCTGGTATTTTTACCCAGTGAAAATTCCCCATTTTGCTTCTTTCATATCTCAGTAAACTGAAAATGTTCTCATTAACTTTAGTATGACTTAGATAAATTCTTTAAAAATCCATCATTTAATATCATATAGACCTCAAAATGGTCATGAAATTCCCAACATGACAGTAACTGCCCTTGTATTTAAAAAGAAAATATGACCTAAGAACCATCAAGAATGACTCCAAAAGCACTCTGGTTTGTGATTTTGAGAAAGTCTGTGCTGCCATGGGCAAATGGACAGTTTTAGAGAACTAAGACCATTGAGCACACTTCATGCATTGAAAATGGTACCCAAGTGCCCCAGTGCAATTATATTTTTCAGAAAAGACTGATGAAGATGGAAGATATTTTGTCCTTTTCTCATTATACCTCTGCAACAGGAACCAATCACTTTTAGGAATACAAACTTTGACCTGTTGAAATAAAGTTGAGCTCTCGAGCTAACTTTGGCTCAGTCAGTTCTTGGTGATGAAATGAAGATTCCTCTAAGAGTGAAGTGAATGTCTGAGACAGTTTGATATTAACTACAATAACATACAATAAAATGTGATCTTTTCTAACTTTTAACCAGTAATTTTGCAAGATTAACTGCTGTAATATTTACTTTTTAACCACACTCCAGCCTCACATATATTATTTATATCAATGAGTGAAAATATCTGTATGAAAAAATGCAATTTTCACTTACTTTGTCCTAATGCAGTGCTCAAGTGGAGGAGTAAGATCATTTTCCTTATCTTCAGTGTACGTCTGAGTTGTGTCTGCAGAGACATATCATACATGATTAGTGACTAGGGTATATGTCTATTTAGTTCTGTACTGCAGTGGCTTCTAGGAAGTCTACCCATGGATGTGGTAGCACAGACAAGAGTAACTACCACTCACACTGTAAATCTCCTAGCCTTTTACCTCATGCTCTATTGCCTGTTCATGTGATGGCAGCCTAAAGGCTGAAAGGGGGTGACTGAATGCAAACTTACTGTTGGGAATGATCCTCAGATTGTGGCCAGTGTTATTTGGTCTGGGCCAGAAACTTGCCCAGAATTGTGCTGAATACTTAATGGTAAGGATAATCATAGGACAGTGTTCAGACCCATGACCTGACGCAGGCTAGTTTTTCACTATAGAGATGGTCTCGAGGAAAACATGGACTAGAAGATGAAAGAATATGCTGGAGGAGAGCTGTCATGAGGATTTTGTTTTGCAGTCAATCCATAATTACTAAGAGAGCAGTTTTCTTTAATGAAATACTAAGGACAGCAGAAGTCCTACACATGAATAGGAAATCCCAAGTTCAGTCCAAACTGAGTTAAGATTCCTTCACCCTTGAAAGGAAGACTGTCCCTTGACTGTTGAAAAAGTGCACAGATGAGAGAAGACTATGACTTGTGCAAAGCACTTGATACTGTCCCACACTCCTTGTATCTAAACTGGATAGACACAGATTTGATGGATGGACCACTCGTGTCTGGATGACCACAGCCAGAGAGTTGTGGTCAATAGCTTTATGTCCAAGTGATGAGTGGCGTTCCTCAGGTATCAGGACTGGAGCTGTTTAACATCTTTGTTGGCGACAGGAACAGTGGGATTGAGTGCACCCTCAGCCAGTTTGCTGTTGACACCAAGCTGTGTGGTGCGGTCAACAAGCTGGAGGGAAGGGATGCCATTAAGAGGGACCTGGACAGGCTTGAGAGGTGGGCCTGTATGAAACTCATGATGTTCAACGAGGCCAAGTGCAAGGTCCTGCACATGGGTTGGGGCAACACAAAGCACAAATACAGACTGGGTGGAGAACAGATTGAGAGTAGCCCTAAGGAAAAGGACTTGGGGGTGTTGGTTAATGAGAAGCTCAACATGAACCAGCAATGTGCACTGGCAACCCAGAAAGCCAACTGTATCTGGGCTGTATCAAAAGAAGTGTGGCCAGCAGGTCGAGGGAGGTGATTCTCCCCCTCTACTCTGCTCTCGTGACACCCCACCTGGAGCACTGTGTTCAGCTCTGGGGCCCCCAGAATAAGAAGGACATGGACCTGTTGGAGTGAGTCCAGAGGACGCCATAAAAGATGATCGGAGGGCTGGAGCACCTCTCCTATGAAGACAGGCTGAGGGAGTTGGGGTTGTTCAGCCTGGAGAAGAGAAGGCTCCAGGGACACCTTATAGCGGCCTTCCAGTACCTAAAAAGAGCCTACAAGAAAGCTGGGGAGGGACTCTTTGTCAGGGAGTGTAGTGATAGGACAAGGGGTAATGGTTGTAAACGGAAAGAGGGTAGATTTAGATTAGATATAAGGAAGACATTCTTCACTATGAGGGTGGTGAGGTGCCCCATCTCTGGAAGTGTTTAAGGCCAGGTTGGACCCAACTTTGAGCAACCTGATCTAGTCAGTGGCATCCCTGCCCATGGCGGGGGGTTGGAACTAAATGGTCTTTTAAGGTCCCTTCCAACCCAAACCATTCTATGATTCTATGAAGACAGTGTTGTGTTGGATATAAGAGAACTACCACAGGCTCTGAGCATTCCTTTGGGATGGAGGGCAATTGCACTGTTCCGGGGAAAACAGAGAGGTCAGTGTCTCAGACACTGGATCTATCAACAGTGAAAGTAGCTGCTGAATTTCCCAGGGAGAAAACATCCTGCGACTAGCTTGGATGTCAGTCTGCCAGTCTGCTCAGCTGTTTCCTGTTTTGAAGTAAAACATTTTAAACTGTAGCAGACTCAGGTTCTTTTTTTTTTTTTTTTTTCTTTTCTATCTGTCATCCAGCCCATGGGAAGGTTGTGAGCAACTAGCAATGCCAAGGCAGGGTGCAGAATATGGATCTGATTCAGGGAGACTGATGTAGACAGGATAGGAAGCAATTGTTCTTATATTCTCTACTGTCAGTATCAGATATATCTGGCTTCTACATGTCAGAGAGAGTACCTGACTCCCTCTTGCCTGCTGATATGGTTGGTATAAATACCTGCAGAAAACTCTGAATGACTGTGGGGACTGGGGTATAAGAGATGAACAAAATTTAAAAGTACATAAAGTACTGGCAGTTTTATCCTAGAACCTCGGGAACGTAAGAGATACACTGGAATCTCTCAAGATTCAAAGGGCTTCTTTCATCTGAATATTGAAGAGTCCACAACAGTTTGTTAAAGGTCTCCAATAGTGTCTGAACCTCCTAGAAATTCCTGATGCTGACGTTCTGGATCATCTCATAGTAAGAAGCAATATTCACCATCCTAATCATAGCACTAGTAGCGGACAAGCATCTGGCATGGCTGCCTCTCACAGTCATTGCAAACTTGCTAAATTTCGTCATTTTTAGACATGAGTTGTTCCAAACAGGAGATTTTGAATGGACGTTTTTCCTACAAAGGAATATGAAAAAAAGGGGTACCTTACAGGCAAAGAACATTTAGCTAAGTTAGTTAATTAACAAACTGTGCTAAAGTGTTTTACATAACTCATTTGGAGCAAGGAGCATTGATGTTCACACTCTTCCACGTTGGAGTCACCAACAGCAACAAGGACCTGAGTATGATCTCTTTAATCTACATATATATCCTAAGCTAAGAGTAGTGAGAAACTGAGTGCCAGCCTAGTTACAGGCAAACTTGCTATTCAAGAGATGTGATGAGTTCAGAAGAGTGGAACTGGAACAGACAATCACTGAGAGAAGACATACTGCTCATAATTTACATGGCAACCTTAGGAAGTGATGTTTTATTAATCACTTTCCCAGAAGCCTTTTGCACATTGGAACAATCTCATCTTAACTTCGGGACAAAACTGTTTTGAAATAATCACTATACCAGCCTTGCCTAGAAGCTGTCTCCAGTATCTGGACATCTGCAAATTTCACTGCTTGCACTTCTTTCAGTGGGATGTGCAAAGGGGCTGAAAATGGTGGCTATGCCTTTGGAAGAATCTTTGGAGAAATCCAGTTATATTTTTCTTAGCAATTATTCAGCTGCACTGTGAAAATACTTTTAAAAGTACACTGAGTGCAAGGTATGCACCAATGAGATATAAGAAGATTTATTAAAACAGATTGTACAAAAATTCACTATATCTTCACTTGGAGACAACATATTGTAAATGTTAACATAGGTAGGCATTAACTGTATATATTAGAAAAGAGCCGTATTTCTCCAAGTAGAGCAACGTGCTCTTTCATACATGCTCTGTGTGACCTTTAACAAAAATCCCAGAATCTCCACTGAGTCCCTAAACAACTGACAAAAGCACATGAGCAAAATGCAGAAAGTGATTAATTTAGATACACTGGCTTGTTTTCCCTCTCTGCCTATCAGAAATTTCTACCAAAAGGGAAAGAAGGACTGATGATCCTTTATTTTGGACAGCATGTTGAACTCACTGGCAGATGCTGCCTACTTTTAGGAAGAACTTCATATTTCTTGTCTACATTTTGTCAAATGGTTATGAGTATGAGAAGCAGGGCAAAGTCTCAATAATTTTGATGGTGATTTAATACAAAGCAGAAATTGCTATTACCCCCAAAATGTAATTCTGCTCTTACTTTCTGGCTTTTTTGCCCTTCTCGCTCAGTGTAATTTCCTCAAGATTTCTTAAAATGTTACCTTGATTGTAATCTTCATAATTATAAATGAGATCTACATTTCAAGGAATTCCCGTTGTTACTAGGGAAAAGCAAACAACCTTGCTAACCAGCACCAGTGAGGTGTGGCTGTGCAGCACCCAGCACTTCATATTACACCTCTGCTTAATTGTCAGAGCTTGCTGATATTTCCATGATGGAAATACCAGAATACTTAGCATTGTGATATTTCTACCTGGTACTGCATGCACAGTTTAGATTTATGATTAATGTCACCTTTAAGATATAAAGTAATTTCAGTTTTTCTCCACCGAACAAAGGATTATCATACAGCCAGGACTAAAAAAGCATTTCACTGGAATGATGAAACTATTTGCATTTTACAGCCTTTTGCAGAATGTCACAGATAACAAAAGATTTACTAGGACACATCCCTGGAAGAGGCTGTAGCCACAACAAAAAGATATCTATCTCTCAATGCAGGTTTAATCTTTGAGTAGAACTACACAGTTATGCCACAACGGGTTGAATAATGAAGAGAAAAATATATACAAACTCTAAGCGCTTTCTCATCCAGGGATCTAAGAGTGCTGGGTACATCTGGATTTCAGAAATATCCCTGATTTATTAATGAGCAATAAACAGAAAAGGACACCTGTTTTGGACCATGTGTTACACGATACAGCAGAATACAACAAATGTGTCTCAATCTCTCCAGTCCTATGGCGAACTATATCATCTATATCACTTACAAAGAATCCCCTCCTTACGTAGTCATGAGTATGTAGAAATTCTCTTGAATCATCAGAAACCAGTAAGACTACAGACCACAGCACAAAACTACCAACAAGATCGGTCTCATATTGACAATATATAATTGTCAAATAAATCATGGAAAAAATTCATCTTAAAAGGCATGCTTCAAAAAACTATAAGCCTATGAAAAAGGTGGGGTTTTTTGATAATTATTATTGTTTTGATTGTAATATGTTCATATTTACAATATATTGTCTCCAAGTGAAGATATAGTGATTTTTTGTACAATCTGTTTTAAAAAATCTTCTTGTATCTGGGACAGACTGTGTGGGAAGCAGTTGGCAGCTATGTTCTGTGGAGGCTGAGCAATTTCTTGAGATAATATATAATGTGATCACTGCAATAAAATGTCATGGGTTTTAATTAAATAAGAGGATAAATAACAGGGAAAAATACTATTGCATTCATTACCAAATCTTGTGAGATGGTAAAGGCCTCCAACACTCGCATCATACTAGCAGCTTTGCCACATGGCCTTAATTAGAGCATACAACACCCATGCATAATTCTCCCTGTCCAAGAGTCAGAATGTAGATGCAAACAAGGAACACCGACAGCTTATTTTTAAAGAGAGGACTACAGTAGAGTGGCTCCTTAAGATAGAGAAGGAATTTCATTAGATTGTTTGAATATATTGAAGGAAAGAAAACAAAAGATAAGGAGGATATTATTAGCAAATATGAATTTAGTCGTCAAGAATATCTTAATACGGAAATGAGTAGAAGCTTTCTAAGCATCAGAATACTGCTTGTCCAATTCTCTTTCCAGTTCGAGAAACACATAATTTCTGTAAAAGCAGCCCCATAATTTGACCTGGTTTCCTGAAAAAATGAGTTTAACAAGTCAGATCTTTTGCGTGTTTGTGTTTCCAGGTATGCTCTCAAGCAGGTAAGAGACTAGTCTTTGCTGGCAGATTACTGCCATCTTCTGAAGCAGCTTGTTTTGGAGGCAAGGATTTCATGCTTCCTCACCTTCGCTGCTCAATTTACCACATGCATGTAGGGTTGAGGAACAGGAGACTTGCACTTTCTGCCTGTAGAAAACACATGGAAACATATGAGGGAGTAGTTAAATATGGCTTATAGCCCTGGGAGTATGAATAGGCCAGATCACAATCTGCTTCTTGGAAATCAGTGTCACTGAGAGATTTAGTAATCTGTATAAAGCAGCACATACTCACTTTTAACCCTTTCAAGAGCTCGTCCTCAAAAGTGCGTCATGAATTCTAATTTCAAATTAATCATCAAAACTAATTATGGAAATTAGAAAGCAGGCCTATAAATAATCTTTTAATACCTGAGACCATCACACATTTGTTCAACTTTGTATTATTAGATTCTTCTTTTTGATGTGATGCTGTTGCCACCATGTGAAATGCAGAGTTACTGTGTTGTACATACCAACTGTTAACCGTATTTCTTCTTCCTGGTTGGCCAAGCCATCATAATAATATAGATCAAATCTCCGTTCAGTTTTCCAGTCACCTAGTAAATCCTTTTCCAAACAAAAAAGCACACTGAAGTGGCTTTCGCTGCATACCAACCAAATTGGGTATTTAGGGGTCTTCAAGTAACAACCAACCTAAAAGAAAGGAAGGAACAAAACATTGAAAAACCTTGGGGGTAAAAAAAAAGAAACAAGTAATTGTGGAAAACTTTAGATGTATTCTTCACTTAATTATTATAGTCTGCACATGTTAAAGAAAGCTCTTTATATACCAATGATGAAGTACACCAAGATAGCACTGGTAAACCATTTGAACATTTAAAGCAAGAAACTGTCCTTGAGTTATAGGCAGGTGATGAAATCCAGCCGTAGTCCCCTTACAGCACACAAGATCACATCCCGTATGCTCAGAACCAGAAGAAACCCTGCCCTCTGCAATAGCTATAAAACCACAACAAGTTGTGTCAGGAATAGTACACAGGAACACCCTTATGGAACAGTACCTGGAGGCCAGGAGACAGACTTCACAGGATCTCAGGTGACATGAGATACCCCTGTGTGGGCAAGTGGGTGAACTTGGCCAAAAATCTTTTATCGGATTAAGAATATAAAACATTCCCTTCATTTTAGCACCCTCTTCTAGCTTCACAGGTCAGATATGTAAAATATTTTCAGCTACTAGAAGAAAGCAATAATAGAAGCACTTGTTTTGATTCATTATTCTTGTCAAAAATGAAAAATTCTCGGATGAAGAAAAATCAATGGCTTCTTTAAAAGGTGCCTTTTCTGAGCCTTTTACTTCCTTTCAAAAGTTTGAAAGTATATTTATTTATAAGTATTCCCAAATATTCTGCATATAAATGATTTTTGTACTCTTTACTCTTTTTGTACTCTTTACTGACTTGAAATATTATTTTTAATCTACCCACTATTTAAAATGTGGGCTACTACAGCAGTTCCTTGGATTAGTGAGTAATTGCTTTTATCTATATCTGTACCCATTTATGAGTTCAATCAGCTTTTTTGTGCTACTTCACTCCATAGTCTTCAAGGCTAGTTCCAGAAAAGAATTGAGGTTAATTTTATGCTTATTTAGGCTCATGTCTATTATTTCTCATGGAATTTATGTTTTAAGGCAGACATATATATGCTTGAATACCTAGAGGTGTGTATCTATGGCTTTGAAACTTAATGTATGCTGATATAAAAGGAGTCATGGAAGTTTCTGCATCCCCTAAGGTGAGTAACTTGTAGTATTTTCTTCACCTCACACTAATGTATTCTGATAGCTACCATCCTCCTGTAGCATGCTGCTGCTTTAGAGCAGCAGCATCAGTTAATGATTTTAGCCCCTTCAGTAGTAAATAGCACAGTAAAAAAATAGTGACTAGATTGTTTAATGTAGCAAAGAAACCCTATTTCTCCAGCTGGGATTTTAATATTCAGTTACAATTGATATTTACTATCAGTTATATGCCTGTCATTGAAAGTTATATTCTAAATTCCAAACAGTTCAGGAAGTTTCAAAGAGATTTGCATGGTAACATGGAAAGTGATATAATCTACAGAAATCATCTCTGAAAGTGATATAATCTACAGAAATTATCTCTGCCCTTTACTGCCTTTACATTTACCTCTATGGGATGTAAATCATGCTTCAGCATATGTAATAGGTACTAGTGGGGACTCATTTCTAGATACAGATTCATGGATACTTCTACAGTACAGCCCCTCAGTTCTTCATCTTGGGCACGCAGGTGCAAATGTCACAAAACATACTGCTAAAAAGCAGAAGCCAATATATATACTGTTGTAATTAAAAGCCTAAACAGTATCACAAGTGATAAGGAACATATAGTTTTTATTATTAAGATTTAGAATTTATATCTGAAGTATTACATGAGTACAAAATCAATTATCTTCCCAAATAAGAATTTCATCTGATGTCAGATAACCAATCTCTAGCTACTTAAGTAACTGTTCCCTGACTCATTATTTTGCTAATATCTATTTAAAACAGGCTTTTATACAACAGTCTTGTTTTTTATGTAAATTCTTGGCTTAAAAGTACTGAAAAAAAATTCCAAGCTTACAAAAACACTTGTAACAGGAGTTATCAAGAGGGGAAATACACAGATGCAACAAAAGACGGCAAATTAGACGGCAATGGATTAAAAGATTCGGTTTCACAAACATGCATATTTCAGTATGCTGATAATCAAAGCCAAAAGGGAACAGTCAGTCTTCTCTTTAAAATGTTTTCTTCCCATATATATATCTGCTAAAGTAACTTCTAAGCTTCATCAAACAACATTTGACAAAACAAGATTAGAGAGATACAGAAGTGTTTCAAAGCACACATCCACTCCAATTCTTACTCACATGAACAATCCCATTGAAGTCAGGACAAATTGTTCAGATGAGTAAGGTCTACAGGAACATTTTCCAAGTATGTATAGTTTTCAATTACAATGCTTGCAGAAGAAGGCGAGGGTGTGAACTTTAAGACAATAAGGAGAACATAGAAACATTACAGGTCAAATCCACATCTCCCATAAGAAATAAGAAGTCTTTTTTTCAGTTACATCAGCTTAACTAGTTGAGGATCAGCTGCTGCTTTTAACATCAAACTGTTTTCCAGGTGTTGGCTGGCCCATCCAGGTGTGCTTCTCCCCAAACCCACTAGCCACTTTATTCTACTGTAATCACTTTCCAGGGGCTTCTGGCTCTCCGGATAAATCAGGCTGTTCCTAGTCTAGTAGAGAAAACAGGCGCAGGATTTGTTCATCAGCTTTAAGGTCAAGTGGTATGGAATGGTTTGCAGCCATATGGCTAAAATTTCTTCCCCCTCTCCAAACAGGTTACTTTTTCTAGACCTCCTATAAGCAACATCCCTGTCCTATAGCCCCAAACCATGTCTAAGTTTCTTTCTACAAAAAGTAGTAAAATGTAATACAGAACCATGCTACTGAACATGCCAACTTTCAGAAAATAAGAAAAATCATAGGTCAGTTCTCAGACCTGTGCCTTGGCCTTGGTTAGTTTTGTGTACAGACATGGCCTCCAAAGAATCCCAAACATTATTGCTGTGGTCCACCCACCAGCTGATTGTTCCAGAGTCTGTTTCTAATTTCCCTTCCATTTTAGCTACTCAGAAAATTTAGTTCTACAAGGATTTTTTTCAGACAAGTTCCTTCCTGTACAATAGTGTGCTATGTAAACTGTAAGACTTTAGTGACCAAATAGTCCAACAGTAGTCTAACTATTCAGCAGCCCAAACCCAAGGAATCCCTCCCTTCATATACATTTAATCCATTCTCTTACCATCTGCTGACATGCATCTGTCATGCAGAAACAAGCACACAAGTCCAATCACTTACAACATCACATGTTCAGTTTACACTGTATTTAAACACTCCCCTGTCTCTCCATCCTTCAATACATCCCATGTCTTTTGCAGACTTTCTTTGGTCTTTTGACAACTACCAACATCTGCTATCAGTTCTCCATTATAGAAGTTCTCCGTTATTTCAGTCAAATAGCTTAAATAATTAAGTTGCATATTTCTCAGGATCTTACAGCATTCCTTTAGCCTGTGGCTGTGAGAATTGATAATGAAGGACATCTACGTTCCTAATGTTATACAGTGCAAAAACACCCCGGACCACAATACAGTCTCCAAGACTCCAGACCAAGATCCACAAAGACTCTAGACCAAGATTAACAAAGCTGACAGAAGAAGACTGAGGCCTGCACTGAGGCTTCTGAAAAGCCCACTGCTGGTAGTTGTAGGGATAGCTGATGTAATTAGTATCAATAAGACCATGACATGCACACACCTCAAACATGCTGCAAAAGGAGGTGCTTACTAACCACAATTCCTTAGCTCCTGTGACTCACAAGAAGGTCTTTACAACTTCTGACGTCTCAGATGAGATTTTTCGTAATATATTAAAACCATGCGGAAACATCTAATCTTCTTCACCAAGATTTATGTTGCCACTGGGACCTGTAGACCTCCAAATAACCTGACCAGATGGCTGCCAGACAAAGCACTAGAAAGAGAAGTTTGCTTTGTAATAAAGAATGGGTGACTTGAGTTCAATCTAAGCCACTATATATAAACAGAGATCAAAGTATGGCAATAAGAAACACACACACAAAAATCAACAAACAAACAAAGCACCACCAATAACAACAAAAAGCAGGAAGGAGTGGATGACATGACAAGCAAAAGCTGTAAGATGTAAGAAATAAAGGTCAATATATGGTGCACTAGTCTGAGCCCCTGACAGAAGAAAAAGCAATTGGTTTCACATTGCAATTAAGAATTTATAAAGAATAAATAACAAGGATAGGTGAGTTGAGAATAAAGCAAAGAAAAAACAAAACAAAAAAGAAAAGAAAAGAAAAGAAAAGAAAAGAAAAGAAAAGAAAAGAAAAGAAAAGAAAAGAAAAGAAAAGAAAAGAGAAAAGAAAAAGAAAAAAAAAAAACAAAGCTCCCGGCCTAATAACATCAAGAAATGATGGGACTCAAAAAAAAAAAAAAAACACACACAAGGATCTGAGAAACAACCCATGGACTTCAGAAAGAGCCTGTGTACTGACACATCAGATGGGATCAATGTCACTTAAACATGTCTACCGTTAATGAGATGATAAGTAAATTCCATGTGTCCTGTAGTCTTTGCTAAGAAAAAGACACATGCTGGGTGATTGGCAGTGTGCTGCATCATTCCACTTATGCTTATGAACACCATGGTGAGCCAAAATTGCCTTTCACCCTCATTGTGAGGATTCTTTTGCCCACTTCTCCAAGCATCAGTTGCTGAGTGGACCAAAAGTATGTCCTCATTTAACTGGTCCAGCTACTGAGTGGTGAATGCTTCCTCAATTGCCTGGCCAGGTCAGGTGGTAATGATTCCAGAGTATAACAGGACCTTGAAGCAGGACATTGAAGAGCAAGCATGAACACCCAGTGCCCTGACTCCACAGGAAACCCTTTAAGCTAACTCAGAGTGTACATCATCCAACAAGTGCTTGGCAGAGAATGGGGCCCTTCTTTCCAGCTGTTGAATGCCGCCCTATGAGTGTGCTGCTGGCTCTGACTTCCAAAGGCAAATTAGGGATATGTGACTTGAATTTGTTTTATTAGAAATCATTATTTTTGTTAAGGTCTCAACGGTCATCTTTCTAGTTTGAAGAACATAAAAATAATCTTACTGTTTTTGCTTCTTGCAGTATCACAATGCATTAAAAAGTAGTAATACATTACTATACAATATTGATTTTCAAGCATGCTTACTAATCTTTTACAAGCAAAAAAAAAAAAAACAAGGGGGGAATGAATTAGGTGTGTTTTCATGCTGCGTGTTTCCAATTCATATGGAGACTTCACTAACGCTATTCGCCTGCCTTACAAATCTCTTAAGAATGCTCACAAATTTCAGAGACATAATTCCATCTTTGGAAAATGTCAACCTTTCTAAAGCAAGCACCTTCAAAGGGCTCAATTTCAACACTACAGGTGATCTTTTTCCACACCTGACTTCAGTGTGTACTTGTACAATGGTGAAATTAAATCTACAGACAAATATTTATTACTGGAGAATTATTCCAATATATCTTCCAGCATGATTGTACGGTACTTCACCATTCAGATTTTAGTTGCTCATTGAATAAAGGTATCTTTTCCAATGTGTATACCAAATGAAACAAACAACCTATTGTTCGTTCTGACAACTTTTTTCCCTCAATTGCAATGACCTTTACTGGTTTGAATTAATATTAAACAATGTTCCAGCAATGCTAAGACTGAAGTGTTAATGATGTAAAAGCTGATACCCAAACACTATTACAAGAGTAATCAAGAACACCACAGACTCAGTTCACCTATTCCACCAGCATTAATAAAACAGCAGGTCAACCACATTACTATTATACTTGCATTTATATTTGCATTGTTATTACATACACTTATATGCTATAATATTTTGCGTGTTATTAAGGGACATTGTGAAGTTAAAGTTATTTCCATTAATATGTACTTGATTTCCATCAGATTAAGATATATAAAATTAATGTTCACAACTTCTGATATTCAGAATATGTATAACTTCATGACTATGCCAGCTCAGGCAGTCAGTTCAATCAGTTTTTAGCCAGATATTTATAAAAAGCAGTAAGAAACACTATTGCTACATAGGAGTCATAGGTAATATCTCTGCAGCTTATTGTCAAAAAGGAAATCTTTCTGATGATGAGTTGGGGGGAAAGAAGTACAAAATTAATGGAGAAGAACAGAAAGAGATGAGGTTTCAATCCTAGAACTACTAAACCAAAGAAAAGACTCCTGCAAAGCATTGGTCTTTGACTAAGGTCCATAAAACAACATAGCAGTTGTGGCAGGGCAAAAAGATCTCAAGTTGCCAGGTAGTCTCCAGATCTTTTCTTTATCCTTGCCCCATTCTGCTGCTTTTCTTGTATGTCCCATCAAGTGAAGAAATATTGAGGGAGATTCAACCCTTCATTCAGACTTCAGGACTTTGCCATTCCTTCAGTCCACGTGGATGAGTTTATAGTTCATTTCAATAAATTCCTTGACTGCAATGACAAGTTTCAGTCCACTTAACTCCAGCACTTATTTGTAGGTTCTCTAACTTAGGTTTGCCCCTAGGCTTTGGCCCTCTGTAAAATCAAACAAGGAAGAGATGGGTATTGTCAGAAATTTGGACACCCTTGTTCATCATCTATAAAGGGATTTGGCTGGACTCCTTTCCTAAACATTTTCAGCCTATGAGGGAGTTAAATTAGATGGGATAAATCCAGACCCAAATGCAGGTATTTACAGTCTGAAGGGATATGTGGTCAATATTTGACTTACCATTTTCTGTTTTGTCTGTTTGCAAAGAATGAAAAATTCTTTTAAACACGTGAGGTTTGTATATCCTGAGATTATATTTTATTTGGAAGAATGCTGACAAGAAATCAATGCCAATATTTCCGCAACAGTGACTGGCCTCTGAGAAAAAAAATGTCCAGGAGGAAGACAATAGGACTTCATTATAGAAAATTTCAGTTCCAAGATAGAAAAGGAGATATAAAAACAAGCAATGAAAACTTCAGACTTCTGAAATGCCCGGCGCCCTGTCAGCTTTGTTTAGTAAAACTTGTATGTATCACATGTGTTTGCCCACAGTAGCACTCACAAATGTCTTACATAAATAGCAGGGCCACTTGCAGAAAGAATGCATCTATGAGGCACAATCTCTACTGTCTACCCACTACTGAAAAATAAGTGGAAAATAAAACCAACCATCAGTTTCCATTTTGCACATGCATATTTTCGTTGATGGTTTCTTAAAGAAGATGGTTAAAAACCTCTTTCTAACCCTCTCCCTGCACAACCCCACCAAAGATTTGGCTTGAATCCAGTCCATCTGACTGAGAAAGGCGCCTGTTTAGCAGACATATTTCCCAGCACACAAGGTTATAGGAAGGATGTTCCACAGGGCAAATAAACAGGTGAGGTTCCAGAAGACAGAGCATGTGTGCTTAATTTAATAATTCAAGTAGGTCTTGTTATAGCACAGAGTGTGCTGGTTTCATCAAAGGGATCAAAGATAATATTTCCCATCTGTGGAATTTTAATAAATAAATTATGTTCATTTATGCTTCCCTCTGTTTTTGAAAAGACATCAGAAAAATGCACATCTAACTTCTTTGTCAACACTAGGCTTTCTCTTCATTTTCAGAAATGCAAAAACTAAAAAGCATCAGTCTCTTTTGAAATGCTGACAGCTGACGCAGAGACTTTGACAAGAATCAGAGTAGGGTGAGTTTGGGAGGTCAGCTGATAGACAGGAGGCTGCAGTGGTATAGCAGGACTGTCTAAAAGCAGGAGGGAATCAGTGAAGACCAAGAAGAACTAGAGTCCCCATTCAAAAGAGATGAGTAGCCTTGAACACTTCCATTATTCTGTGTACAACAGTCCATACTTAAAGTGCTTTCAAAAAGCATTGCAGAAGTATGGCCAATTCATCAGCCAGTATTGTACAAACTATGACACCAGAAATTCAGAGGACCTGTACTCTCTTCCCAGTTTAGCCACTAGCTTATTGGACGACCTTGAGATAAGCACTTTGCCTTTTGTTCATCTGTCACCCCCCTGTAAAATGGTAATGCATAGATTTATTCATAAGGATCGGTACATAAATGCTATATTTTAACATTATTATTAATATTAGTATCTTTTAAATTCTTCATATGAAAATGCATAGTCTTTCTCTTTTGTCATTGTTAGTCTTTTAAATGATCTGGTATAAATACAAGGAACTTCTGTTTCCATCTGTTTCTACTTTTAACTTCACAATAA
Source organism: Anseranas semipalmata (assembly GCA_013399115.1). Lineage (NCBI taxonomy): Eukaryota > Metazoa > Chordata > Aves > Anseriformes > Anseranatidae > Anseranas > Anseranas semipalmata. Next base: position 1,065,652 of record VXAA01005745.1, on the reverse strand, counting down.
GTTTTGAAAAGAACATTTCATCGTTCTAAGTTTTTTGACCTGCAATTTTAATGTGGCATTGAGGCCAAAGACTGACCGAAAAGCAGGAACTTTCTCACTTACGACTGCTATAATTGGTCCTATCTACTTCTGTGCCTCAGCCCTTTCTCTGAGGTCTTGTCCCTGCTGCAGAAACCACACAGCTCCTCTGAGACTACTACTAAACTGCTGCATGCTGCCGGCCAGAAAACACAGGAAAACCTGCACCAATTTTATGTGGGTTGACCAGCTTTTGGAAATGTTTCATCACTTTAAAGAGCATTAAAGAAATCCCAGGAAACCCAAAATCTTAATTTAGTCCTCTTAGTTAAATGTGTAGGATCAGATGGAACTAATATAGCTTGAATATGGGCTTGGCACAAACAAAAGAAATCCAGAGATCTGTAACTTGCCTACAGAAAAGTAACAGCACTGGACCTTTAGCTTTTTTGCATTAAAATGTGGAAATTCACTATGAAACTAACTAACGTTTGCATATGAATTACATTGAATGAATCCATCTGTCATTTACAAAAAAAAGAAAATTGCAACAATTACATTACAAAAAATATGCTGAGTATGATGATATGTTAGGACTAAGAGCGATGATTAGACTTTAACAATTCCAGACAAATTACATGAGGCACACATTTTCCCAATCAGTAAAGATAACACATTCAGCATGATCCACTGAAAGAGATTACTGGATCAGCAACAGAGGAATTCTTCAGGCAATCAGGGGGGAAAAAGGGACAGATCATTTTGTTTTTGTTTGCTACTATTGAAGTTTGACAGAAGGATTAATTCAGTTCTCATGCCCTGTAGATATGCCACTGAAACTGTGGATTATATACAAAAATTCCACATTTTAGACAATGGAAATAAAATGATACAGTATGGATTTACTGCATCTAGCCTGAAGCCTTGCATGTGTCTTCCTAAATGCTTTGGTAAGTAGGAAGAAGGCTATAGTAGAGCAATAAAAATAAGCTTTGTGCCTATAAGATGTGCTGTTGAAAAGGGGAAGTACTGTACATCAGCTTGCAAATGTCTAGTGGATAGGGATTAATTGTTTAGGGGGCAGGTTAGATTAGAAGAATGATAATTAGAGGAAACTAAGTAAATGATCAGTCAGGTTTAATATGAGAAAGAACATATATCACACAAGCTGTGTAGTAGATAACACTAAAATCTTCACATTTAGTGTTACAGGTACCTGCCAATCTCTTTTTACACTTCCTCATATTTTAAAGTAGAAATGAGAAAAAAGGTAAGATCATAGTTATATGCACTGCAATCAACTAATAAATAAATGGCTGTCTGAATAAAGAGGCAAGAACTTCATGGACGCAGATTTTTAAAAGAGAGCCTACTTTACAAATAGCCTGCATTATCCCCTGAGAGATTGGCTGGATGTGACCTAGAGGGAGTTTTCCAACTCTAATGTCTATGATTCACAGTACATCATGCTCAGGATCTTCTTACTCCTGGAAAAAAAAAGATAAATGACAGTTCTTTTCCATTCCTGGTTTCAGTCACCATCCTCATAGCCACAATGTAATTGGATGCTGGAGCTACTTACTTAAATGTGGAGAGGAAGAAAACAGTCAGTTTGAAAGACTTATGGGCAAATTCTGTTCTCAGTGCCAACATGGCAAACTGTCAGTGCCATTTATGTTTTCTAAATTGTTCTAAATTAATATGCTTGTAACAGAAAGCAGAATCTGGCCCCTCATGCTGAAGCCACAGTAGGGACTCCCCAGACTTGAGGACAAAGTCCACCAGAAACTGTTGTCTTAGTCCTTAGATAGGCATGCGCTGAGACGTATGAATTGAAATGCAGAGCACTTGCAGATGTTCTTATAAAAAAACAAGACAATTTGCATCAGATGCCTAACTGGTGTAGAATCAAAAAAAAAAAAAAAAACAAAAACAAAAAAAAACTACCAAAAAAAAAACAACAACAACAACAACAAAAAACGATGTGTACTGTGGCTTCTGTGACTGATTAACAGTCACTGGCCTGGAAAACAGATCACTGCTCCTGAGTTCAGCTCCCTTGCTGGAAGGAATGGACCCCCTCCATCGTATAATTTGCAGAGTAAGTGGAAGAGAGTGTCTGATTCTCTGGGTAAGTTTTTATTTTTTTTTTAGAGGGCAGATGAGAAAGAAATAGTTCTTGCCTGCACTGACCTCACTGACCATTTTGCTATTTAGAAGTCATTTTCCTCACTGGAAAATGGAAAAAATGCTATAGCAGTGCAAAACCTTTTTTTGAGGTTCTAAGTGTTACATTCTTTATGAGAAAGGGCAAAGAGCTTGAAATAGACACAGAAGCTAATATATTTTTAGTCCAGTTTGTTCTGAATTAATCTGATTTGGATACACTGATGTTTTCTTGACTGAATTTAAGCCTTACTATAATCTTGTGAATAATGTAAAGCATTGCATTAATTAAAAATAACAAAAATTAGAATTTTCAGTAGTAGGAAAATGTAACTGACTTCAGCCATATGGGAAACAGTTAAAATCAAGTTTTGCTTTCAGTCACACATTTATATTAGATCAGTACAAACAAATCCTTTGCTAATCACTTTCAAATTTGTATAGCGGCACTGACTGCAAATCCAGATGGGACCATTACAATTATCTAATCTAGCATCTAAAACAAGCAAGAGAATTTCAAATAATATCCCAGCATCAAACACAAGATTGTCTGTTTAAGATAGAACAAGTCTTTAGGAAAAACGTCTATTGTGATGATAACATCTGTTGCTGGAGAATCAGGGAAATCCTTATGCAAGTTTTTCCAGAGGTAAATTAAGGGCTGTCACTTCTTTGAAATTTTTAATCTATCTTTTTATTTTCATGATAAATACAATTAAAATATTAATTTCAAAAACATGTTAAAGGGAACATTCCCATTATATTGCCAGCTACATCAATTGTCTGTTATTATTATTATTGCTCATACAATATGACTACTTCCACCATTACATCATGGAGTAGACGATGCAATCAGTCTGGCTCCCCATCACATAGGAACTCATGGAAAACTGAATACTTAAGGTGAGCTTCGGCTCCAGATCCCGTCACTTATATTTATATGACTAAAATATGTGTCCACCTGTGAGCTGGGTGTCTCAATTCCACTATGATCAGTAGAGATTTAATGAATACAACCAGGGGAACTTGTTCAGCTCAGACTAGAGCAGATACCTATGCTTAGTCAGGTCAACAGCTTTCAACTCCACAGACTGCACTGACCAGGTTCACATATACAGATCTACACAGTAGCCACTTAAATAGAAATGTGTTAGTCTGTGAGCTGATTTCCACTTCAGGAGACCAGTTAGAAAAACACAAAGGCACATAAGATTTGACATGCTGTAGATTACCCAAGCCGTTTACAAAGGGCTGGCAGTTGTGACACAGAACCTCCACCCAGAAGGGAGACCACGCTCTGCCTTGAGGCATCTGAAATAGCACTGGCATCCCCTGAGTGAGCAACTGAATCAAGCCCATAATTTCTTAGTTGCTAGATTCAGTCCAAGCCAATTTTAAATTCATTAATTGTTTCCTTTTTAAATAAAATCAGAAGAATGGAAAACATACCTGGCAAACATTATAGTGCTCAAAGAGAGACAGCAAACCGATATCACTGCGGCTCGTGATACCTTTCAAAATTGTGATATTTCCATTTCCAGAATTCAGCTCTATCACATCGTTGAAAACATTGGACACAGCTTTGCCAGTCAAAAGCAAGTTCACTAATTCCTGTTTGTGACATATTTAAAAACAAAACCAAAAAAGACAGTAGTTAACCATTTGTCTGTACCAGACATTAGTACAAGCTTGGTTCAGGATTGATAAAGTTACACAAAGAATCATAGAATGGCTTGGGTTCGAAGGGCCCTTATAACCCATCCAGTTCCAACCCCCTGCCATGGGCAAGGACACCTCCCACCAGGCTGCCCAAAGCCCCATCCAGCCTGGCTTTGAGCACTTCCAGGGATGGGGCATCCACAGCTTCTCTGGGCAACCTGTGCCAGCGCTTCACCACACACCGAGTAAAGAATTTCCTCCTAACATCCAACCAAACCTCCCCTCTTTTAGTTTAAAACCATTCCCCCTTGTCCTATCACTATCTGCCCATATAAAAAGTTGCTCTCCACATTTTTATAAGCCCCCTTCAAGTATTGAAAGGTCACAAATAAGGACTCCCTGGAGCCTTCTCTTTTCCAGGCTGAACATCCCCAGCTCTTTCAACCTGTCTTCATAGGAGAGGTGCTCCAGCCCTCTGATCATCCTTGGCCTTCTGGGCTGCAAGCGCACACTGCTGGCTCGTGTTGAGCTTTTTGTCCACCAGAATCCCCAAGTCCTTCTCCACAGGGCTGCTCTCAATGAGTTCTCCACCCAGTCTGTACTCATGCCTGGGATTGCCCCGACCCAGGTGCAGCACCTTGTACTTGTACTTGTTGAACCTCATTAGGTTCACATGGGCCCACTTCTCAAGCTTGTCCAGGTCCCTTTGGATGGCATCCAATTCTCAACTTTCTCAGATTAATGATTTTTTTTTTTTATCTTAAAACATTTTGGTGTCCCTTTTTCTATACAACGAAAGCTACAGCATGAATGATATCAATTAAAAGCTGTACAGTACTATCCCAATACTTTGGCATGTGCATAGTGATGTATTTTGTATTCTGGACAAGGTTTGTTAAAAGATTTTCTTTTTCGTTGATTATTTCTGGATCAACTTAGTCTCATTTAGTAAGAAACTCACCCTTACAGCTTCAGGTCTGATCCAGAACAGTAACATACTCCCACCTGCTAGGCCAGATTGTTGATTCTTGCCTCTCCAATTGAATTAGAAGCAGGTGTGTGTTGAAGGCTAAATATATGTATGTGCCAGGTTATGTGTATGTGTATATGTGCACACATGCATGTGCATAAAGCTCAAGGAACAGTGACACCAGACATTTTGCATAGCATAAGACCCCACAAGGGTCAGCTAGGACATAGCAGCAAGTAACAATATCTAGCAGCAGACTGTGCTACAGCAATGAACCAGCTAACCATTAATAACTAACATATGTCAAGAAACATGAAGGAAAATAATAAGAAGAAAGTGTCCAGAAAGTAACTGAACACATTATCATGCCCTAAGACATGAATAACACTATTATTGCCAGTTTGGACTTGATGTGTGAGTTTAAAAATAAGTGCACACAGGTATAGCCCAATGGTTCTCCTGAAGGTCTCCCCAAAGTTTGTAGATTTTTACTGATGCTTATAGGACTTCCAAACCACCAGTGATCTTCCACCACCCATTTGAGGAATCACTGTTTAACCACTGTATAAAAGTCTTGTAGTGATAGTACAAGAGAAGAACATGAAGCTTGCCTTTTGCAGCCAAAATGGCAGTACATTTAATGGCTGTGACCATATTCAGACCATATAACTTATGCCCATGTTGCAGCTTTCAGAGAATGTGTGTCCCAGAATTTTGGGATCTGCATTCTACCTTCCTTCTACTTTCAGTGTTTCCAACCAGTTGGACACCTCCGCAGGCCTACAGCCAGCCAATGGGAGACATTTGGTACAGGACACGGGCTGGAATTAGACTACATAACGTTGTGAGCCTAAGTGACAGACAGAAATTCAGACTGCTTATTTTCAAGCACCACGTGTCTTTTGGATACAGCTATAATCAGACAGTCTCCAGTTTGAAGCACCAGTTAGCTTCAGTCAGCATCAGTTGCTAGCTGAGCAGTGCTCATTTGCAGGAGACATATGATTGGACATGGAACCTCAGTCACCCTTCTGAAACGGCAGGGAGGAAGCTCAGTTTTCAATCTCGGTGGTATATCAGCACTGAAACAACTAAGGAGTTCAAAAGTGGCAGATGAGAGGAGTATGTACACAGGCACAAAGAGGTACAGGCAGATGTGGACCACAAAAGCAGGCCAAAAAGCAGAAGCTCTGAAAGCAAAGACAAAATCCTTAATGCAAGGATAAAACATTAAAGGATGAAGGTGCTTAACATTATTGGGAAAAAGGAAAAACATAAGGTACTTAAAATTAGAAATGCTTTCTCTTGCCAGAGGTCTGTTCACAGCTCTCTGTGCAGACATATGATATCTCCAAGGCTTCATGCCTAACTTACCTGAGTACAATAGCCATGGCTGCCGATCAAACGGTTTGTAAGCACATCAAAATCATTGCGCACCCTGAAAAGGAGAAGGGAATACTTAAGCACAGTTGCTTCTTTTTAATTAGACCTAACATCTCTAAATCTTGGGGAAAAAAACATTTCCTGAGTATGAATATAACTTTACATTTTGGAATTCTTTCAAGCTGATTTTTCACACAGGAAAAAAGGGCATATATCAACTAAACCTGTAGCAAGCAGAAGTTAGTTAGAGCTAGACAAAACAGCTTTAGAGGAAAGGAGAAGCCAACGTCACCACAAAGCTAGAACTTTAAAAGTCAGAACTAACGGACCACTTGCCTTACAGAATGAGCTAGATAAAATGTTCTCACAAGTGCACGTGTTTGTTATTCCTGTCATTGGCTTTTGGGATATACCCACTAACTGAAGATGATATTATTTATGCACTATATTCTCAATGAAAAGAAGAAAGGAAAAAGACTGCAGGTGTACACATTTATAATATTGCCGTGTGGTCCCTTCTATTTTATGATATCAAAGAGAAAAGTCCATGAAATTGCATTATTGATAATCACAGAGTAATATCTCCCCAAACCAAGTTCCCTCTCCCATAACTCCTGGAATTATTGAATTAGTGATTGGTTGGTGCCCTAAAACATGAAGATTGTAACTGTGATCATTTTTATCCTGCAGAGATAATGTAATTCAAAATATTATTTTATACATAAATAAATGTCTAATGTGGTTTTGAGAACAAACTGTGTACTATATTCTGGGACAGCTGTGGCAATAAACTCCACACATTAATTCTGTGGTTCATAAAAAAGCTATTTCTCATCTTCAGCATAAAACACATTGGTCTCACTTGCTTTGGCTATATTGTTATTTCACTATGAGGAGAGGAGAGGAGAGGAGAGGANGGAAAGGAAAGGAAAGGAAAGGAAAGGAAAGGAAAGGAAAGGAAAGGAAAGGAAAGGAAAGGAAAGGAAAGGAAAGGAAAGGAAAGGAAAGGAAAGGAAAGGAAAGGAAAGGAAAGGAAAGGAAAGGAAAGGAAAGGAAAGGAAAGGAAAGGAAAGGAAAGGAAAGGAAAGGAAAGGAAAGGCTTTGTTTATGATAAAGTAACAGTTAAATTGATCTGGTTACACTAGAGCTAGCTTGAATTTTCCCTTCAACGTGGCTATACATGCTCTGCTAAGAAATTGATTTCTCAAGTAAAAAGCTGGGACATCTCTGCATTTACTGTCTTCATCCCAAACATTACAAAATTATTTTTCACATGGGATTTATTTGAATGACAAAATCAGAACGTAATACATAACTGGCAAGATCTCCAGCCCTAATGATTCTTAGAATCATACAAATTTGTCATAGCCATCAAATCGCACCAATTCCCATTTTATTTTTAATTTAAAGATAATTTACAAGTTAGTCTCAATTACAAAAAAGTGTCATAATAACATCTCTTGCTAGTGGGAAATCAAAGAAAAGACCACAGAAAGTGTGCCTGTGATATGGAAAATTCTTTCATGCAACATTGTGAGGAATGGATGGGATAATAATAATCTTTGGATTTCAGCCATTTTTTAGTTTGAGAAACAGTTTCATCTTGAAAATGCTGTTGCCTTGTTTGAAATGAGTAGACTATACAATATGCGTCAATTAGGGACGATGGGACATACGAGAAAGACAATAGGAGGAAGTTCTAATTTCATCTGTAGGTACAAACAATATGGGAGCTTAGAGGTGTATCTCAGATTTTTAAGAAGAAGCACATCTGCCTTTCAAATCATCTCTGCTGATGAGGAAACAAACATCAGGCATATAGCTAGAAGATTTACACCTATTCTAAATCTTTTTAAGATTATTATTCATACCTCCCAAAGACTTACAAACTTCATTGCAGGTGTTACAATTACAGGCAACAGCTTTTCAGAAGTGGAAGTACCCTTCGTGCATTGTAAACATATCAGATAACTATAACAATGTGTTTTGTTTTCTGCTGGACTGTGAAGAGATTCATTGATGATAACCAAATATAAATCATAGAATCATAGAATATCCCGAGTTGGAAGGGACCCACAAGGATCATCGAGTCCAACTGCTGGCTCCACACAGGTCAACCCAAAAATAAGAATTCAGACCATGTGTCTGAGAGCACTGTCCAAACGCTTCTTAAACTCCAACAGGCTTGGTGCCGTGACTACGTGACTCCCTGGGGAACCTGTTCCAGTGCGCAACCACGCTCTCAGTGAAGAACCTTTTCCTGATATCCAACCTCACCCTCCCCTGTCACAGCTTGACTCTATTCCTTTGGGGCCTATCGCTGGTCACCAGAGAGAAGTGATCGGCACCTGCCCCTCTGCTCCCCTCGTGAGGAAGCTGCAGGCCGCCATGAGGCCTCCCCTCAGCCTCCCCTTTTCCAGGCTGAACAAACAAAGTGACCTCATCCGCTCCTCATATGTCTTCCCCTCTAGGCCCTTCACCATCTTTGTAGCCCTTCTCTGGACACTCTCCAATAGCTTCACATCCTTTTTGTACTGTGGTGACCAAAACTGCCCACAGTACTCGAGGTGAGGCCGCCCCAGCGCAGAGCAGAGCGGGACAATCACTTCCCTCAACCAGGTCTTTGCCTCAGTTGTTAATATTGGAGTCTGTGAAACTACTAAATTGGAAAACAAGATACTGATTTTGAAAATCTCCTGGAGAGGCTGAGAGACCTGGGCCTGTTTAGCCTGGTATATGTTAAGTAAAGTATATTAACACACTTCCTAATGGCATAAAGTCTTGGTTTCAGCTTTTGCTGTGTTTCAGTTTTTGCCCTGAGACCCCTTCAATTGCTGAATTCTCCATTCAGCAGTGTTTGAACAGCTTTGTCCATTTTTTTTGACGTCTTGACAAAAATGTGGACATAGTTTTATATTCTCACAGAACCTAAAAAAAAAAAATGGCAAAACTCATATCCACGTAGTTTAATAATTTGCTACTGTTTTTAAAAATATATTTCTTTTTAAATATTTTTTTCTCTTTTTTTTTAATCAGGGTGAGGTACTTACATCATAGGGCATAACTTTTCCTTCTTTCAGTTTGCAACCATTTTTTTTTCTCACATTATTTTTGTATAAAACTAACGTGTTATTATGTGCCAAAGCCAAAAAATGTATAGGTGGCTTTGGAGCCAATGTCTACTTTACAGCAGTTGGGGAAATCTTGTCATGACAGAAATCGACCAAAAACATGTGGTGTGAAATGTATGTATTTTTTCATGGTTTCTAATGCTGCTGGTTTTAGGGCAGGAATGCCTGAAATAGCCTTTCCAAAAAATATGATCACATATTATAAATTTCATCTTGTCCGTGCTCCTGTTGATGATTCAGTGGTAATCTTCAGCCTTGTTGAAACTGCTAGTTTGAAGTCATCAAAAAGTGAACTAACGCATTTACTGAGGGTGTGAAGTACTGGAGATGTATACATGTTCTGAGTCAACCCTTTGACTGGTCTGAATTGTGACATAACTTGCTGACTTCAAGGTAGCTGTGACAGTTCCTATTAGTCAGAAATTTGCCTCATGTTCTCAACACATTCATCCATTCTAAAAATCTTCTAAGAGTTTAGGACAGATGGAGAAAAATACTGTAGTTAGCAGAAATTGTAACGGCAGTATAAGCCTTAGCACTGATAGTGCATTGATAAAATAAGTTACAGTGATCTCTATGGACTCTACTCAAGTTTTAAAAGTACATAAATACAAATCCAAAACATACACATTTTGAGTACTGGATGCTACAATATAACCTAATCTGTAATCAGATTAACTTTTTCTTTGTAAATAACATTGAGTTAGATAAATAAAACATTTAAAAACATACTTCATATGCACCAATTCTCAATCTATTTCCAGGAAAACCCTAAAACCCCAAGTCTTTAACAGAGAGCATCTGAACATTGCATACTAAATACAAAAGTCACAGACAAACTTAACACTAGGAAGAATTCCAGCCTATCAAAATATGGTCCAGTTAATGCTAGTTATTTTCCCTAGGTATCATTTTAATTGATAGCAACTTCAGAACACAACAAAATGAAATCATATAAAACAAAAAATGGCGCGTTTAAGTAAGTGCTAGCTGTTTTAAAGTCCTTACCTCTGTGGCATAGCTGTAATTGAGAATTGGTGACCTCACTTTGTTCATGGCAACAGACAGCTATATTAACAAACACACAATTACAAGTCTACTCCCAAAATAGAATTTGGGTTGGGAGGGAGAAAAACTCCCCTTCAGGCACAAGGATTTCAAATAATTACAATGGGGATGTGGAAAATGACAGGATGGGTGACTGGCTTATTGTGTAAATGTTCCTTTTTTTTTTTTTTCATACTGGCACACTGCAGAGGTTATAAATGAATGTTTAAAAAAGAAGGGAAGAGCCCCTCTGTTAAAAAAATAAAAAATAAAAAAAATTGCTGTTTGGGATGCAAACCAGTAAAAGCAAGGAAGTGGTTTCAATTCTTTATTTATCCCCTTTTTCATATAACTGCTAATTTCACAAAGTTCTTAAAATGTACATGCAGTCAGGTAATCATGAACATTTAATTAATCAGATCTGCTGCTACAGGGTGCTTACACACTATAGGAAGTATTTATATTTCAGAGGGATAGATCTAATGTGAAAAACTATTAAGGTATTGGCACATTCAATCCACTGTTCCATTTTTCAAAATAAATTATCTTCCCTATTGAATGTAACGTCCCTCTGAGCCCAGCACATTAAGGAAAGATATTAAACCAGGATCTTTTTAACCAGCAAATGGAGCTGAATAGTACACAGAATGAGAGGACACTGGCTGAAATTTGGCAAAAATGTGACCGTGTTTTTATTACTGCTCTATTATGTAGTAGAATCACACTTACTCTTTCTCCTCTTTTGAGACTTTTTAAAAAATACACTTTATGCCCCTAGAATCAAACACATTCATTTCTGAAAGGCTTTGATTTCCTGAAGGAAAGGGAAAAGACAAGACCGGGAAGATGACAAAGCTAATCTGTCACTTAGGGATGGGCTAACTTTTTTTTATATCTAAAAATGAACACATAGTCTTCAGCTAATCACTCTTGACTTCTTTACATTTCAGTACACGGAGAGAAACTGGTATATCCTGAAGTAATTTACAGTACCTTGTTTAGATAATTTGCAGAGCAGAGAAAGAAAACGGGGAATGCCTTTTCCCTGTCTGATCAATGTAAAGGGAGCCTACCATGACTTGGGTATGGCCATCTAATTCTTATATACCAAGGTTTTGAAAGATAAATCACACTCACAAATACACCAGCATTGCAGACAGACTGAGTATATATTTTTAGTATACAAGCTGAGAGATACAGTTGCTATAGAAATAACAACATCTGGTAGCCAGCTTTGACAAGAGACTGTCCTTGCTCAGACAAGCCAACTAAAAGCAATGCATGAACACCCACTTTCAAATAGTCAGTTTGCTTTAAGTTTCAACTCAACAATAACAGAAATTGAGTGTTTGGTTTCCTTAGTTTACACTTTCCCTCTATTGTTTTTGTTGGCAGTAGTTCTTTTAAAGGAGAAAATATTACCTTGGAAGCATGCAAAAGATGACTTCACAGACAGAATAGGTGAGTTCATCTCACGGTAAGTTGGGCTGTACAGAGGGCCAGAAGAAACCCTGTCAAGAAATGGAGCAGCTTTCCTACGAGAAGCTACGGTATAGACCATTCAGCTACGAAAGGAGACAACTGATGTACTATAACAGAGGATCAAAAATTTCTCAATGATAAGGAGATGAATAAAGAACATGTACTCAGCACTTCTGATAACATGAACTAGGCAACACTCCTAACTTAACAGGCAAGCAGTTCAAGCAAAAAAAAAGGAAAAACTCTTTCACAAGGCACATAACAACATTGGGGAACTCATTGCCACAGGATGTTGTGGAGGCCAAAGGAATAAAAGGGTTCAAAAAGGGTTTAGACAAATTCATGGAGGATAGGTTCATCAAGGGCTAATAAACTCAATGGTCCGGATACAACTGCCAGCTTAGGAAGTCTCTGAATTACTGACTATCGGAAACATGGAGAAAATACCAGCACAATAATTGCTCTATATTCACCCTGTTTCTTATGCAGTTTCCTTCAGCAGCCACAGCTTTCCACTATCAGACTACTAGGCTAGATGGACCTTTGCTTTAATCCTAAATGGACAATCTTATTAAATCCACGTATCTCAGGTAATTGTCAGGATGATGCTCTGCATTTATATTAGCCATGCTGTGGACTATAGCCTGGGATAATGTAGAGTAGCAGACACAGGGGGAAGAAAGGAAGATGATGTACTCTGTATCTGGCTGGTAAACTCTGGCCATCACAGCTACTCTCTTTCACAGATAACCACATTTCTTAGTTGCTTTCTTGGCTTCTCATACTTTTTGCAGTGGTAGCTTAGGAACCTGAAATCTACTTATACTTTGACTAGGTTTATTGAGTTACAGACTAAGTTTACTGATGTATTTCATTTTGTGCAATTATTGTTCTTTAAATTAAATAACTCTTCTCAGTCCCTCTTGTTTCCTTAGGCACACTGCCCTCCCATATTGTAGAAAATATTCACATCCTGTCTCAAAATTTGTTTTTTTAGGGTAGAAAAGATAAACACTTTTTTTTTTCCTTTTATAAGACAAATTTTTCATTCCCCTGGTCTTCTCTTCACCTACACTTCTTCCAGCTTTAATGGGTAAACCAATGGGTGATACAGTATTTCAATGAGGACGTATCAGTGCCTTGCACTATCTTTTAATATTTCTTCACCCGCTATTTACACTACTATATCCTAAGAGCAGATCCAATGCTATTTTATATTACTGGCTCAAAGTCATCCTGTGCTCCACAACTCTTTTCAACTCATTTTCCTGCCATTGATAACTCATGAACCCTGACAGTACAGCGAGTACTCTCTGTTTGCATGATCCTGTAGTTTCTGCAGTTAAAAGAAATTATTTTTTTATTACCCTCAGCATGAAGCAGAGCCACTCTTTTTGTACAACACGATTCCTTCTCTGTATTGACAGTGCCTTTCAACTTTGAGTCATCAGTGAATTTTATTAGCACACTACTCCATTTTCCCAACATAACTGAAGGGAATATTAAGAAAGTTTAATCCCAGACTGATCACTGATCAATTCTAGCAGTAACCTTCCCCACACTGATAACTCTTCTGAGCATCTTTCTTTATCACCCATGCAATTTTAAAAAGATTTCTTATCTTCGCATTAGTAAATGATTTCTCATGTGGCATGATATCAAACGCAAAAACTTCTTATTATCTCACCATTAACTAATTTTATTCTGATGTTGTTAGATTTTTTTTTTCAGTTTAACTAACAGTTCTGTTTGATACCATAATTGCATGCTTTACCAAAGTTCAGATAGAATTCATCTATTTCATTTCCCATTTTAAAAAAGTGGCTCTTTATGAAAGTAGAATATTAGTTCAGTTTTGTATAACCTATCTTTAGTAAAATCAGACTGCTGCATTCTCCACTATTTTCCATTTACCTCTGCAGTTAGTTACTCTCTTTGCAGAATTTTGCCTACAGCTTTTCAACATGAGGAGTTAAAGACTAAGTTGCTTGGTTTGCTTTTCCATCTTTCTTAAATGTAAGCTTTGTTTGTTACTACACAGTTATATGGTGACCTCTATTGTGAAAAAGGACATTAAGCATCTTTGTCATTGTACATGTGATTTTAAGTATTAGTTATTTCAGCATTTGGAGATGCAGAGTATTCACTTCTCCAGACTTACTGCACCGGAGATACAAGGTGACTGCATGTTTTAATGGGCCAAGTCATACAGTCTAACAGAGCAAGTAAGCTGCTAGGATCAGGCCCATTCATAAAGTCTGACAAAGAAAGAGATAGCTCAGAAAATCTTTCATAAATTTAGGAGTGAGACCTAGACAAAAAGATATCTGGCTTATTTTTTCCATTGTGTGGCCATCACTTTTCCAGCTTCTGTTTCATCTCTCATGTAACTAATACCATTTTTATGCATGGATTCCAATTGGTCATCCTGACTTTTCACCACATCATTCCCCTTACTGAAATTTAAGACAGAATATCCATATAGATTTGGGGCATTCTTTATATTATTCCTATTATAAGCCACATTCATTCTACACTGAAATTTCATATTTTCTTTTCCTGATACCTTTTTATTGTTGTTATAAGGGAATTGTTTCTTGTTCACTTTCCTTGACAACGTTTGGGTCTGACCTTGTCTGAATGACACTATTTCTGTATGTTCCAGTGCCAAAATCCAGACTAACAGTGCTAGAGCTATTTGTTGTTCACCACACTCTTTTCATTCATTTGCATTCTTTCTTTAGAGATCAGAAGATTCTCCAGAAAATGAGCTAACCTTTCTTTTTTTTCGGGAATGTTCTTCAGCTTTATTATTTATCCTGATTTGTTCTAGAAGGAACTAGATGTATCAGGGAGAACAATATGGATTTTTCCTCTGTTGCCATAAGAAATCTTTCTGTTGCATATGCATACCAAACATCCTACCTACCTGCATACCATCCAATTCTCTGTTCTATGGACCCATGCTGGTTAAAGGCTTCCTGAATTTTCTTAACAGGGAGACAAGAGTCACATGCCTCTCTATTATTTGTGTAAATCCTAGTTCTTTTCCCATTATTATTATTATTTTTTGCATTCTTTCCCAATATATCAATCTCTCACCTAGTGAGATGTCAAACAGAATGAATGCAACAACCTAGGACATCCTTTGTTTTCCTGATTCTTACCTTTTTTTGCTGTGTTTGGTTTCATTTTTTTCTGTTTCCTTATCACTAACTTTTGCTCTTTGTTCTCCAGTCAGCAAACTTCTTTAAACCTAATTCAATTCTTCCTCTTCTTGCCTTTGTGGTCATGTTCCCTTGGGTCACATTCCGTATCTATCAGGCTATATAGCTTCCTTATCTCTAGATCTTATTTGACAGATGCATACATTTGTGTTGAGTCACACCCTACTCTCTTTTATCGTGTCTTCAGAATCTCATTCTACCATCATCTCTAGCTCTATTCTTTAGTCCCTGTATCATCTCTTCCTCAAGTGTTGTAAGGTGACAGTTCATACATCAATACATTCCACTGCATATCCACTTTTGAGAGAATATAAATCATAGCTTCAGATTTGTCTCTAACCCTCCTTTGATTGTTGCTGAGACTGTCTCAGTTACTACCTCTGTCTTCTTGTCTTTCTTTGAAGGAGAAATATTAACTTCTTTCAAGGAAAGCCCCTTGTTTATTGCCTCTTATCAGCTGAAGCTGCAATCTGTGCTTCATTAAGATCCCACATTAATAAAAGTAACACTTGTCCAGTGATCACTCAGCTAGAAAGGCCTCTATCCAATCCACACAACAGAGCACTAAAGACATGAAAGATCCTGAGGACTGCATGCAACCTATCAAGCAGCAGGTACAGAAGTTCACTTACCCAAACAAACAAGGACTCGCTTCTTCCCTACCAAGGTCTGGATCCCACACAAACTCTCCTACTTGTTGTCCTCTCACTGCTCTTGGTAACTCTAATCTTATGCTTCCTCCATGTTGTAAAGTCACAAACGGCTCTTGGAGAGATCTGAGACTCTCAAATATGGATTTTTCAGTTAGGTCAAGTTGCTTGTTTTTTCGCACTATAACATAATTAACAGCTGTTTCCCCTTAAAAATAACTGCTTCCCTATGTTTTTCAAACACCAAAAGACTAAGAGGTAAAATACATGATGACATGTATTTATATTACACAACTGTAAACACCGAGTGAAAACTGGTCACACACGTAATTTCCCCTTGCTGATGGTCTTCCAGGCGTTCTCAACTGGGGGGAAACTGATTATGAAAAACCAATTTTCCCAGCAAACTGGCTAATAAAAAAGACATATTTCCATCAAGAAATGAGTATGCCCCATGTGACTGGATCTTTTATGTGAACTGGTAATTGCTTTTGCCATTGGACAAGCCACATGATCATTTCACAGAAAGCCTTTCTTCACCAGACAAACAACTTGAGGAGATTTTAAAATGAGAATAGGTGCACTTTAGGGGAACTCTAAATTAGAGATTGGCTCTGCAACAGGAAAAGGTGTCACTTAAAGAAAACGGATTGAGGGTGGAGGACCCATTGTTCCAACCACGATTCATGTGCCAACACAATATCACTTTCTTTTTTAATGCCCTATGTGATTGAAAGAGGTTAAATGTAAAGTAACATGTCAGAATTGGGGTTATTTCACAGCAAATGATATAGCTGGGCAAGGATACAGAAGAAAATGGCTTAAAAAAGATTATTACAGTGATGCTTATCTTGTGCTATACCTCTCTTGATAAAAAGTTGTCTTGCCGAGTAAAGACAGTCTTACTCTTGGGCCTTAGTCTTTCTCTCTGTTTGACAGAGGGCTTCTGATCTTTTTTACAGCTCATAGGTATTGCTGTACGATAAATAAATAGTGTAAATATATAACAGTAAATCTCACAGTGAAACACTGTCCTAACAGAGATAGGACAAGTGAAGACAGAACTATTATATATATCATATATATATATAAACTATATATATAGTTTGCAAAGTACCAAAGCAGGAAAATTCTTGGAATGTGGCTTGCAATCAAGTAGTTACAGAAGCAAAACCAAGTTGATGAACGGATATATGTGAGCACAGTACATGGCGTAATAACAACAGTGCAAAATTCTTCCAAGATCTTCTGAGCACTTAAAAATCAGATTCCCCAGATGAGCAATGTACTCATTTAGGAAGGTATACTAGTTCTGCAAAAGCTGAATCCAGATGCTCTGCATAGCCAGAGAGGGACTGTAGCCACTGGTCATTTAGCCTGTCTGATCAGACTTTCCTTTCATATGAAGTCTAAACAAGTCAAAATTTCTCTGCCTTATAACATGCCAAGTGCAGCTTGGCTTCATTTATTATGGAAAGGATATTTTTTGCGATGGAATAGGTCTACTGGACAGCTATCAACACAATTTGTTGCATTTATTACAAGGAAAGATTAGAATGAAAGATGAAGTTCAGAAAAATGGTACCACAGGAATGAAGACTAAATGATCAAGAACACAGAACATAGCTTTAACTGTATGATTCCTCTTCGTAAAAAATCTGTTAATTGGTGGAAGATTTCAGAGAACTAAATAAGATTACTAAATTACTAGTAACTAAGAACAGATTTACTAGGTGCACCGAGGCCTATATTGATAAGGAATCAAACCATTATCCCATTTAATAAAAAGTCATTAACTTTTGGAAAACAAAAACAAAAACAAAAACAAAAACTAAACCAAAACCAAACAAACAAAAAAACCAACACCAAAACCTGTTAAGCTCACAAATGGAAACAACACAAATAATTTTGAAATGGGTCGGTACACATTTCTGGAAGAGAAAAGGCTACAGCAGGATAGTTATTAGAGTTGTGGGTTCACAATAAAGAAAAATGTGTGGACTCTCATTTTTCCTGGGTTTATAAGTGGCTAATCTTAATGAAGTACACACCCTCCTCTTGACTTGCAAAATCACTCTCCTTTATTTTTTATTTTTTACAGATAGAGCCATTGTTTTCTCTATTCTTACAAAAACACTTCAGAGAAAAAAGAGAAGATATACCCAAATGACCAGTGCTGACTGCAGCATTACATTTGCAATCTGCAATCAGTAAGTGATAAAGTATCTGTGCATGAGTCAACCAAAGAGATTGCAAACGCTGCTGTTTTGATTGTACTGGTCAGCATATTTTTGAGTAACACAATGAGTCTGTGTTTCAGATGAGGCTCTCTTTAGTTTCTGCAGGTAGCTTGCAAATGGCAATACACTGCTTTTCCACAAAGGAATTCCACCTAAGGCACTTTCTTAGCTCTAATAGATGCTAGTAGTGAGGGTTTTATTCAATAAAGTTATTACACAGATTAAGAAAAATATGACAATGAAAACAGTCAGTGTGTCTGGTTGGTAAGAGGCAGAAATGTAAAGGCTTTTCAATGAATGGATCAGAAACAGCCACATCCCAATGTAGCAACGGTTTTGCATGGATAAGCACAATGAGGTGCGAAGGTGCAAAGTGCTAGATGTGATGAGATGGTCCACATGGGAGCTTGCAGCCTGCTTTTTAGCTTGGTCTCTCCCAGGTACATGGAAAATATCTTGTGGCTCTTAGCAACATGAAGATTTTAGTATGCAATTTGCACATTCAGGAAGATCAGTCCCCTGAGCTAGTATAACATGTCCACTTTTTAATTCTTCATTGGTTGTAAAAAAAAAAAAAAAAGAAAAAAAAAAAGGTTACAATTGTTAGTGACTAGCATTCCTTCCTGTACCAGAAGCAACAACACGTTCTGAGCAACTTCCTCAGGAATTCTCACCCCTCTTTGGCCATTTGTTATCAGTTCTACCAGTGATGATCATTAGTGCATGGAGTATGATAAACTCATTAGCAAAATCTACAAAGCAGGGCAAAACTCTGCATTTCCTGGCTGTGTGGGCCCATTAAATAAAAATACTTAGGGTTTCAGTGATTTAGAGCAACTGCCCAGTATACCTAGCTGAAATCTGGAATTTCCGTTTACAAGAAAAAATCAGTAACAATATAAAAATCATGGAGCCATACCAAAGTCAGCCTAATCCAGCATCCAGTCAGCTGCAGCAGTAGCAAATGTCAAGGCAAAACACAAAACTGGGGCACATGAGGCTACATTCAGACAGGTGGGTTTAAAGGAACTGAAGCATGCACCTTCCAGTTACTTGTCTAAATTTATGTGAGCCTCTTCATACTTCTGGCCTCCTCATCTCCCAGTACTGGAAGTTACTTATGCTGTGGATGAAAATGTAGCATGGTTTGTTTTAAATCTGAGGCTTGATAATTTCCATGACAGCCATGTTTTTGGACTCTATAAAACAACATACAACCATTCCATATTAAACCTTGTCATGCATTTCTACGTTTTTATCACATCCAAGTTGTCCTTCTTCCATGCTGAAGAGGAAAGATTTAATCCATCCTCACAGAGAAGCTACTCTACTCTAAAGGGAAGCTTTCTAGTTTTTGTCTTCCACTGTGTTCAAGTTCTATTGTGTCTTTACTGACCTGGGGAGACAAGACTACATGAAAGATAAAGACATGAGAAGATCATGTATTTATGCAAAGACACTACTACTATTTTATTCTATTCTCTTTTCTTATCACCATAATTCCCAACATTATTTCTTTTTTGGCTATCATAGAAAATTGGACGGATATATTCAGAGAATTAATAGTAATGGTGCCAGAATTTCTCTCCTTTTTTATAATAGCCTTTTCAAAGCCCATCACTAGGTCAGTATACTTGAGATTGTTTTTTCATCATGTATAATGCTTTGCATTATTCACAGTGCATTTCACCTCCCATTTTATTGACCAGTTGAATTCTGAATTGACAGAATCCATTTGACTACATGATGTTTACAGTGTAGAGCCTCTATCTGAGTAGGTCATTTAGATATTCTTTATATACAGGGGAGATAACAGCATTTCAGGAGATGATTTATCTCATTCTAAGGTAGACATTTGATATGTCACATGAATCGTGACCTTCTTCTCTTTTGTGAGCATAAAGGGAACCTAGATACAAATATTTCCATAGAATGTAAATAAAGATAATATTTCCCTCATTACCCTCAAAATAGAAAAAATCTAAGAAATAGGAGTCTAAGCTAGTCGTTCCCTCTCCAAAGTAAAAGGAGAAAGATAGGCACTGCCTACCAGAAAATCTCCCCACCTTTCTTGATCTCTTTGATGGAATGACTCTTTTAGAGATCTTCTCTCTTTTCACTGATTACAGAGTGAGCTGGGAGGACTGAGACTTGGCATAATTTTAGAAGGCTAAACTTAAGATGACTTTCTTCCATTGCTAGCACTATTGAGATCCTGCTGAACTGCCAGAAGTTAGTCACAGATTAAAGAAGGTACAAACAGGTCTTCATCCTTACAAACATGCACCAACTACTGCAGCTATCATTCCCTAGTATTTGGTAGGATCACAACAGCATGCTGTCTTCCATCTGTACAGATGTGGGAAGCACCTGCCCGCAGATCTGACTGCTCTAAGGAAGTCTGGATCGTCTGTAAGCTTTGCGGTCTCATAATCCAGCACCCCTTTTTAGATCAGTTCTGGATGGGTTGAAGTGTACGGGTCCTGGTACACTAGTACTTATCCTTCATTTAATAAACCTAACCATTCAGAGTTCTATCTTTTAACCAGTAATTAATGCTTCCCCACCATACAAAATAATGTATTATTATTTTCTTCTAATTATGTCCTGAACTGAAAGCTTAAGTAAATATTCATGAAACAGAAAATATTGGGAATATTTCTGACAGAAAGAAAAAATTCAATGTTCATTAATCAAAATTCCAGTGTTTTCTTTGTTGGACCAAATGTAAATGCTTTCTTTTGTTTTGGTTGGACATACCTCTGCATCTTACACAATGCTATTTTCCGATAACCAAGGTTCAAGACTATTCCATCCTTAGTCTTCAACTATCTTACAAGAAATGTCAATTAATTATAGAAGAGTGATTAACCAGTCAACATTGTGGGCATAAACTAAAGCATTTTAATGTGATTTAAGAAACTAAAATATGTCAACTTCTTAAAAAAAATAAATAATTTATCTAGCTTTTTCAATAGAATATGCACACAAACCAGGACAATTGAAACTTGGAGTTTTCAATTTTATTTAGAAATTGATTTTCTCTTAAAAGACTGAGGTGAAAAAATGTTCCAGAAGGATCTACTCATGGATGAAAATTCCATTACATAAAAAAACTCTCATTTGTCTTCAAATATTCATCTAGAACTATGTCAGTTATGTAAATAATTACTTACAATGCCTGTAACACTCACTAAATGGTACATATTTCTTGATGATATGAGCAGTGAGTTATTTGTCTTGATATTTGCAATATCCTAAGAGAAGTACTTTGACATAGCCATTCAAATCTATTACTGAAAATTACATAAGTGAAATTTAGTTTGCACTTCTAAAAAAATCTTAATCAAAGTTTGCAAACACATTCCACTGTATCTAGTGACAGAGAAAAATTCCTGTTTCTTATAAACAAAAGATAGGTACCGATGCAATCTATTACACTGTACCAAGCTGGTACTTTAAGATGAAGTTCTGTGAGAGAGTCATGATTCTTACTCAAAAGAGAACTACATTTTCTAAACAATTCTGACATTGTGGACCAGACTTGTAAAAATATTTAGATATCTAAAAATGCAAATAGATGCTGTAAGGAATTTTCATGTTCAATTTAGACATGAAATGCAATCACAGATGATTGACTGGCCTTGTCATAATGTACCTGTTAAAAAATCGAGAAACGATGAGAAAAATAACCTCTTTGCTTATATTATTAAAGAATGTTTACCATTTTATAGCAAGTAAAGCAATACAATCAATAGCAATTAGGAACACTGCAGCTTTACTAAGTGACAAATGTATTGCTACTTGCTCAAATACCTTTACTAATGTAGACCTCTCTGCTCTAAATAGCTCAGAAAAATGAGAATAATGACATATGCTATAAAATTATCATGTCATTCATGCCAGAGTGCAAAAGGGGAGCTAAGCCAATGGCCTGTGGTGTTATTGCAAGCAAAAGAAAGGAAGAAATGACAACATAACCAAAAAATAATATATCTGTAAATGCTTTTAGGAAGTTCAGTGGGTGAGCTATTGAATGAACAGAATCAAATCAAATCTGGACTAAGTCGTTATTTATTTTCAAGACAATGTAGAGATGCAAGACATAAAAGCACCATTCAACTTATACAAATCAAACCCATGCTGCTTTCAAGTGCAGATGCTCTTTTCATGTCAGTTGTTATTGCAAGTTATCAAGGAACACTTCTTTTCACTTGCAGATAATTCTAGGAGATTATTACAGAAGTGGAATTTGACAAGATGAAGAAAGCTTTCATATTCTGACCCACTCTGAGATTCACCGTATCACCAAAATACATTTAATATGTAAAATAAAATAAAATAAAATAAAATAAATAATTGCAATTGTGCTAGGGCAAGCCTCAATGAATTTTTAAAAGAGGCTACTTTCGTGACTACCCTTTAGATCTCAGCATATCTACTATGCCAGTAAACTCGGACCAGATTTGTCACATTCTACTAACAACCACCCAAAAATAGCTTCCTAATCTGTTTTATACTAGCCTTTCTTTATCATTATCATTGATGGAGAGATTGGGGTGTCACAAGCAAGTTATTCATCCCTGCCTAAGACACATATCCGAAATATGTAAAATAAGCAGCCCTCCTGTCAGCTTTCAACTGTCAAGACAGCAAGCATAGACAACTATCTTAGATATGATGCCTAATGTTTAGATGGAGTCATTTATACCAGATGGGGTGGAGTTACCACTGCCACTTTAACAGCATGAATACCATGTATATATACTTGCTTGTGTACACACATATATACATATGGGGGAGAGAGAGAATTATATGCATAACTACCATTCAAAATGAAAACTAACCAAGGCTGCCTAGGATACCAGAAATCCTTCTACAGGAGATCAGAGAATCTCTGCTTAAGAACCAAGAACATAAATGTTATTTACTGAACTGATGAAGAGGAAAATATTAAATATCTCTGAAGTCTGCTATTTTTGGTTGTGGTATGGATAAACACTGCAACAGACAACACCAGTAAAAAACAGTGCATTTTGCACTCTGGATGGATTCGTTCTTTGGGTAATATTTTCTTTATAGAACTCACTCAAGCCCGTATGTAGGAAGTATAAGGGACTGGACAGATATTGTTTCTGCTTGTATCATTAAAAAATCTTTTGGTTTTGCCAAAGAACATGTTAGGTGGACATTGCAGAGGAGAAGCAAGAGCAGTCATTCTTTGTAGATTGCAAGACAGCAACAAGTTAAACAATTCTGCAATTTATCAGACAAAAAGACACTCAGCAAAAGATGGAAAAGTATTAATCATTGTATGCAATCCATTTGAAATATTTCAAACCATTCTGGGACTGTGTTCAGTAGAGTTTCATTCAAACTTGAAGAGATGTAAAGAAAATTACCATGGGACCAGAGAGTCTCTCATAAGAGGAAACTGAGACAGTCTGGCTTGTAGAGCTCTCATGAAGGTTGAGTGGGCATAAGATTCCTCTGCAAAAACATTAAGGACTGAATGCATAGTCCATGCATACTCTTCCAGTTCAAGAAGGTCCTAGGCATATAGACAGAAATTTCACAGGTAGACATTCCTCTACACTCATCCTCTTTCCTATACTCTTTCTATACACAACTACCATGAACCACTGGGTAGACAGACCTTTGGTCTAACCGAATGTGGCTGTTCCTATGTTGTTAACACCAGGAAGTGGATAAATAATTTGTGGACATACTGGCTGAACAGCAAATGCAACCTAAATTTCATCAAGAAGAAATTGAGACTGGAATCGAAACATTTTCTACCCATTAATAAAGTGGTTCTTTGAGAGATTTTTCAGGAGCAGTGGTGAAAAAAATCTCCCATCTTTTAAACTGGCATATGATAAACTTTGTGCCTGTAAAACAGAAGAGAAGACAGCAGAAGACAAGAACAGATGAGCCGATAGGTACATTTTGTCCTTACCTTGTGTTTATGTTCCTATGTTCCTATCTCCCTCCATATTGGTGACCCACAACTAAGCATCTATTTAAAGGCTGATCTCGAACTCACAACAACAACAAAAGCCAAGATTAATTGTGTAAATCTAAGTAGTAATATCTCTGTATTTATCAGAGTAAACATCAAAACAGATTAAAAAAGCCGGGGATGTAAGTACATCATGGCTGCTTTTTCACTTTGCACAGCTTGGTTGTTTTACAGTTTATGAAACTGGATACAAAGGCACTCACAGATTGATAGATCTTGATAAGATGACAGACACAGTCAGAAGGATGCACCCACAGGGACCAATTTCAAACTGAAAAAGAAAAGAACTGTATTTATTTTGTTGCATACATTTTTAAGCCCAATCCTAAAGAAATGCAAATCAAACTGAAAGCAGAAAGAACTGTTCTCATTTATGCTAAAACTGAATTTTTCACTCTATTTGTTAAAATGCAAGACGTGTTTGAAACTACATTCAGAAGATATCAGATGAGACTGATAAATACGGAAAGACTGGCAGCTGAATACATAGTACCTGGTGAATATTCTGCTGGAGAAGTACAATCAGATCTTCATATCTTGTGGCACTATGCAGTATTAGCTGGGAAGAAAGAGAAGAAAAAAAAACTAACTGAAACAATAACAAATCATTTTTAAAACATGAAAGCTAAATGAACATAGGTAAAACTTTAAATCTGACTGGATGGACTTCAACTAACATAGAAGGGTTTAAAGATCTAATGAAATCTATGTCTAACTGTTACTTTGTAAAATATTGTATCTCAGTACTTCATATATTCTAAATTTTTCAGTGCTGCTTCTCACTGCTTTTAAGTTCATTGTTCAGCCAGCTTGCTTCAATTTCAAACATTGTTTATGCAATGCAAAGCAATTCTTTGAACTTAAGAATACTGAAGCTTCAGAAGACAAAGAAGCAGCAAGCAGCTCAGGAGCGTGTACTCATGTGGTGAGCTGTCTATAGCAGGCCTGTATCAGAGCACTTTTTATCATACTCATAGAATATCTCATGAGTAATCCTATCTAACATGAAGTTCAGAAGAGTTCACAGGTCCAGGCCCTTACTTCCAAACCCTTTGTCGATTTTTCTGTCTTTGTACTTTGACAGCAATGATGGTCTTGTGGATACAGTGAGGAGAAAGATCAAGCAGTCTGGATTAGACTCCTGGCTCTATCAGAAGTTTCTTTTCCATCACATTTTCACTGTGGCTGTGTCCACATGATCTTTGATAAGCAGTACTTAGAGGCAGCATAGTGGTGTTATTTGCATTCTGAAATTGCCAGCAGCTCAAAATTATGTTAATATAATTTATATATGTATTATATTAAATAATACATCTTTTCTCCTGGAAGAGCATATTATAGCCAAGATTTTATGCTGCATTCACTCTATTTATACAGGTTTTCACTTCTGGTTGTTCTAAAACTGTCTGGTTCTGAAAAGTTGTTGACACATTCATTCCTCCATTTAGGAGGCCAGTAATATTTCCTCAAACCACTAAAGCCTGGCTTATGGCATCAATATTTGCAAAGCCATTTGAGGACTTCANAGTTCTGTATAAAACACAATAAAATACTGCCTTTTGCTGTTCATGGATGTGCTAGTTGACTTGAAAGGATCCACTTTCATTGTTTACTGCAAAAAGTAGGCACAGTTTATAAGCCTGAAAGGTAGATGGAACAAAAAGGACTTCAGAGAGCCCAATTGCCCACAGGCAGTGGGACGGTTCAGAGCCAGATAGACTACCAGATTTTATTTCCTACTGGTTTTTGGATCACAACTAAATAATGTGACATTAAAGGTTTTAAAACACCTAAGAGAAACATGGGATATATGGAAATCAGATTCATTGTACTAAAATAAGAAAAGCTACAGAAAGGATATACGGAAAATGTTACTACGAGTTACACAGAGCCTTACAGTTTCTAAGATTCCATCTGCCTTGTATTTTCCTATGGGAGTGAACTGCTGTCTTCCTGATGGCCTAAATAGGATATTCAAACAAAACCAAAGCTCATGTTAAAAGGATCAAAATCTCATTAAAGAGAAATCAACATCTCATATGAACTGAATGATGAACCAAAGAGCTTGTACTATTATTTTAACACTTAAAAAAAAAAAGGACAACCTGTTGCATAATAAGTTTGAGTTAGGTATTCAACCAACTTTTATCAATGAAACATCTACTTTAGCTGTGCTCTCAGTCTATCTAATATGAATTACGAGTTTCTCTGTACAGAAAGAGGATAAATATAGGTTCAAGATGTTAATGACAGTTTTTTATCGCAAAAGAATATGAGAGAAATGACATTAAAACAGAAGCAACAGAACAGATGTACGATATCATCACAGAGGAAATATTTTATAAATGGAAAACATTCAAAATACCATTGGAAATGTCTTTGAATTTGCTACTTCTATTTCAGGTTTGAAGAAGAACTTCTGTGCCCAGAAGCTTGTAAGTTATTTTTCAGCTATCTTAGTTGATCTAATAAAAGAAATGACCTCTTCTTATAAAACCTGGCTCACTTAAAAATATCATGTAGGATTCAGTACAGTCAAAGCTAGCTATCTAAAAGCTAGATGTCCTGTGTACAAGCAGCCTAACTGCTTATCATAAACTAAGAATCTATTAGGCAGCTGCAGGAAAAGGAAATGAATCCCATCCATAATAGAATATTCTGCAATATAAAACTGCAGAAGTAAAATGTTGCTTCTGGATCAATAACTCTGGGTAGTGATTTTGGACGAATTCTAGCCTCCATGAAATCCACAGGATATTTTACAGCAATTGCAGAGAGTTTGACGATTTTGCATTTCTCCCTAAGCCATTTTAGACAGCATAAATACATCTTAAGGAACTTTGATTTGTGAACTATGTACATGTATAACAGACACAATTATAGGAGCATTATACACCAACTAAATCTGCTTCTCCTACTTACAGTGCCACAACTGCTTTTTCATTGCCTCCTGCACGCCACAGTATGTCTGCAATAGCCATGGTGAGGCATTTGGTCCTGTGCACTTCTGAAGGCTGAAGACAACTGTAGTCCGGGAAATGCAAGAAACAGACAAGTATCAAAATGTGTACGGGGAAGCTTACTCATTAGAGAGCAAAGTGCCCCAATACGCAGATTCATAGCAGGTTTTTAGCAATCGCTGTAAGAACAAAAGCACTTTTGAGACTATTTAGGTGCTGTAATACCTAATAATGAGGCTCCAGCAAGTAGCCTCAGAAAATTAACATTTAGGTATCTCAATTGCTTCTATAGTCAAGAAAGAGAGTTAGACAGCTCTGAAGGCCAGTTCAAAAAATCCTTTCAGTTGAACAGCAAGCCACTACGGTTACTGAGAAGACACACCAGGTATAACGGTACAGTTGAATCCAACCTTTCTTTGAGGCTTACACATCTGAATGAGACACCATGAGAGCACTCACTGTGCACCCAGCGTGAAGAGTTCTCAGTCCTGGACTGAACAGGCAATACGAGGGCTTGGGGCTGCTGTTCAGTACCTAAAGAGCTCTAAACAGGGAGATGTAACTGAAGTGGCCACTGGAATGTGGGCTTTCTGGAGCTATTCCTTGGGGTGAACCACCTTAAATCTCATTTTAGTCATCTAAGCAGGTACCTTGGATCTTACTGAAGATAATTACATCCGTTGAATAGAGCTGTATCTAGAACTTCCTGCTTACATTGCTAGTAAAACAAACTCTGGGCACTGTGGGTAGGTCTCTTCTGCAGTCAGAGGCAAAATGGAAATTTGAGGGAAATGTAATTCAGCTAGGTCAAGAGTCATCAGCGCTGTGTTGCATTTGGGGGATCTGGATAAGCTTATGCGGCCCACAGTGATGGTTAGACTGCTGCTCTGGGTATTTAAGCCAAGCAAATGAAAGCTTGCTAGTCTATATGTTCTATGACAATAACCCTGTAATACGGGTGAATCTTAGATGTGACACACACAATCTAAACTTCTAGGAGATTAATACTAAAGATGGCAGCTCATTTACAAGGAATGAATAAAAAAAAGCCATTATTATAATTAAGCACAATGGACTGAAGTGAAGAGAGGACTAAATGAGGTGGGAACAACAACAGGCACTGACTGTACACAGATCTATAATCGTATACTGAAACTAATCTACTAAAAGAAATAGTAACTGCTCCTTCAGAACATATATTTATAACTGGTTGGACAAAAATACAATACAATTTGGGAAGAATACTATACTGGCAAAAAAAGTGGACAAGGTAAGTTAGTGCATCATTAAATCCATTATAAAAAAAAGTTTTAATATTCTGTACTAGGATTGTTTTATATATTTATATATGATTTCTACTTTATAAAGGCCTTCATATTTATTTTCTTTCTTAAGCTTTGATTTCTTAACTGTTGTCTTCAAATCCACACCATAATGTTCCTACCTACTACTAAACTTTAACTAAATTACCATCTGCAATGAACACTGTGCTTTGCATTTTTAAATAAGGTAAGTAAGGTCCCAAAGTGGTGACCTAAAACATTATCGTAACTGACCCAGTATTGGTCTGTGGAGCTCCATTCATTCTGAAAACTTTTTACTTATATGCTTGGCTCGGAACATACACAATAATGTGCAAAACCACTGAAGGCTTACAGTTGTCTATTGATCCCAGACATGTAAGCCATGATGCCAACACATTTCCTACAACTTGCATTTTGTGAAGTCTTCTAGTACCTCCTGTTATTCTAACTTCAAAGATGTGAGTGGAGAAATAAAGGACTATGAAACCAAAACTCACAGCAGAAAACTGGCACGCTGGAGAATGAAACCCAACATTTATGAACAACAGGTCCATCTCCCTGGGAAATGCAGAACTGGATTTTTCTCTACTGGTTTCAATAATGGCAGTCTTTGAAATTCAGATATTATCAGCCTTAGGTTGTTGCCAGCATAGGAGATGATGTCAAAACCTGTTCCCAGCATTTGAGTAAAAGATCTAATAATTAAAAGACCAAACAAGAAACGCTGAACTTCAAAAAATTAAACACCCTTTCAAGTTCAATGTCTGCCTTGAATACAATATTCATTTAGAAAATGTTTCCTTTCTGAAGGATGTCAGATATGGAAAATAGTAGGTGATGGTTTCCAAGTAAAAAAAAAATCACAACTTTTTCTTATCTCTGCCTATGTTCTAACACAGACACTCAAAAATATGGGAAGCATAACAATTAATTTATTTGTCTGAGAGAGGCAACAGAATAAGAAGGATACATGATAATTATTTCTTGAACTGTGAAGAAGTCTGAAGTCAAACACTTATTGTGAAGTGGCTAATACTTTGAAAATTTAGGTTAGAATTAGAAAGGAATACTAATCCTCTCATTTCAAGCTCTGAGACTTCCCTTTCCTTCTGCCTGACTAAGAGTTTCTGCCCATGGCAAACACATCGTAAGAAAAATATGCTTATCTCATGAATAAAACAGTCCATCTTTCTATTCATTTTTAGGAGCCTGAAGCCTTTTAACATTTCTGTGCATAAAGACAAAGAGCTCAGCTGTTAACTTGAAATTCCTTGGAGACTTTCGGCATACTTCAGCAGCATTTTTCATATACAAAATATGTAAAAACAAAATACTTCAAAACCATGTGCATAATAGGAGGAAAGAAAAAGGAGAGGCAAATATTGCCAAGTAAACAGGATAGGTTGCAGGTGGCATGAGCTGGGACACTTACAGCTTAAGCAATCTAGCCTCAGGCCACTTATCTGGGTGCTGCATGAGTCTATGACATTTACCATCACTTCATCATGACAAAAAAGCAAAAAGTTAACAGCTCTAAGGGTGTTACTAAGGGTGACCTGAGACTCAAGGGGACCAAGGAGCAGATAATCAAAGGCTGTCCTCCAAACTGAAATGAACTCTTGATTTTAACAAATAGAAATAATTTTTCAGTGACTTCTGTGGAGATTCTTGGCCATAAAATCTAAACGTGTATTGATTTTCTTCCATGAGGTTTCTGAGCTTTTTTTTGTTTGTTTTTGAAAAGAGACTGATTCTGCCTCGAAAAATCTACTGCCATTACAATCTGAATTAGAATAGTAATTGCTGTTCTGCTAGCTAATTCTTGCACCAACCAGCAGGTGCTTTCCGAGTTGATATATTACCAGTTGGAATATATTTGCAAAGCTTGAAAAGTTTTTCCCTGTACTGTTAGTAATTTTTTTCCTCCATACCTCATATGAAGGATCTTTGTCTTCCCTAAAAAAAAATGTGCAAAAACTCTGACTGAATTCTAGAGAAAATGCTCAAGCTATTGGTATGACTTTTAAGACATTTGGTAAGCATTGTTAATTAATTTTTAAAAAGTGTGCTCTGAACTGTAGGCTATTTAGATGGATTATGGACAGATGTGATGTTCTGAAAATACTGAATGGAAGAAGAAAGAACTAAACCACAAAATATTGTAGAATTAACATGATATTATACTCTGCATATGTACTATACCACTGATCCCATCTCTTTACCGCTCTATTCTAATTATCTTTTTGTGACTTCAAAGTACAGGTAATTTTCAAGTGATGAATTCATAACATCACATTCACTTGGACCCTTGTTTTGGGGTCCGCAACCAATCAGTGCCATTAATACCTAGCAACAACAATAGTAGCAGTTACGGTAAAACTTTGAATGTTTTATTTAGATTGCAAGCCTGATTTTGAATGTCTCTAATGCCTTACAGTGAGGCATCTCATTTCAGGACTGCCTATCCACTACTACTTCTGGACCTCTGCACCTGTGCAGACCTCTTAGGCCCTGGCAATCCTTTGGTTAATTGTCACCTCCCATCCTAAGTGCTAAAACAGATAATGATAAAGGCACCTGTTTCTTTCCATTATTGATGAAAACGGCCCAAACAATTAATTTATGTCAAGTGCCAGCCACCTAAAAGTAAGGAAAAATCAAGAGAGACCCTGACACTTTCCTAAATAGTTCCTAGCAGAAAAGCGAACATTTAAGGCCAAATTTTTACATATAAAGAACATTTTACAGTCTAAGGTTGCTTTACAAAGTCCAAGTGAAATCTCATCATGAAAGCTTTTCTTCTGACTAAATCAGGGTCACTGTATCACCCACAAAGAACAGGAGGCACTGGCAGTGTAAACCAGTAAAATACTGTTATCCATAAGGGACAAGCTGTACCTATAAAGCACTGGAAGGCTTTGTGATTTTCTTTTTCTTTTTTAATGGACTTAATTTCTTATTACAAAAAAAAAAAAAAAAAAAAGCCAAGTACAGAAGGTCTGTTCATAAAGAATTTTTTTTAGATACTATTTTCCAGCATTTCACTGAATAAGTTCTGTATCTGTAGCAAAGTGACAAATGCATTAAAATTGTCAGAACAGCAGTACAAGCAATTTTCCTTGATGCCAGCATTACTTAAAATTATGTCTACAAAGTAAATAGAAAACACATACAAAATTTAAATTGCATT
Organism: Anseranas semipalmata; assembly: GCA_013399115.1. NCBI lineage: Eukaryota > Metazoa > Chordata > Aves > Anseriformes > Anseranatidae > Anseranas > Anseranas semipalmata. The sequence continues at coordinate 1,034,203 of VXAA01005745.1, read as the reverse complement.
AAGGTTTTTAGATGTGAAAGATCAAACACAGCTGCAAGAAAAAAAAACTAAATTTTAAATTTCACCCTCATTGAGATTCTCTGTGTCAAAAATTGCATAATTTTTATGGTCTTTCAAACCTTGATTACATTTTCTTTGAAATCACATTTCCATGGGATCTCAAGGTTAAATAATTTTCATTGGCCACAATTCAAGCTGTTGGTAATTATAAAAATAAAACACCAAGCTTTAAATTTCCACAGTTAAAAGGGAACTAACTATAAAATTCATATGCTACTTTCATTCTCTCTCAGAGACAAAGAAAACCTCAGTAAGTTCAAAAAGGTTCTTGAGTGGTTGCGTCACAGAAAAACTTTTTTCACTTCCGTATGGAAAATACTTCTGATGTCGACTGCTAACTTACCGAGCGTCTTTATTCCTGTTACTGTCTCCAAAGATAAGCTGTTGTAGGACACAAGCTTGAACTGCTGCCAGTACTCCACATGGGCCACCCTGAGGGGAATAACAGGACACTTCGTGAACAAAACACCTTGCACTGTTTGATGCTGGGGAAAACTATTTTGCAAGCCACGTGCTTCCATTCAGGCTTAATCCATCCTTTAATCCCTCTTTCCATCCATGACTTTGCAATGCTCTCTGTTGCTCTCTGTTTTTTTGCAACCCACTGAAAATCAGTATTAGCAACTGGTATTGTGTTTCCCATCCATTTTTCCTGAAAATACCTAGAACATGCCACACTGACATCTATAATATCAAAGGAAAGCTCTGTGTTTTTTTTTAACCCATGCCAAATCTATGCTGCTGTTACTCTCCATAACTTGAGCCAGGATCACACTCCTGTCATATGCTACAGTAGCACTCTTGATTTCCTGCGTAGATCACAGAATCATAGACTTGTTGAGGTTGGAAGGGACCTCTGGAGGTCATCTTGTCCAACCTCCCTGCTCAAGCAGGGCTACCTAGAGCAGATTGCCAAGGACCATGACACGATCACAACCAGGCTGTGATGAATCCGTTTAGCATCTTTCAAACTCCTCTCAGAACTCTGGAGAATGAAAAGTGCAGCCAGCATTGCTATTTTCATTAAGTGAACAGTTTAATTTGCAGGTTGTCCCGAGTACAGCATTTAAGCCTACAGGTGCATGCAGTAAGCACAGCATGCAACCCAGAAAATAAAGGTCCTGTAATCAGAAAATAGCTTAGATATTGATACCTTCTATTTTCTCATTTATATTACACACATACTATCTGTCTATAATTATCTACATAATTAGTGAGTTAATCTTCTGAAATACATTAATGAAAAAAGCAAGGTTTACTTCAGTCCACCAGGGAAAAAAAGAAGTCCCAGTCAAAAAAAGAAATTACAGAAAGCATTCTATGTATCTTCTTACAGAACCACAAAGGCTTAATGTAAGGATAGAATAAAAAAACTGTTCAGCTGAAATGAATTTTGGAAGTGAGGAGAAATATATTAACTATCTGAAATAAACACATTTATGTAGAACAGTCTGTTTTACTATCCCTGTTGTGCAATTTACTGTAGGGAATTTAATGGCCAGTGAGTTGCTAGAGGTGCAGAGACATCCTTTCCCTAGCTGCAGGGTCTGGAAACACCAACGTAACATTGACTGTGGACCAGTGAATAGCAATATTACTGTCATCATTCCTTTTGGAGTTTAAATTAACATTTAATATCTTTTTTTCCTCTAGGTTTTATTTAAACATAAGCAGCTACCTTCTAAGATCATCAGCATAATGAAATGTTTCACTAGATAAGGTAAGTTAATTAAAAATCTTAATTACATGTTTATTAGCTCTTGTCCTTGCCCCCCAGATCCTCTCTTCCTCTCACTTCTGTATAGCAGTACATCATGGTCTGTTTCTCTCAGGCCATATAAAGATTTTCTGCATCAGAAGCCTGATGAATATTTGGTAATGAGGAGTCTACTCCTTCCCATTTCTCCTCTTTACCAAAGTTCTCAGATCCTTGCTCTTAAGAGAACCTGTGCGTGGGTATGTGAATAGTCACAGGCAGGGAGAGACATAAGCATTAAGCTGTAAATCAGGAGGATGCATTTTTCCATGGGACCTGAATGTACAGGTAGCTACACATCACGTTCCCTGCATGAGGTCCCTGGTCTGAGTCTATGCATTAGCCAAATGAGAAACCAGGCTGATCAGCTGCATCCTGCATACAGAGTAGCAGGAAAGAGTCTGGAGTACTGCAGTCTCAGACTGTAAGAGCCAGGTGTCCAGGCAAGGGTGACAAAACAGACACTAGCTGAGTGAGTCTCTCACTGAATGTCTTAGACCACAGAGATCTTTGTTAGCATCAAGAAATGCTTTTGGGTTGGATATATGCTTTTCAGGCTGACCCTGGTCACTGAACGGTTGCAAAGAGGTGGTCTCAACTGCAGTCCCAGTGACCCAGCCCCAGTGACACTGTCTCACCAGTTCCAGTGACACCGCAGGGGCATTTGTTCCCTTTATTTTAGGAATGAGCCTCATCATGTGATCCCTACATGCTTAGGAGGAAAAAACATCCTTGTGCATTTCCCAGGTACTGCGGGAAGTTCTTGCCACGTCACCCACTCTAACACCGGTAAGCTCCCTCTTAAAACTTGTTAAACTCTCCTCCCACAGTTCCTTTTTCCCTTAAACTCCACCCTGGCGTTACCTTGATTTATGCCCTTTTATTCTTGTACCTCCACTGGCTTTCAGCTGAACTGGCTTGTCTTCCTCTGTACAAATAAGCCCCCCACACCCCCTGCCCCTTACTACCACTTTCTGTAGCTACTTTACATTTCCCTCAGAAATATTCCATCCATCTCAAGTCTCCTAACAAGACTTGACAAGGTGACATCATCCAGTGGTAAGCAGCAATACTAAAGAAAGAGAAGACTCTTTAAAAGACTTCTTTTTTTCACTGCTGAAACACACAGCCTCTGTAACCTTGGTGTAAAAAGCAAAGATCACTTTTTATTTTTAAGGAAGCCATTTACAGTACCTTTTTTTGCACAATGCCATATTTTAACTGAGGTATGTTATTAAATGTAAAACTCTGTATTTTCCATTCTTCACTGAAGCAACAAAGACTGGAGCCAAACAAAAGATTTTTTAATTCCTATTAAAAAAGAAAGAAAGAAAGAAGTTCTCATTTTAAAAATAAATCCAAAACACACTTATGTTTTCCTGCAGTAATTTGTAGAAAAGAAAGGAGGAGTGTGGCAGGGTAATGACTAACTCACTATAGCCACCCTTTTCTGTTTTACACATACTGTAAATAGCAACACTCAAATGAAACGGAGTAATTTTTTCCTTTTCCTGCAATATTACTTCAACTCGTAATGCTATGTGTTGCTCAGCATTAGGAAACCGTTTATGCAGATTGTCTGGGCAGTTTCCCCTGAAAGCATTACAGAATATTGCCTTAATGTTAACAGCTAGAAGAGCAATGGCTACTAATGGTTTACATTAGGGAGAAAAAGACCCTGCTAGGCACTGTATGGAGAAAAGGCAGCCTATTTTGCTTGTCAAAGGTGCTGGTATGAGACAAATGTTATTCAAAGGTTTGATTGCTGTATATCTGCTGGCATATTGGCCCATGCCAAATTCAGATCTTGGCCCTGAACAACTGCAGACCACTACTATTCAGGAATAGCTAAACTGAAGAAATCGTATTCATTCTAAAGTAAGGCTGAGCAAATAAGAACTCACTGCTTGGTGTTTGCATAGTTACTCATAAGTTTTTCATACAGAAATGAAGTTGGAAGAAATCCTCAATATCTTTTCTCTGTTGGTTTTTTTTTTTTTTTTTTTGAATGAATATTTTGTCAAATGGGAAAGAAAAAGTTAAAAGTATTTAATGGTTTCATCTCTGCTCAAAACAAGGAAGATGAGCAAGAGAGAAACAGTGATGAACCTCTGTCAATTTAAAGGACAGGTAAACAAGCACTTGCAAAACTGACTAGAGGCATTAATTTCTTCTTTAGTTAAAGCTCTTATTTGTGGTTCAAGTGGCTGATACATTCTCACATGCTCTTCTGATGTTTTTCTGGATTTTGGTCAGGCACCCCTACACTACTTTTTCTACTATACTTAGGAATGAACACAGCACATAGCAAATCACACACAAGCACATAACACAGAATAATCCATTTCCGCGTTGACTAACTTAGCAGAAATAACATTTTCACACATCCATTTGTATATATCATCATAGTTGGTCTTACTTTTGCAAGAGAAATATCAATTGCCTTTGATACTTCTTGAAGCATATGCAGTGTTGAAAGATTCAGGTTCTTACTGACTTCTCCAATTGTTGCTTCATCCTCAACATCAACTGAAAGTAAAAAAAACATCCGTATAATACATTGGATGAAAAAATTTCATGTCTGCTTCCCCTTGTAGGCTCTGTGTCAGGGGGTTATCAAAATGACAATTAACACTTTCTTGTCATCTGCCTTTATAAAAAAGAAAGTATAGATTTAGCCAGAAAAGACAGATAAAAATACATAAGCCACTTTTTGTCTGACTAATTCTTAATGACTTCTTTATACAGTCTTAACCAAGAAGTTAATAGCAAATGCAATTACTCTGAGTCAACTAAGAGGTACAAAAGAAGAGACATACATATTTGGTTACAGCTGCTCTGAAGAATATGATGGTGAAAGCCAAACTGAAGCTAGATATAACTTACCTAATTCTAGGACATCTTTCATCTGGTCTTCTTTATTCCAAGTAGATGTTGGAGATTTCCTACATTAAAAATATCAAAAAATGAATAAGCAAATGTTCCCTTTTATGAGAAAAGTTCATTGAATAAACAAGATGAAATATGTGGTATAGCTACACAAAAACACAAAGATATACAGATATATATATACACACATATATACACATATGAAGAGAGATAGAGATAGTAAGAGATGCAGATAAAAAATTTTTTAAGTGGCTTTTACCTTAGGCTTTAAAGTGTTCTGTACAAAGGAGCTCAGTCTTATTAACATTTTTGTATAAATAAATGGTGTTAGAGAAAAAACTTTTTCAGTGGAAGAAAGCTGAACTTCAGGAGTTCACAAGGAAAGGCAGCCAGCACAGTGCAACAATATGCAATAGGATTTCAGTCCTATTTCAACTCTGATTTCATTTCATTTGTGTAATTTCAGTACTAGTCAGATCCTGCCAGCTCATAAACAGGGGCAGATTCTATGCTGCCCTGAATTTCATGAGGATATTCATGTATGTGGGACTGCCTCTGAGTTCAAAAGATCTGGACATAAAATAAAATTTATATCTCTGATGGGGACGAGGATGAGGTTCAAGCTAGTTATTAAACTATTTTAAATATCCAAATAATGTAAGTGGGAATTGGTGTTAGATTAGCTTCCTTTACCAGGGTAATTTCTCATCCACTAATAGGTAACAGTTGTTCAACTGTCCTTGTGATTGTCTATTACATAAATGACAAGTTAAAAATTCATATAAACAACTACTAAAAGAACTAAGCATTTAAACTTGGCTGTGAAGCCAGAACTTAAATAGAAAGTCAATTTTCAGAGGTGAGATGGGTTTCCTCTTCCTGTAGAATTCACACCAAAATGAATTAAGAACTGAGGAGAAGTTTCAAACGGTTGTAAAAATGGTCATTTTTTTTCAAAAGAGCAATACAGCATCATTGGACTTTGCTTTGGAAAAAAAGGTATTGCACTGACAGTCCTTTCAAAAATAGTATGGAATAATTTCCTCAGCAACATTCTTTGTGTGTATGATATTATTATAGCAACAACTGTTGTCATATCACATACTTTCCATTAATTAATTTCCTTTTTCAGTGTGTGAAAGATGAATGAAAACAGAACACACACATATCACACTCAGGACTTTTCCAGTTTAAAACCATTTTGGTACCATCCTCACAGACAGTCTTTGAAATGATAAAAAAAGAAACATTTCTCTTTTTCTCTATAAACAAGTTAAAGGATTTATACCATGAAATTTGCATGGACACAATTAAGAAAAGATAGAATACAAATGAATCACCACATTACTAGGGATTCATGGTAAAAACAAATCAGATGCCCAACAGGTCAGCATAAATAAGAGAATTGAGAGCAAATTTATACAGTGCTATAAGTAGTACTAAATTCCTACTTAACAAAACAGTACTTTTGTTGTGATATAGAGTTTAATATAGTTGACCCTGATATATCTTAAAGTACAATCAGAACTCCCCTTGTTTTTTTTTTAATACTGGATTTCTGCTCAGATTTCTTTCTGTTAGTTACTTGCTATTATTTTCATCTCTCCTGGTCAGTGGAGGGGTCTCAATGACACTACATTTGCAAATAAGATGGTTTTCAGCCAAGTACTGACATCACTGAACTGCGCTTAGACACAAGCAGAATCTACAGTTTTGTTTTGTCTGAGATTGCAAAATATTACCTCTTGCTACCTAGAGAATAATGTGTTTCCTCCTAGGTCAACTCATTTGGGTCTAGTTTTGCAAAAACAGAGCTCTTAGCACTTAAGAATGCAGCACTACTGTTTACAGCTATCTAACCAGGTCCATGGGGGCACAGGATTTAGCACTGACCCCCACTAATCCATACTGCTTATAAGTACCATGTTTCCTAACATGGGTCTGACCCACACCAATCAGTATTCTTCCAAGCAATGCCTAAACATAGCTCACAGAACAGCATACTACCATTTTCAATAGGCAGTATACAGCAGGTCTAGCTCCCTCTTTGGTCTGCCAAAACCATCCCAGGAGGCTTTGTGTCCTCAAACATCCCAAAATGCCACCAGTCCACACACCAGTCCAGGCAGCATGCCCCTTATTTTCATTTTACAAAGGCATCCCTCCCAGAAGATGCATCAAATATTTGACATTATTTCAGACCTGGAACCACCCCTCTTCTCCAACAACAACAACAAAAAACAACACACAAACAGGAAACAAAATTATATTTTACAGCAACAACAGGAGACCTAGAAGAGATCTAAAGTCAAATGCTGCACAGTATGAACACAACCAGAACACAACAAGAAGATTCAAGAAAGCTGTTCCTAGATCTGTTTCACTTAGCAGTGCAGTTTTAGATATAGAGTTTCAATATAAAAGGAGGCAAAACAAGGTGTCGTTAATTATCTTTCTATATTAGGAACATCATTCCTACTATAACACCATTATTGTCAAGGAACTCCATGCATTATTAGAAAAGTTGCTCATCCTCATTTATTTTTTACTGCTCTTTGCTATGTAGAAAGGCCAGGACTTTCTACAGGCCAGGAGTGTGAATTTAGCCAACATGGACATGTGTATTGCAAAGAAGTGCTAATGTTGCCCTGGCAATCACAAATGCAAGGATAGGATCTAACTTCTACTGTTCTTGCTTCTCCTATATATCCTTACATCCACATGCCCCTCAGCTCTCTTTTCCTTTTATGGCCTCCATTGCTGTACTGAGCTCCTCACCAACAATGAACCCAGCCACACAGTGAGACACAAAGCACAGATTTCCCACCTTATACACGGGAAAACTGAGGCTGATTAATTTGAAGAGATGATTTTCAAATCACCTGCTGAAGAAGATCAGCCTAGGTGTTGCTATAATTATCCTGTCACAGTTCAAGCGAGCCGTAAGCAACTTACATATCTTTCTCCAGACTTCAACTCTGGCATATTAAGCAGTTAATAAGGAGACATCATGTCATACCTGTTAGGTACTTAAAACAGACAGTTGGTGTTTAGCTCTAAGTGACTTTCACAGCATTATAGAGGCTATGGGATTCGATTTGCAGATTAAGAACCCTAAATTTAGTTGCCTACATACTTGGCTGTCAAAACTCCCATGATAATTGATGGAGACTTAGTAGTCAGGAGGCTCAAACCAAGAGCTTAGAAGGCCCTTTAGACAACTAAGTGTAGGTGCCAACTTCTGGACTTACATGCAGATACTTACACATGGATATGTACATTTAAGTGTCACAATCTGAGCTAAAACCAACCCAACTGGTCTTAGACAAAGATAAGAAGCAAATGGTGATTTCTGAGTCTTGGTCAACACTTTTTCCACAAGACCTTCCTTTTGTCTTGGGCAAGAGAGATGAACTTGGAATGCTTTTATGTCATGCATTACATCTGGATCATATTTCTTTGGGTATAGTCTGTGCCCGCATGATGTCTATTGCCTGCCCCTATCCAAAAACCTTGTCTCCAATTTCTGCTTCCAATATTCCTCCCTGTTCCACCACGCTTTGCTGATCCTTCCTGTCACATGCCATCTCGCCTCCTCGCACTGAAGTAGAGGTGTGAGAGGAGTAGAAGGACAGAGGCTTGGCAGAAGCGATTCAGAATGACTTAGGGATGCCAGGTCTGAGGAGGGTATCACATTAGGTAGCTGTGTGGTGTGGATGTGGGAAGGGGAGCTGTGAGAAGGGCAGCTGTGGGAAGCAGAGATGTTGGGCATGAGGAGTTGACTGAGGTGACAGCAATGTGAAATGCTCCCTGGGGTTATGGCTGGAAGCCCTCCGGTGGGTACATGTGTCTAATGAATGGTAAAGGGGTGATCAGGAACACTGCTCATGAATTTACAAATCCTACTTAGCTGCCAGTAACAAAAAGCCTCACTGTCCTCACCTGGTACCTTACGGCCTTGATATCTGAGTTCTTTCTGAAACAAAATAGGAATAGACACCTGGAATAGGAATAGACACCTGGAGAATAGTTCAGGTCCTTATATATAGGTACACCATCCTACCTGGCCTCAGTTGCTGCTTCAGAAGGACTTGGGCCTCCTCTAGCTCCTGTATCACATCTGCTAGCTTCATTAGATGTCTTGGATACCTTAGAGTCTCAAATGGCACTATATATGCCTATGTTTATACATATATATATCATTCCCTACATTAAATTAGCATTCTTGATTCATTGTTGTCCCAAACATTTCTCAGTAGTCTTTCATCTGAAAAGATCTATAAATGAAAATACAGTTGACTATGGCACAATTCATATATAGCTCACTTGGCACCTTTTTTTGTAACACTATTGATTTCTGGAAAGTCGAAAAGATTTTGGTTCTACGCCCGTTCCTGGAAGAGCCATGCTTTGAATGCAAAGTGCTTTGATTTCTCAAGGCACAAGGAAATTCCTGTATTGACATGGAAAGTTCTGACATCAAAGATTGATGTAGGGTGTTTTCTGGTTAAGTGGGGTATTTTTGCAGGTGGAGGTTATTCACAAGTTCCCTCCTTAAGGTTTCTCAAAACACTGTCAGGACATTTATTGCAATTTCCATTTCAGCAGATGGTTACTGTTCCAGGAAAATTTATTGTACATGTAAAACCATACAGTTAGAGTACTTAGGAAGGGGGAAGTCATCTGTCATGGCAGAAAAATGGGACAGGAAGAAAATGTTTCATTATAAACACACTATACAGTACTTTTTCTAAATATTTGAAAATTCCTATCTGATCTTCATGTATTGCAGAAAACAGAATTTACACAGAATAGCTGAACATGCAGAGAAAGCAGTTCTCTTCACAATAATGCATGCGCATTCCACTATTTCCTGTTTATACGACCCTACATAGGGGTCAGATAAACAAAGGGGGTTAAAATATAAACATTGATCATCAGTAGCTTTAAGGTTACTGTTTTGGAAAAACTTATGTTCACTGCCCGATTACAACAGCTTTTCTGCTGGACATATACTTTTTCTGCATAGTAACTTACAGTGTCGGAAAGATGCCTAGAAGTCGCAATGCAATCCTGTGGTCTTGTGCTGTTATGGCATACACAGACACACAAGACATTCTTGGTATAGTGAGTAAGGTCTGGCGAATACGTAAGAAAAAAATTAGACTGCGTTACTATTTGCAAAAGGGTAGAAAAGGCCATTGCAGGCAATGAAGCTTGGCACTGCTTTAGGGCAAAATTATAAAGATAGAATTATTGAAAGCAATTGTAAAGATGCAAAGGAAAGGATCATAATCAATACCAGGCAGCATATTTCTATGGAAAAAGACCTTGTCAAGATTTCATATAAATTCTGCCATGCTTGCAAGTCTGGTTGACAAAGGTAACAGAGCGTCTACATGTAATTTGCCCAAGCTTTCTTTTTATTTAAGCACTGCATCTGATTTGAATGGCACATTAATTCATAAACAGATGGGTCATTGATAGATGAGGTAAAAAAGGTCAATGAAAAAAAAATTATTGAAAGGGTCATTTCTAATAAACTCACACATGAATCTGCTTTTGTGCTGATGAATTTTAATAACTGTAGTGACATTTCAGGAGAAAACTCCATCTTTGCTGGAAAAGTTTGTACATGAAAAGAATACGATGATAATCATGGGTCAAGCTACAAGATGGTTTGAACTGGGCTGACATCAACAGAATGTTCCCTCCTAGGTGGAGAATGAATATTCATCTCCAGCTACAAAACCAGACTCCGTATAATAAAAGTGTAGCTCAGTTATTCATCCTCTACTCCATCAGAGCTTTTTCAGTGTGATACTCCCACGCTCAATTTTGAAGGGGCACAATATCACTCATGTGAACTGACCATTATATTCACCAATTCAAACACCAGCAAAATAAACACTTATCAGTAAAATAAGAGAGCTAAAACGCCATTAAATAAAGATGCTTCCAAGACACCAGCTAAGAGACACCATAAAGCACTGAGATGGGTTCCTAGCCTTCAACATTCAATGAATTCACATCAGCAAAGGTGAATAGGACCCCCATTTTGCCTATACTATACTATAAAGTATCTGCTCCTTCTGGTTTTAGCCTTCAACTTTTAGGCCATTTATTTTTAAGGATGTGAAAGTTTCTGGACTTACATTTCCTCTTAGAAACCTCAGATTTTTAACAGTCCAAAACATTGTAACCTGACAGATTTTAGCAAAATAAATTATCAGCCAGAAAGCTAATGGTCCAATGTTAAATTGGAAGAAGACGAGAGCTTACACTGAAGAGTGGGCTAGTTCTCATACCTCATTTTGCTGTGAAGAAAGGCAAACATAGATAACAGCCTATTGGTGAACGCATGCACTGTGGAGAGAGCTTTTATGTCCTGTTACAGCAGTCTTAGGGAGAAAACACATAAGTGGAAACAAATTCCTTGTGCTACTTGCAATCACCCAATTGTTTTTAAAGAGTAGGTGATTTCTTGTGCTGCTTCCAACGGTGTGAAGGTCTGCCAACAAAAGAGGATGTATGCTGTCTGTTCTTGCTTTAAATTTGAGAAGATCTAGAGACCTGATATGTACGCATGAACAAGGCAAATTCTCAATGACTGAATGCATTTTAGGCAATGGGCTGGACATTTCCAGTTTTACGTCCTTTCCAAAAATAAAATTAAAAAAAAAAAAGATACAGAAGCCATTTGCCATTTCCAGTAATTGCACAGTGCTTCTTCCTATGGAGTGCTGGAAAAATACTAAAAGAGCAAATGGCAGCACACACAGATGTTATGTTGAAGGCTCTGATGCCATAAATCCATTGGCATAAAACAAGAGTCACAATGGTTTCTAACATTTATTTTAGGCTCTTTTTTCCTGTCCAAGCATTATGTTGTAAAAGGTGTTATGCAACTCCAGATACTTGAAAGTTTTCGATGCTGAGTGATTTGGCAACTGCAGTTCTCTCTCTCTCTCTCTCTCTCTCTCTGTCTTTGTATATGGGCTAATTAAATCCATAGTCCCCAGATATGACCCCATTTTGTTTGACAGGCATTCTTCTGATTGCTAGTTGCAAGAATCAAATAAAGACTTATTCCCAGCTGGCCGCTGAGCACACTCCAAGGAGGGTTGTGGTTATTCTCTCAGGGAAGGTGCCAACTGCACTATTCTTACCGTGCTTCCTGCCTACAAAGCCACGCCGAAGCATTGACGAAAGCTTGGGATGATGCCATGTGCTCCTTCGTGTGGCTTAAGGACAATGCCTAGTGCTACGCACAGATCTCAAACGGACAAAGATGGAAGGAAACATGCAAAGGTAATTTACTATTAGACTGCTCCAGCTCTGCATTCTTTTCTGTTCTTTTATCTGAAACATTGCACTCTGACTAAACTCGCATTTCCTAGAGATGCCACCATTGCCCAATACATCCTCTTCCTCTTTTAGTGTGAGAAATTTAATTAATTCCTCAGACGTTGCTCATACACACTGCATGTCACTGAGTATGCTGGTATATACTAAATACCAACTGAAATCAGTTGGTGTTTTCTGACTGATTTAAAACAGTCTCTAGTTTATAACAATATGGTGATCTAAACTCAGCCCTCATGTCATAGAATAGGCTGTCAAGGTGATGAGTACTTTCAGGAACTGCTCAACATCTCACAGGACCAAAAGTTAATTACTTAACAAAATGCCAGATGTCATTTTAGAAAAAGCCATCTCTTCCAACACTTCAATTTTACAAGTAGCAGTGAAGTATTACAGCCCACTGGGCAAACAGAGCAGATTTAAAAATATTGATTATGCCCAGAAAAGCTGTCTTTACACCAGAATACCCAGTAGAAAAGACTTAACACAGTCATAACTGTTTGGTAAAGAATGTACAGTAAATAACTTTGCTGGAACTATTTTTTCTTTGAGTTGGAATTTCAATTTAATTTAAACAATACCAATAAAACTGGAATGTTGATTAGTATTCTTTACGAAATCTTACATTCAGATATTATCGTTTGTTAGGCACTGTATTTTCCTGTTTCAGTGATAACCCCCTTTAAAAGAAGAGGGCTGCTTTGACTTTCCTGCTTCTGCCATGAATTCACAATCACAGAACAGCTGAGGTTGGAAGGGACCTCCAGAGCTCACCTAGTCCAACCCCTGTGCTCAGAGCAGGTTCAGCTGGTGCAAGTTGCTTGGGGCCGTGTGTATGCTCAGGGCCATATACATTCTGAGTATCTCCAAGGATGGAGACACCACAGCCTACCTAGAAAATCTGTTCCACCATTTCCAATCTCACAGGATATTTTTTTTCTTATGTTTAAATGGAATTTCCTGTATTTCAATTTGTGTCCATTGCCTCCTGTCCTGTCACTGGGCACCACTGAGAAAAGTCTACTCTGTCGTCTTTACTCCCTCCCTAAACCCCATCAGATATTTCTACCCATTGGTAAGATCTTTGTAAGCCTTCTCTTTTCCAGGCTGAACAGTCTCAGCCCTCTCAGCCTCTTCTCATATGTCAGACACTCCAATCCCTTGATCATCTTTGTGGTCCCGTGCTGGACTCACTCCGGTATGTCCATGCCTCTCTTGTACTGGATAGCTCAGCACTGGACACACCACTCCAAGATGTGTCTCAGCAGGGCTGAGCAGAGGGGAAAGATCACTTCCTCGATCTGCTGGCAATGCTTTTTTGCAAAGGCAAAAGGATGTTGAAGATGTTGTTGGCCTTCTATGCCACAAAGGCACATTGCTGGCTTGAGGTCAATTTGGTGTCCACCAGGACTCATGGGTCCTTTTCTGCAGAGCTGGTCAGGCCCCAGCCTGTGTTGCTGCATGGGGTTATTCTTCCATAAATACAGGACTTTGCATTTGCCTTTACTGAACCTCATAAGATACCTGTCAACACATTCTCCAGCCCATCAAATTCTCTCTGAATGGCAGCACAACCATCTAGTCTGTCAGTCACTCCTCCCAAATTTGTAGCATCTGTAAACTTGCTGAGGATGTATTCGGACCCACCATCCAGGTCATTAGTAAAAATCTTAAACAGAATTGACCCCGTTATCAACTGCTTGTGGTACACCAGTGCTGACTGGCTTCCAGCTGGACTTCATCCTCTTAATCACAACCATCTGAGTCCAGCAGTTCTGGCTGTTTTCAGCCCACATCAGTGTCCACTTATCTAGCCCATACTTCATCAGTTTGTCTGTGAGGATGTTACAGGAGACAGCATTGAAAGCCTTAGTAAAGTTGAGATTAACAATGTCCACTGGTCTGTCCTCACCCACCAAGCTAGTCATCTCGTCATAGAAAGCTATCAGGTTGGTTAAGCATGATTTCCCCGTCATAAATCCACGCTGACTTTACAGTCACCTTCCTATCTTTAATATTCTTGGCAATGACTTCCAGGAGGATTTGCTCCATCACCTTCCCAGCGATCAACGTGAAGCTAATCAGCATGTTGTTCCCCAGTTGCTCCCTCTTGCTCTTCTTGCAGATAGGAGTGACGATATATTTCTTCCATTCTTCAAGAACCTTTCCCAATTGCCACAACCTTCCAATAAGAATCCAGATTGCCGTCCCACTGACATTAGCCAGCTCCCTCAGCACTTGCAGATACAACCCATTAGATTCCATGGACTTGTGTATGTATATCTTTTTAAATCTTTCCTAACCTGATCTTCCTCTGCTGGGGGTAAATGTACCCTGTTCCAAGTACTAAGTACCTCAGCCTTTTCTGTGCCCTTTGTCACCAGGTCCCCTGCCCCATTCAGCAGGGCTCCACAGTTTCCCTAGCCTTTGTTTCGCTGCTGATGCACCTGCAGAAGGCCTTCTTGTACACTTGATAACCCTGGCCATATTCATCTCCAAATGGGCCTTGCCTTTGCTAACCTCAACCCTGCACACTCAGGATCTTGGCTGTTTCAAGTATTCAGTTATGTATATCTGACAAGCATAGCCTTGGTCCTCACATTGACAATAAGCTGGCTCAGTCCAGTTAATATCAGAAAGCATGAATATTAATCCTTTAAAGGACCGTAACACTTTCCAAATATTGTTTTTAAAGTCTCATTTATCTAAAAAAATACCCCCCGAAGACATATATTCTTAAAGGACTTAAAGGATTCTTTGAAGATTAGTTTTGTTTGTATGTTTTTTTGTTGTTGTTGTTTTCTCTAAGGATCTCCTAGCTCCACAGAAGTGAATTTTCAGGGACTTTTTATTGGAATAAATGAAAGGGATAAACCAGGGATTATTACCACCTCTGGAAAAGAATTTTCAGTAATACAATGAATTCACCTGTACCTGTCTCTTTTCAGGATGAAGAAAGCCAGAAAGCCACAGGTGGTTCAAAAGGCAAAGTAAAGTAATTCACTCCTTCTTGTCAGTCCTACACAGAAATGCAGGGAGTAGAAGGGAGGTGCCTTTTCTACCAATAAACAGGAACATATATTGCCTTCCCACAAAAGATTAGACTGTCTTCGTAATTATACTATAAAGGCTATTTTGGAGAAAAACATACTAAAATACTGAGGAGAGATTTTGCATTCAATGAGCTTGAAACTTAAAGAAAGCATATGCCTGTGATACGCTGAGGTGACAAATGTGCTAATGTGATTTTGTAATGCTGAGAGTCATGCCATGAGCAGAGGGTGACTATTCTTATCCTTACTGAGAGGCACAACGCTGCTACAAGTTACAGCAGTCCTTAAGTACATGGAAGAAATATAAAACAAATCAATAAAACCTATCAGAAAAACAACAGCAAAATTTCAGAGCAGGAAAGATAAAAATACAAGCAGATGCTACAAGCTTTAGATAAAAAAATGCCTAAAGGGGCATGAAAAATATTTAGAAGCACTTTAAAATATCTGTAAAATATCTGTAAAATATCTGTAGCAAGGAACAGAAAGATCAGTCAAAAAGTCAACTTCAGCTATGAATAACAGGGCAGAAAAAAACAAATGCAGGGTGAATATAAGGGAAATATTCTTAAGATTAAGGACTACTAGACACTGGAATGTATTCTCAGGGGAGAGGTGTCACTTGAGTCATTTAAGACTGGACTAGACAAAGCCCTGGAAAAAAGTATTGCATCAAATTATATATATACAGTAATGAATAATCTGCCAGAGAAACAAATGACCTTAAAAGGTCTTTTCCATCTGTAATTCCTGAGGTTCTATGAAATATGAGTAATGTTCTGCTAAAGAACTTGGTATCTATGGCAATTCACTAACCCTACTCTATTTGTGTTAGAATGCAGAGCACTGCTAGAAAAAGGTTTATTACCAAATAATGAGTGATATTTTGGGAACCACTAAAGAGTGCCCAGCTAAAGCAAACTTGGTTGAGAGACTACCGCAGGAAGAGAAATTCTGGCTCTGGACTCACTGGCACTTGCTCTCCTGGTGCTAGAGATGAAGTGCATCAGAGATACTTAGGTTTTGGTTGGAAAAGGCATCTGAAGCCAAGCCACACACTCATAAAACAGTCCCTACTGTCTGAAATATCCATCTGCACTGGCAGACTTCTGAAAGGAAACCACTAGCTCACATTCAGTTTGTAGCCAAGACTGATGGCAAAGCAAAGGAGGGTATGGCAGAAGCAATTAGAAGAACCGGATAAGTAGGGTGATTGTTCACAATGAAAGGATGAGTGGCGAATCGATTATCTTCCTTACTCCTGAAACTGTATTATAGATCTTTCCCTTTGGACAATGAGATCCACTACAGTATACTTTTGCTTGCTAACAGCAGGAGGAAATTTTTGTTCTGATGTAAAGATACTTCATTTACTTTTGCCTTTCTGATAGCCATTCCATTTTTGTTTCTATGAAATTAACAACATATCCTTAACTTCAGGTCCTGATTGCTACTTCATTTTGTCCCCCTGGGTCTTTGCTTCCAGTTTTACACTTTTTTTTTTTCTTCTTTCATTGCTCTGATTGTAGTTTCTATGCTATTTTTCTTGGTATTGAGGAAGGGAGGGTGGTTTGCTTTATACATGACAACTAGAAATTCAAATATCTCAATATGCAGTTCTTCTTCTTAACTACCAGAAGTGAAACTGAGGTCTACAGATAGTATCTGCCCATCTAACAGCATAAGGTGGTGCTAGTAGTATCCAGTAAGAACACAGCTGGACAGCTCAGATCTACTCATTTAGAAACTGTTCAGCTGAGAACTGGAGTGTTTCCACATCACCACCAAACCTTAGATTTGTAGAATTAAGAGGAATGTAAAATTAGGAGAGTGCTTCAACGTCAGAGGTTGCGTGAACAACAGTAGTATGTCTGCAGCTGAGACAAAAGAATTGTTTCTCAACTGCTGAGAAGTGCTTTTGCTTCCTTTTCAACAATTTTGTTTGCTCAAGCTGCGAAACATGGGGAAATCTAACATCATTCAACCTTCCCAAATAACTCATTATTCATCATGCTTTTTTTCTGGAAAAGCAATAGAATGGTTTTAATCCAAGGTCAGGCATCAAATTCAACAGCTATTCTTTTTTCACTGTTCCCAAAGATCACAAATTCCATTCCACTACATACCCTAATTCTTTATTCTGTGTGCTCAGTTTAGGGATAAATATTTCCTTCCTGGTGGGGATTCAGCATTAAGCAGAACATATTAGAGATGGCAGAGTCTTTCCTCACTGCCATTCAAGGTTCTGTCCAGGTTAAAAGACTCGGGGAGGTCTCTAATAGTTTGCTGCCTTTGATCTGAATATGTTGCTTCAACATCATCTGTCCCATATTCCTGTGGAACTTGCAGGATCATAACTACAGGTACAACAACTTTTTAGCTGGAATCTTGGATTGTTCACTTACATAATTTATTTTTAAAAAATATTTTTTTATTCCCATGAAAACCTCAGAACCAAAAAATAAAAAAGTAGTCAGTCATCCAAATTTTAGTTGTGCCTTGCACACAACTAACACTTCTGAGAGGAACAAGGACTCAATGAGCTGGAGAGCAATGAGAAATACTGCTTTGAGAATGAAAAATAAACAACAGCATCAAAATGACCTGAAGGGATAGATAGGGTTTCAAATTCTCCACTGAAGTGGAACAGAAATAAAATGTGATTTTTAATTTGTTAAGTCAAAGACATTTTCTGTGAAGGACCACAGAGGAATCATTGAAATAATTCTGTATAGGTCTGTATGTAGTTTGGTATCAATATACAAATATTGGGTTATAGAACTGTATCTATATGTTATTGGAGAAACATTTTCAGCTTTCTTAAGATGGAAGGTTCTACAGTCAAATAATAGGAGTGCTGTACACATGAAATTAGTTTATAAAACAAGAAAACTCAGTCTACCCTTGTATGATCAAGTCACAAGGGAAAGTACCACAAAGTGATTCCCTGTTAATTACTTCTCCATTAAAGCAAACCTTTACCTCTCATTATTTAATTCATATATTTTTGTAGTTTAGGCAGAAAAGAAGAAATGTACCATGGCCACCGAAGCATTATATCTGAGCTATGAAAAGCTAAAGCCTTGGAATATGAAAAGTCAGACATCTGACTCCTGAGGAAAATAAGTTTAAAACTCCTATTGAAATACTGCCCTCATAATAACCTCCAGTGCCTACAGCTTCCAGGGACCATCACAGTTATCATCATCAACACCACAACATACATGGTACAATAAACAAAGCAGGATGAATCGAGAAATTAAATTAGCTGCTGTTTGTTTATAGCTGAGATACGTGAAGATTTGCTGCCACCTACATACTGCTCTTTTCGGGTTAATTAAAAGACGGAATTCTAAAATAAAGGCACTTACAGCAATTACACCTGAGTACGTATGCAAACTGTACAGCATATTATTACGTATATTAAGTATTGTTAAGCATTATTAAGTATTGCTAAGTGTTATATCTGTAAAACAGACTGTCTTTATGGAATAACTCCTACTGACACGAAACAGAATCCAATAATGACAAAAAGAGCTATCAGTGACCCCACAGCACACAAGGTTCTGTTCCCCTGAAAAACAAGGAAGAAAATAAACCCTTTGCTTTTAATTATCTGCAATCATCATTCTCCCTTTTATGTGGAGGGATTCAGACATTATACTGCGATGTACAATGTAGATAAATGAAGATGAAGGTGAACAAATTGTTCTTCACATTGGACTTTCTATAATTAAAGGAATGTGGTACACTTGCTATATAATGACAACATCCCCACAAAGAAATCAACATTAAGTCCAGAGTATATTTGAAAAAGTAACAAGTGCTTTCCTGTAAGAAGTCAGTATTTTATCACAGTTATAAGTAATTAGGTAATATCTTCAGTTAAACACTGACCTTTTAAATGGTCATTACAGTTACCTGAATTTGAAAGCAGATGCTTTCAGCAGTAGCAGTTCAAAATACAAGCGAAGCCTATATCTGTATCATTAGTCTCTAATTGATTTCACTAACCTTATTCCATTTTTTCTAAAAAGAGACAAGGAATTGCAGCAATAGCAAGGCAAGCAAATAATATATTTTTTTCGTATCTGTGGTATGTTGGTCTGTCATTTTGAAAAGCTTAGTGCTTAATGCCTCCTCACTGACAAGATAGCAAAATTGTGTCTATTAGAACAAAGAAAGAACCTCCAAATCTTATTTAAGACAGATATGAACTATGGTGCTCAGAGGTCTAATTTTATGCTGATATTGTGAGACTGAAAAACAAAGTCACAAACCTGGCCTCTCCGCACAGTTACCCACCTCCCGCACACGCTTCATGCAGTAGCTAAGAATTAGGTGATGGAATAAGAAGCACGATACTATGTCCATCATTTCTTTCATTAAAATGTGTGAGTCAAAATACTGTGGGATCTGTATTTCTCCGGCGTATTTTTATAGCTAGGTATTTCTGCCCACTCAGTTTGTAAGCATTTATTCAATAACATTCAGCTCGTCTTTTGAAGCATAGCAGCATTTTTGCTTTAGTGTTTTTGTCTCATATGTAGACAATGCCTGCAGCCTGTGAGCAACAATTGCACATTTCGCATATAACAAAAGAGAATGAAAAAGTACATCAAAATGGAAGGAAAAATAAGATCTGTATGACTTTAGTTTGCTATGGGAAACAAAAACAGAAATTCAGACATCTGTGAACGAACTAGCTGGGTTGAATCCTACATAGATTTTCAGCTACTCATCTAAACGGTTAGATGAGCACTTTGTCAGTAAAGTCGGGAAGCAGCAACAGAGAATGGAAGGATCCAGAAAAATATCTGTTTTTACATTGTAATTTTTGGTGCCTCAAAATGCTGAAGCACTCTGACCAAATTGTGAAAAGCTCTCAAACGCTGCAGGATTTCACAAAAGGATAAAAGCATTGCAAGAGCCTGTCCTTACATTGTAATGGATGGTGTTTATTTGGAGTCTCACTTGCACTCTCTGTTACTTCCACTTAACTTCAGGAGTATCAGCAGTCTTGCTGATTTCAATGTGAATTTTCAGGAGCTCAGAGCTCAGCATGAATTCAAATGCTTTACTGGCTTTAACTCAAGTCATCTGGCAGAAATGTCCCAGTTTTGCTTTGAAAACATATTAAATGGACTCTGCTTAGGAAATAGCTCCCTCTTCTGTTCTTGCTGAGACCAAGTCAGCCCTCTGGAGGAATCTACTACTGCAGACAACTTACTACAGCAAAGGAGCACAGTACTGCAGTACAGTTCACAGAATGGTGCACTGGGGAAGTCCCCTTTCAGACCAGCTTCTGCTTTTCTGCTGACTCCGCAATCACTGTACAAGGTTGGGAAGTGTCAGTACATCCAGCTACAGAGGAGTGAAGTTACTACGAGTGATTTATTGGTCAGACAGCCTTCCCAAAGAATTTTATCCAGTCCAACATGCTTTTGACACTGTAAAAAATGCTTATAAATAATCTACAGAATATTCATTGGTTAACAAATACTAGGAAGACACATACTGTTCTCAGCTTTGTTGGGGAGCTGTCAAAAGCCCACTGAAGCTGTACTCTCTACCTCAATTAACCCTAAGTGTGAGGTAATAAGCCATCTTGTAACTGGAAAGGATCAAGTGGTGGGTTAGCACTACCTCATATGCTCTGTCAAACTATATGGAACAAGACTCATATGGAGTCAGACCCCAATGTTTCTGATTCCAGAGTGCCCTATGAGCTGGCTCTGTGCATTTCCATAAAGTCATGCATGACCTTATAAATCCTCTGGGAGCAGAACATCAGAGATGGATCTGCAGACACCACTTCCAGTCCAGCAACAGTCAGACTTTTATTGCCTGGGTACGGCTGTTATTCAACACATCTTAGTGTCCCAATACCATACATATGGGAGAACTGACCTCTTGTGGATTCCAAGACTTAACACTGTAGTAGTTTGGCCCATCATTCAATAAGCTTTTGCAAATAAGGTAAGCTAACACAGGTAAATAACTACATAATGTTGGTTGCTGTTTTCAGTTGCTTTCTCGTTCCAGACAGGAAGCAAGTACAACTCCTGGCCCATTTGAACCTTCAGCAGACTTCCAGTTTGCTAACTCCCACAACCCCTAACACAAATGTGGACAGGCCCAATATATTATTGCTTCCTCATGATCTCAACAGGGCCTTGGCACACTGTGTCCCAAGATTAAAAACAAATTAAACAGGAAAACAAAAACAAACAAACAAAAATACAACTGTGGTTGCAGTTTCAGCATATCAATGAAATTTTTTTAGCACTTAAAACAAAACAAAACAAAATACCAAATTAGCCTTCAACATGGATGCTGTCACATTAAATAAAACAGACATACTACTTCACTGCCTACATCAGAGGATATTGGCATGTGCCTTAGTTTATGGAGCCGCAAGTGGCATAAACTCCACAACATTTTTACTGAATATAACACGTTCTCACCTCTAGCACTGAGAGGGCAGCACAAGACCAACACTCAAGGTGCCTGAGCCCTGTGTATGACTTGACTATTGACTTGCTGTGTGACCTGTGGCATACAAGTTTCTCTATACCTGCTCTAGTTTTCCCACCTGTAGTATGGGCAGAGAGATACTCATCCCTTGCTTAAAGTTGTTTGAGAGCTGCTGATGAAAAGCACTAGATATAAGGCAGTTGTTTTTATTGTGATGATTTTCTATAGGCACAGACACAGCACAGTTGGCCTGCACTGCTCAAACCCAGTGCATCTTCAGCAGTTCAGAATTTCATACTGGTTCAACTCTGCTGGATAACTGAACCTGAAGCATTTCAAAACCCACCCCAATTCACAGCCCCACTGTGAAGCCAGCTTTGCGATGTTGCAGTCGGGAGACAGAGAAAAGCCAAAAATACGTATTTGGAGTTCATAGAGTCTCTCTAAACCTTTTATATCAACGTGAAGCAATGCAGTTCAATAAAAAAATCTGAGTAAACTTTGAATAAAATACTTTGAGACACAGGAGCAGTGTGGCTGCAGCATCGTGGTGCACGGGGATGCTATCTGGGCTCATTTGACATGCTGCAGTGACACAGGCTATCCTGCTTCAAAGACTCACCACAGTGTCTCTTTATGGTACAGCGCTTGTGCTGGTAGCTACACCAGCTTGTCTGGGCATAGCCTTGATATCTCAACACAGCACTGCACTGAGACGTGGACATACCTATGCACTTGGCTGGTATTCCTTCATTTTATCTTCTGAGGCTTTTCTGGATGTACCACTACAACATTGAGAGCGGTAATCAGCACTATTTCCTAAAATGCAGATGACCTCTGCAGGTGGTAGTCACCAGTTCTGCTTACATGTCTGAGGTTTAGAGGTCTGAGTCTGAACTAGTAACCCTCAGCTCCCTTTATAGGCAGCTAAATGAAACCAGCACCTATAGGGTCTCTCCACTGACTGAGAAAGGAGTCCTGACTGGTTTGGGATTTCAAAATTAGTAAGTTAAATCTTAAAACTTCTCTGCCTTTCAGCACCTTCACCTCTTCCCTCTGCTTCCCCTCAATGAAATCGGAATGCATAGCTCAGTCTCTTTTAGTCCTCCACCATATTTCCTTGAGTTTGTAGTAGAATATTCTTACCTGTGGCCTGATAACCAACTCTCACTTTTCTTGAGGGACCTTTCTCTCTTCTCTTTTCCAGTCCCTGAATGTCTGTGAGGGGCAATCACTTTAAGGCTTTTTTCATTGCTATCTGTAAAAAAGCTTGGAACTGATTTTCTTTCTTCTGTCTTTGTCCTCCCTCTTTCAGACAGCAGTTTGGTAAAAGAGTCATCTGTATCTTTGGGGATGTTTCTTAGTTTTTCAGAAGCTGCAATTGTGTGTGAGCTTGACAAAGTCCTTGATGTAAATTCTGTATTTACTTGTGTTGAAGATTCTTTACTTTCTTGAGAATCGGCTCCCGGGACACTCAGGTCATTTCCTTCATGTTTTTCACCCTTGAACTGTCCTGTGCTGCTTAGACTAGTGGATCGTTTTGAAAGCCTCCTTTTTTGCAGATCCTAGAAATAAGTGTCATTAAAACTACAGATTAAAATTTGAGTATCTTTATGTAAACATGGAAAGCAAAGGAAAGCTCTATCACTAATACTGGGCTGAACATTTTCTTCATTATTAGGAATCAGGTTAAAGAGTAAATTAGGTAATTTCTTTTGGATAATAAATAGGAACAGACATACACTTTTACTTTAAATTTGAACAGTATTAAAGATGTTATATACTTTAATAACTGCTTTCTTTTACCCAAGAACATCAACAAAATATGTCATAAAAACTTAATTTTGAGGTTGTACTCAGAGAAAACCAAGACATATATGACATTTTACTGGAAAGCCTGCCTGTTACAGGTATCTATTTTTTTTTCTTTTTCTGAACCAAACCTCTTTAGAAAAATCCAACTAATTTATCTAACTTTCATATTTACCTCAGTATTATCTAAATGAAATGTTTAAAATACCTCAATTTCTCATTTTTTTATAAGATTAATTTTACACAGGGAATGTTCCTGTCTATATAAAAGCAGCATGAAAGAAAAAAAAAAGAGAGACAATTTTAGAATTGTGTTTTAAAAACAATCACTAGCAGAATATGGTCCATTTGGACCAATTTAGAAACATAATTTTATTGAAAGTATTTTTTTAATTCCATACTGCTGCTGATTAAATGTGGGGTTTCAGAAAAAACTGTGGAGATCAGATACCCATGGCTAAGAAAACTTTAAGTGCTGTAGCTACTGCTAAGGTAAAGAAACAATTTCCTGAGGAAAATGGAAAATCCCTGTCAAGAGAGATGAGATATCAAAAATGGAAAACACTGATAAAGAAATGCTGTAAACAAAGATCACAGATCTGTGTGTAGTGGTTGTTTCTAAAACAGTTCAAATTTCTGAATTAACCAGAACCACTGCCCTTATTTACCACATCTTTTCAGACTCCAGATTTAATGGATTAGCATGCAGAATTTATTTTAATATTATTTGCAAATGACTTTATGGCAGAAGGTTACATATAAAATCTGTGGTCATGCCGAATATTTTATAAGTGTTGGAAATCACCTCTGGTGAACTTGCTACTGGTCCAGCCATCATTCCTCTGACAATGAGACCAGACCTGGGCCTTTGCTTGTCCTTCACTGTAGCTTGCAGCTCTTCAGAAATCATTGTTGCTTTTAAATCTTCTTGACTATCTTTTAACCTCTTATCCCCATCAGAGGTTAAGTGGTTGTTGCATATTGTTTCTGTGTGGAATTTTTCACTTTTGTGCTGGTGTTTTCTGGATGGAAGGATTTTATCTAGTGGATTCTCAACATAGGATCTACAAGAAAGAAAAAGAAACAAAATTTCAAACAGCCAAATGATGCATAATGAAACCAATGAAAACAGTGCCTTGGCTAATTAAAGCACTGCTGTCAAGTTAAATTGCATATTACCTAGCAGCGGTACTCAAATACAATCACTTTTCACTTAAACATCTATATGTAGGTTTTCAGGAGATTATTTCAATATCATTACCACCTGTCACAATTTGTTACAATATGTGTAACACTTTATTTTAATCTTATGCTTACTTATTTTGATATGTACTGTATCAAAAAAAAAAAAAAAAAAAGGAAAGTAAACCATGCATGTCAAGTCAGATAGGTCCTAAGCTATCACAAGCAGTTCCCATTCCTTCTCCATCTGTTTGAATGGCAGTTTAAAAGCCTGTTAACATTTTTGCTAACATCCTCTGTTATCATATAACTTAGACTGACTCAACTGACCTCCTTCACATGTTGTTCAAATGTGGAACATTTATTTTAGTTCAAAGGTACTTTTGCATTTGGGTTTTTCCATGATAATACGTTGCTACATTGCTGTCATTTGACATTTTCCATATTCATCAACCTGGTCCTCACCAGGAGGCAACACAAGGTGTAGTTCACTGTTTGCATCGGTTTTCCTACACGTATTTAATGCTATAAACAAGCTTTTCTCAAATGCAACTGAGATTCATTTGGATCTGTCACTCTGCTGGTATAGCACTATATGCACTTCTTTTTTCAAAAATACTTTTCAACAAACCATGTTCTTACTGATAAAAAAAAATTATCATTTCTGCCTTCTTACACATCCTGCAAGAAATCATGAAAAGTTTGATTTTTCTTCATAAGAATGTCTTTCACTGGCTGCATAACATTAGATCATTGTTAAATGGAAGTTCTTTTATTTAGCTGTTCTCACTTCATTGAGGCCTCTTCTGCATGATTTGATAAATTTATATTCTGGGTAACCAAAAAATGCTACCCTTCTTTTATGATAACTGTCCTTCAACGTTTGTTTTTAACTCAGGAATGTTTTTCTCCATCCTATTTCATAATAAAGCAATTCCATGAGCTGAAGCGCTGAAGCATCTTGTATTACATAAACATTCATTTTATTTAATCAGTTGTGTCGTCGTCCCGGAGCCTCGCTCCC
>VXAA01005745.1:968613-999890 GCA_013399115.1 Anseranas semipalmata | reverse complement strand
AAAAAAAAAAACAAGCAAAAAACGTAGAGGTGTATGAAAGCAGTGTGGATCAGATGAGAGTGACAGGCTGCAGAGGGAGGTCCCCCAGGTGTCAGTGCAGTGGGAAGCTGCAGGAGGCCTGTGGAGAAAGCTGGCCTAGGTAGTGTGCAGGGGAGAAAAATATCTAGGCATTGGTCACAGGTGCATTAAGAGAGAGCATAAACAGCAGGTCTGCAGACAGGAAGATAAAAGTCTTGGATGGGAGAAGCATTCTGTTTCTTCATGTTAAATAAAGTGTGCTTCCTTTCCTGCTTACCCAACAATGTTGTGGAGGAAAATTAATGGGTTTGTGTTATCGCAGAGCCATCTATAGATCAGGTTTTTGTGAAACAAAGCATGGCTTTGTACCTCACAAAAGCAGGAGCCACAGCATGCCAGGGGCAAGCCCTTGGTCCTGACCAGAGGGCAGTGGTTAGTTTCTTGCGTGAGACCTCAGGATTAAAACAGCCCTTTGGAGATTGCTCTCTGCAGCACGGGGGTAAATTAGATAGTGCGGTCAAAGCAATTTACAGCCACAAGAAAAGAACTTGTTTATGGAAAACTTGTGAGGGGGGAAATGAAATCACACAGAAGAGAGAGAGAAATGAACCAGAAGTTGAGATGTGTTACCACACTGCAGATGGGAGCTGGGAGGTAGAAGGGGCTGTGCAAGCCCAGCACAGTGCTTGATGCAGGAATTGAAATGCAGGAGCATTTTGCAACACAGACTTTAGTAAAACCTCGTGCTTTTTCAGAAAGTTGCAAGACAAAAATGATTTGTGTGATACTTGGAAACATATTTAGAAGGAGCTTTTAAATAGGTATTGGTTAAAACAAACATTACAGTGAGGGCTGTAGCGCTTATTGCAAATGTATGAATTCATTGGAGAGAGTTGAGCTTGCAGAAGGTAGCTATTTCCAAAGCAAATGAGCAGTAATCAAGAGCTTACAAAAGGCAGGAGGTAGGAAGAGTGGATATTTCTTTGAGTGGGATTGACTTTTATCCCCAGAAAGACAGTGAACAGTGTGGCAGCAGTCAGTGGAGATGGAGGTGCAGGTTTACTGCTTCTTTACAGACAGGAATGTAGGAGCAGCTTGTGGGAGTGGGGCTTAAACGCAATGCCTGAAAAAGTGTTCTGTGCCTGTTTCTTTCTTGGAGTCTGCTTTTCTCATAAGAGATAGTGAAATGCAAAGATACTGTGATAAAATACAATGACAAAGCACAGGTCTTAAGAGCTTTTACTTCTAAATAATGAAATGTCTAACAGTCTTTTTAAAAGATGGACGCTGTTATGCATGTATATAACAGTACAGCACTATTAACCTGTAGTCAGCTTTTGGTATCTCTGTTTACTTACAGGAGAGGTAAAAGCTCTTCGTTCATTTTCTCAAGTTGAAATGTAAATGCCAGGAATGCCCTCTTGTGTGTAGAGGTCAGTATTACAACAGTGGGAAAGATCTCATGGCTGCAGCTACCGATTTTGTACAGAGGGTGCCTTCGGTACCTTCTGTACCATCTGGTTGTTTCTGTGATGGTCCATTGCAGTGATGGTGTTCTCAAGGTTTGATTTAACCCTTACTAGCAAAAACAGGTTGATTATAACCTGAGGAAGAAGTTAAGTGAGGTGGTGATGTAGGGCTGATTTTCCCTGAAGTAGCTGTTAGGGTACTCCTAAGAGTGGGTACTTGCATGTGCTGTGACACAAGGTCTCGCAAGAGCACAGAAAGCAGTCTCAGATGGGACACAAACAGAAAGAAATCAGGAAACTGCATTTCAAAGCTGGTGAATGTTTACTACTGAGCCATGACAAAGACCAGTGGGCTCCTGAAACAGAGCTTCTATAACAACCTGATTATAGTACTGATTTTATGAGTTTTACCTTTATCACTAACTAGCCTACATGCAGCGTCTCATTCTTAGTGTGTCCCCTACAGGTGGTTATAGTGTATAACAAATATAACTGTTACAGGACCTGGGTAGTTGTTGAGCACGTGGGACAATGTCTCTCCACTATTTACACATACTATTAAGTGCTCAGCAGGCTCACGGTAAGTCTAAAGCATTCACTACATTAGCATGGGACAGATCTTCTAGCATAGTCCCACCTAGAAATTAGGTGCCAATGACATGCTTCAACTCCCTGCAGCCTGACAGAAGCAACCCTGAGGTCAAGGGGTTCCTCAACATGGTGACCACAACATGGGCAGGGGTAGTGACCTCGCCAGCAAGGTGGAGTCCAGCATTGCCCGAGCAATGGAGCAGGTTAGAGATGTCAGTAATGGGGTTCATCAGCAGTCCAGTGACCACCAGATGTGGCTTGATGAGTTGTGTCTGAGGCCAATCGGGGAGGCCAAGCCATCAAATTGGGACAGGACTGGGCACAGGTCCGCCAATGCCATAGCTCAAGTGAGCACCGAAGGCCCAGGCTTGAACTACAGTGGAGCTTCTGGACCCATGAGGGTGTGGGATGAAGGCCCCAGGTGCAGCTGGTCAGGACATCTGTGGTAAAGGCAGTGTCCTGACACCTAACAGATGCATCTTAGAGAGTGTGGAGAAGAGCATCCAAAATGTCCACCACAAGCTTCTCTTCAGTGGACTTGTCAGTACTGAATCGGTGTGCCCCTGCCTGCCGCAGTCCACAGTGGTCAGACCCTGATGTAATGGCCGCCCTCTTTATAACTGAAACCAATGGTTGCTAGAGCTGTGTTTCATGGCACTGAAGTTACAGGGACAGCTTATTAATATTTTAATAACACTTTAAAAATTGTCCTTCTCCTTCTGCTGTTGTGTATCTACTGCTGCTTGTCTTCTCCAGCCCCATGAATCTGTACTAGATTGTCTTGGTCAGACTTACATGGAAAATGTACTATTAATAGACAGATAGTCCAGACACTGGGAAGTCCTGTTCCCAAATGCTACATTTTATTAATGGAAGAGAATTACTTAAAAGCATTGGCTAGACTATTTTTGCTGTGTTTGTCCAAAACTTACTGCCAAGTCTGGAGTACAGTAGCCACATCCTTCTGGGTCTCTGTAACTGCATATACTCGTCATGGGAGTTAGCAGTGACAGTGCCAAGATGTTCCTCTGCAAACAGCAAGACAAGCTGAGTTATCCCTGGTGTTCCCAGTGTAGTATCTTGTGTCACCACTACTCACAGTGTGCTCTACAGTCCAGTTACATCAAAGAACAGGGTTTACGGCTCTGCATGACCAATGCTCTTTGGGTTTGAGAAACAGAATGTCACAGAAGAAAAGCAGTCTATAGATGGGGTATTTTGAGTTGGTTTGCTATCCACCAACCTTTGACCATGACTTGGGCACAGGATAAAAAAAAAAAAAAAACAACAAACACTACAACCCGTATTAGAGAAACGTTTACAAGAATGTCTGTCTTCCCTTTTTCCCTATTTTCACCATGATACATTCAGTCCGTCAAAAATCCTGTGACAAACAGCAGGGAAACATGGGAGTTGGAGACA
Source organism: Anseranas semipalmata (assembly GCA_013399115.1). Lineage (NCBI taxonomy): Eukaryota > Metazoa > Chordata > Aves > Anseriformes > Anseranatidae > Anseranas > Anseranas semipalmata. The sequence continues at coordinate 996,390 of VXAA01005745.1, read as the reverse complement.
ATAAGCATAGTGTTTCCTGCTCCAGCATGGTCTCAGCCACAGGCTGGAGCTCTCTCAGCAGCGTACCTGACCCAGCATGGTACGTTGTTTTCCCTTGAGAGTCTCTTACACATTTCCAGATATTTCCTTAAATATATTTGAGCTACAGTATTTCTCTGATTTGATTAAGTTTTGGCACACAGTGTTTTTTTTCCACTGCTGTTTCATTCAGGGCAGTCTGGAAGTGATTTTCCATGTCATATGGTGGTTTGTGATGTCCTCCCCTGCTGGTCACTGTTGTGGCCCATTGCTCTTTACAGCCTACAGCATTACAAACTCCATCCCTCCTACTGTGAACTACACACTGAAGACTAGATTGTAAAGATTATCATCCTAATAGTTTGAGTCATTTGCCACAACTTATGCAACCAAATGGTTGTAGTAGCAATAGGATGTACCTGTAGCTTCATAAGCCTAACAGCTCTGGAGCTCCATGTGAAACCAAAGTGTGTGGTAAACAGTGTCAACTCGTTATAGCATGGTCATTTTGCCACGAGCAGTTTCCCTTCTGTGTCAACATAACTTTATTTGTATTCCATTCTACTTGTTATAAGTAATGGTACTCATTTCATTGCTGTCAACTGCCACCCAGTAGGTAAATCTTGGTCGTCAGGTTGTAGGGACTCCCTCCTTAGGGATTTCTGTTGCTGCAGATTGAGATGCAGTATCACCTCCCAGTCTAAGCACCCTCAGGGCTGGCTGGTAGCATATCACTTAATTGGGTCTGGGGTGTTTGGTCTTCTGCAGAGCTACAGGCTTTGTGTTAACTACCTGCATAGCTTCTTGCAGCTGAGATTCTCACTCCTTGAGATTCCCTTTCCCCAGGATCTTCAGCACGATTTTTGGTTGCCCTGGGTGACAGTGTCTGGCCAGGGTGTGGTGCTATTGAGGCATAGGGGTGCCTGGACACTTCATGTGAATAGTCCCAGAACCTGGATTATCCCCATGAGCTGCCAGGTCAGTGGCAGGACCCCCCTAATACAGCAAGTCCAGTTTGGCAGCAGGTTGCTGTGTAACCTGTAGATCAAGGCACCTGATGGTTTAATTGAGCTCTGACCTTTCCCCTGTGCACTTAACTCCTTCCTTAAGCCATCAGCTGCATCCCACGTGCTCCAGTTTCTCAGCATCTCCACAAACACTGCAGAGGGATTTCCTGAGGCTGTTACCTGCAAATTTCCCACATATCCTTAATCCCGCTCTGAGCTGAGTGGTCACGCTCTGGGGAAATGGCACTCCTGTCTGTGTAGGTCTGTTAACCAACAGTAACTGAGGCTGCCTTCTGTTTTTAATTAATCAGCAAACTCACAAGTATCACCACCCCAGATTTCAGGATCCCAGTCAGTGACAACCGTGGCAGACACTTTGAGCTCACCGACTGTTCACATAGCAGCTGGGATAGCAAGGCATGTAGTTTAATTTGGCCTGTTCAGCATCACTAGTTACTGAATATTTGTGGTCTAGAAACCTTCCAGTTAGGGCTAAAGGGAAATGTTGTTGGTAATGTGAGTGACAGTCCCAGCAATCCAGCAAATGTGAGGTCTGGAATGCTTCTTAAAATATTTTTTGAACATTGTGGTGTCTGTAAGTACTGTTATTTTCCAGAATGAGTAATGCACAATGAATAGAATAGATTTGGCTTTTAAAAAGCACCTGGAGTTAGTCGTCATCTTTCTGACAGTTCGAACTACAATAGAATCTAATCAATGCAGAGTAATTAGAACAAGTTATGTATTGCTTGTATAATTGTACACAATTATGTATGTGTTGCAGTTTGTTGACTGCCCTTGTTGCTCTCTGCTGTATGCTATAGAGAACATAATTGCACATAAGCTGTATGTTTTATACGCTGTTTAAAATGACCTTTATTTGTCTAGTTAATGTTTTTTTGTGTGTGTGTGTGAAAATGCAGAACATTTCATTGTTTGTTAAAGGAAAAAGTGGAATGTATAAAGAATTTTCTAAATGCAAAATGCACAAGCTTTTTTTGTGAACAAAAATGGATAATGAAGCTAATACTTTGTTTCTGGAAATAAGATTTTATAAGGGTTTTGTACAGTGAATGATTTATACCAGAAAGGACTTTTCTGAGTGGTATGTGGGATGCTGAACAAGAAACTTGGTTGAACTCCTTGTTGCCAATACATTTTTCAGGTGTATTGTTGTTTCTTCTTCTGCTTGCCTGTCTCTTTTTCAGTCCTTAGCCCTGTCAGAGGTGTGGGAAAAAATGGCTGGGTTCGAAGGATAAGGAAGCAGATGACTCAGACCTCCATACGCACACATGCCCACAGAATAGCGTCACTCACCCAGGACAGTAGTTAGAAATGAAGTTTATGAGAAGACAGGATAGACTGTGCTGATCAGTACACAGAACAAGCGTACTGACCAGCCCTGGCTAACACACCTCCAGTTCATTTTAACTTCTTAGCTTCCTGTTTTCCTGTATCTAATCCTTCCTAAACCGCCTTGATCCCTATCTTTCCCTGCCTTTGTTTCCTTCCCTAAACATCCCTTAGTAAGTTCTAAACAATTCCATGATGTTGTCCCCTGCATGGTATAACCCCCCTCAGTCTGAAAGATGTGCTGGAGAGCCTCTTCAGTGTCTCATCTCCTGTGACAGCCCCAAGTGGAGCTGCAGCTCTTTTTCCCTGGGGAGGTTACTGGGGCTCCTTTGCCTGTTCCTCTGTTTTCCTTCAAGCTGATGACCCTCCCGTGATAGCCCAGAATAGCCAGAGCGGGGTATTAATTGGGTAGCCCCATCTGTTGTTTCTCAGTGCTTCTCTGTGTTTGTGAGGGTGAACCTTTTCTCACGTAACTTAACAGATCCCCTCCTCCCTGAAGCCTTCTCTTCTCCAGGCTGAGCAAGCCCAGTTGCCTCAGCCACTTCTTACAGGCCGTGTGCTCCAGCCCCTGACCATCTTGGTGACCTCTCTACTGAACTCAATCCAATTGATCAATGTCTTTCTTGTACCAGGGGTCCCAAAACTGGATGTGGTCATGTCAATATGATCTAATAAGTCTGGAGTAAAAGGGATAATCATTTACCTCTATCAATTTTCATCAGTTAGTAGGCCATGCTCCTGTTAATACAGCCCAGGATGCTGTCAGCCACCTTCACTGCCAGAGCATGCTGCTGGCTGGTGCTCAGCTTGCTGACTACCAAGATCTCTATGTGCTTTTCCACAGTACTTCTTCTTTGTGCACTCAGAAATGTGTTCCAGTAGCATTCGCTTCATCATCTCATTTATTTATTTGTTTATTTATTATCATCATCTAGGCTTACTGATACAGAAAAAGTCAAGTGCCTGGTCCTCTTCCTACTGAGAAAGGAGGTCCTGTCCCTGAAACTTACCCTCCTTGGTTTTGCCCTGGGATGAAGTTTTGTCTTAATGGTACTGGTAAGGGCACTGGAGTCTGTGTGGAACTACCAAGTATTTGTGTGTGTTCTCCATTGTTCAAGACCTTTGGAAGTAAGAATGTATATTGACAGTACAGATATACCAGAACGGGCTTAAAGAGGTTTTCTGGATGGTGTGGTAGCACCTCGAATGAAAATCTGTGGTGAACCACATACATTTTTGCTTTAAAAAAAAAAAAAAAAAAGTACTGTATATAGCTATAATTTTACCCCACAATTTAAATCTCCTTTCTTTGTGTTGCCTGGCATAATGGATTGATCTTTGCATGTCTGTATTATACAGATATAATTTTCTCTCTTTTGTAATTCATGTTCTCTTATTCACATGAATAATTGTCTTTCCTTGTTCTCTACATTTTTCCGAGATAAATTATTTCATGCAGCAGTGCTTGAAATGCTACATTTTAAGCATTAAATTAACCTTGGATGTGAGACATAGATCAGCAACATTGTATTAAGAAAGAATTTCTATTAAATAATTGACAGATTCTTTTAAAGCAGTGCTTAAGTCTTCAAAGCTATGACACCCACTTCAATTTACAGAATTTGTGTTTGAGTAGAATGATGCATTTAGTTTGAACTTGGCTCATTAGTGCGGATATTCATTAGAAATAATTTCATTTCAGTGCTGCAGTTGTACATTTTGTTTAAAAACGTAAAGTAGTTTGTATTGACTATTCTACTCTAGAGCTGCTGAGAACGGGAACATAGGAAATTACTACTGATAAGCCGGAAAAGTATTAAAATACACAATAGGAAACAATATTGCAGAGGGAGACTTGAAGGGCTTTTGAAATGTCCCCAAATTACCTTTACCCAAACTTCCATTTACCCAAATTCTTTACCTAAAAGCTGACTGACAACACTCACACATAAGACCAACAGCTTAGTGAGGTTCAATTTCCCTTTATGAATCTATAGCATTTTTTTCCAGACAGACAGTATTTGTGCATGTTCTCAGCGTATTTATTCTTTATTATGGGCTCCGTCACCTTGCCAGGGAGGTCGCTTACAAGCCCATGATTCTCAGACACCTTCTGGGGCCCTTCCTGTAGATGAGAATTACGTTAGCAGCGCTGCAGGCCTCTGGCAGAGCAGCTCGTTATAAGGGTGGACAGCATGCATATGCTGTGCACCAGCAGTTCTGCCATTTCACATTTGAGAGAATGCTACCCAGTTTTGCTGATTTATTAGCATTATCTGCTTGGTTTAATATTTATTGTGTATTGAAGTTGGTTCACTATAAAGACCAGTGCAAGAAATTCACTGAATGTTTTTGCTTGTCCCCGAGTGCCCCTTTTATACATTCTTCATCAAGCAGTCCCGTTAATTCCTCAGCTGGCTTCCTGCTTTTGATGTTTTTAAAGGACTTCTTGCTATGAAGTTGAGTATCCATTGTAAGGTGCTGTTCAAATTCATTTCCACCCTCTTAATTTCTTGTTTACATTTGACCTGCCACGCTGTATGGCTTTTCTGTTCTCTGCATGTGGGCAAGCTTTCCATTTCTTTGAATTCTGACCTTTTCTTTCTGAGAGCCTCCTTAACTCCCTATTGAGCCAAATAGGAATTAATTGGGTTTTGTTTGCCTGTTTGTTTATTAGTTTTCCTTTTTTTTTCCTTTTGATCTATTTTTTATCTGTGGTTCTAGTACAGTGTCTTGTGTAGCTCCTAGACTGTTTGTAGGCTTCCTGCTTCTGGGGCTGTTCTTTTCAGCTTTTTCTTGACTAATAGCCTCGTCTTTACATTGTTCCATTTCTTCACAATTTTTATCTAGTGCTTTTTTCAGTCACCTGCTCTTTTCTCTAGCAACTTAATTGTGTTGTTATCACTGCTAAAGAACAGCTCTTCCACTGATTCCACTTGAACTGGTTCCCAAGCACTGCTTGAGCCTCTCATGTGGATTCCTGTACAGGTTCTTCTAGAAGTTTTGTTTCCACATCTCATCCTGATGAATAGCTGACCCATTCTGTATGTAGGTAATTTAACTCCTCCTGTTACTACCCGTACAAAATTTGCAGTTTCTGTGCTCAGCATTTCATGTGCACTGTCATTGGCCTGATTGGGGTCAGTAGTGTCCAGTTCCAGTGCTAAATTGGAATGAGATTGTGGGATTTCCAAACTCAAAGATTCTGCCATGCTTCTCTTTTCCTATAACATCTTCATGCTGTTGCACTACAAACTTATGTAATCCTTTGATATAGTGGAACTCACCAACCCATACATGTGGCTCTGTTATTCTTGCAAAGCTGATAACAGTGTTGCTGTATCCCATTGTTGAAAGTCCCTGTTTTCACGAGGTCTTTGGGATAGCTGTTGCTATTGGGGTGGACGCTAGATGCCAGGCATTTCGTTCCACCCACAGCAGGTCTCAAGATTCAGTAGTCTGACCAGTGCACACCTGCCTTAGTGAGGCTGCTGCAGTCCCAGCCTGGCATTAGGAGAGGGGACCCAGTGCTCCATGCAGCTGCACCTTTCCTCATGGGCTCCCATCCAGGCCAAGACCTTTTCCGTTCATGTACAACACCAACACTGCACAGACCCTTCCTGGGCAGCACCTCTGGGCCACCCGCTATGCTGTCTGGTTAGTCCCTGTCTGCACACCCTGGCCACTTTATATCTGTAGGTGTAACTTAAGTAACAGATCTGATGGGAGCCTGCTCTGTCACCTCCCTCCAGGCAGCTGAGTATCTGTCATTTAAAGAGGAGACTCGAAACAAGTCTCATCTTGTTGCGTGTATTTAGCAGAACTATCTTCATTTAGGTGTTAAAAATCAAAGATAACAATGACTGGAAGAGTAAAACAACAACAGCAAGAAATTGTGGAAAGCTTTTCAAGGATGAGATGTTAAATTCTGAAGTTTAAAGGCTGTTATTCTGTTTTTCTGTTCAAGTCTACTGCTGTAAATGGTGCTGCGAAAATTAGCCTGTCAAAAATGATGCATGAAGAACACACTGTTAAGAAAAAGCATGCTGAAATACCACCCTCTGAACACTTTGCTCTCAAGGTAGCTTTGTGCTGTTTCATTGACTGAAACCAGCAGAAGCTGTCCACTCTGGACCAAGTGGACTCTGATTATATTGATATGTATTATTTCACAGGTATATTAAATCAAACAATTTGTTTTAATAACTGTCTTGTTGGAGATGGTTTGGGTTCTTCCAGTATTGGTTGGCTAATATTTACTTAAAAACATTTTTGATGTGGGATTGAAAAGCTATTTCATTTTGTAAAAAGAAAAAGCATAGCACCATGCTTTTTTTTTTTTTTTTCCCCCATCATTCTTAACTCCATCAATTTACGGAGGATTGGGAACAAAGGATTAGGGCTTCAACCTTTGTTTCTGTACTGCATGGTAGCTTTGACTGTTTCTCTAATGTTCTGTGCAGTTTTATGTATTTCAGAGTTACAAACACAGAACAAGTAATCACAGAGATGCCAGACACAGTTTGAAATACAATAATGTAGTCCTTTGTATAACTCATAAAGCATGAGTTATGATGTTGTTTCAGCCAAGAACTTCATCCGTCTTTTTGTCTTGCTTCTCTGAAAAAGGAGTACTGCTTTAATAGGAACCTCAGCTTTGTGTTATAGAAAAGATATGAAACATAGGTAAGAATTAAATTTCTTAGAAACCAATGCAACACCAACAAAAGCAAACAATATGTACTCTTCTACCACTGAGTTTTATAATTTCATCTAAAGCCTTGAGAGTAAGCAGCTGTGTAATTTTTAATATTGCTGTAATATTTCATATAGGAATGTGATGGATGCCTTGTTCTTCATCAGCCCTGCTGCTAAGAGACTGCTGGATATCCTGAAGCATACTTCACTGTTAACTATCCACATGTGTGTAATGACATTTGTATCTTTTGGGTATGATGCAGCTATTAGTTTCCTAATATCAGGTTGTCATACTCCTATGAATATTTTATTTTAAATAGTTAAAAACTAATTTAGTCAAAATCTCTGGGACTATTGGCTAATGCAAGATGTTAAGCAGCAGGAGTCAGAGACAGTAGTCTTACCTTAATGCTTGGAAAATAATTATATACAAATGTTCATCATTATCCTGTTGGAAATATGGAAGCAGTGCAACTTAACAGCAGGACTGTACTTGGAGTATTCATACAGCAGCTGATAACACTCAGTTTTGTTGTTACTTCTTTGTGCAGCTCTTACATGGTAGTTGATAGCCTATTTTTCTTGTTTTCTCCCCTTTTAATTCATCCTGTCTTAACAGATAACTGCCCTGATGTCTGCTGAGACCATACGGAACTGTCTTATCCCACAATTAATAAAGCTGGAGAAGATAGAATGCAGATGCCAAGGGATGGATGCCGTTCGTATCAGTCAACCTCTGGTCACTGCAGTCTATTTTAGATTATTATACTTCAGCCATTTTTTGCTGTTGTTTTGTTTTGTTTTATGATATGCATTCTTTGTTTGCTGGAGCAGTTGTATGGGCATAGAAGTACTCGTAAGCCCATACTGCCATGGAAACAAGCTACATTGGCTTGACACTGTGGCACCTTAGGTGGTTTGTTTAGGATCCTGAAAGCGTGGAGCTCTTGTGCAGTGTTTATGAGCACCCTTTATAAAGTGCATTATTGCCCATTTTTCTTGGCTATGTAAACAACACATATAAAGACAGCAATCCGTCTGGTCCACATGAAGGGGTATTTGTCTAGGCGGCTACTGTACTCCCAGTAAATGCATTTTTCTCACCTCTTTGCAAGGCTCCTGCATAGAAATACTTGGTCATACCCATTCTTCCTTTTCTGAGTTCACCTGTCACCATCCCAAGTCAGATCATACAAAGAGAGCAATTTCGTGTGTCCATAAGGAGCAGGTATCCCATTGCTTAGCAGTTCATGCAGTGCTGTAAGTGGAGTTGCTGGTACCTGTTCTGGACAGGAGTTAAGGGGCTGCTGTGACCAATGTGCCATTCTGAACTGAAATTGCTCCAGAGCACAGAGGGATCCTGATCTGCTGAACGAGTCTATACGTTCTTCCTGGGACTAAGCAACGAGAAGCAGTGAGGGTGCTCTTCCTGCCAAGGCATACTCAGGAAGTCAGAGGAGAGGATTTCCTCTTCTGGGATACCCTTGAGAGAGGAATGGAAAGGGGAAAGGACAGCTGATGGAAGGTCATAGCACAGAGCATCTTAGGGAGCCCTAAGGCAGCACACGTGGTCTCCTGGCAGCACCCACATGAGCACTAACAGCACTCACATAAATATGAATGTAGATGGCCAGTGCTTTTACCCTTCCCCATCTGTTTAGGATTGAAGTTCACTAGAGAAAACAAATTCACATGCCCTCCCTACACAAAGTCACAAGCACATGACATTGGCAGATCTCTCAAATATTATCACGGGTTCTAATTTCATCTAATAGCCACACCAGGGCTTTGCCTAAGGACCTTAAGAGACTATCAGCTGAGACCTCAGACCTTACTGTGTCTCCTCATACTCACCAGCTAGTCCAGCCTGAAGTTTGTTGGTAAATTTCACATGCACACATGCACATAGAATTGACATTCCCCGTGAAACACCCACAGCCCTGGTGCCTCTAGTTGCTGGCACTGAGACCTACAGACCCCTGTGACCAAGTCTGCTCTTCAGGGGCTGGCACTTAGTTCTCCCACAAACACGGAGAACAGAGTGAGATCTCACACAAAATGGTTAAGACTGGGATTTAGTAAGGAGATAGGACAGACTATGGTGGTCAGGCACAGGGGCTGTCAGACAAGGGTACTGACCTGCTTGCATGACTAACTCCATGTATTCCCCCTTCTCTCTGTTTTCCCATGCTTTTCCTTCCCCATTCACCTTGATCTCTTCCTTTCTCCACTCCGATGTCCTCCTAAATAAACAACCCATCCTTAGTTACTTTTACCCCACTGGTCACAGTTTTGCTACGTCTGCACCGAAATTTGGTATTTCTGATTCTGTTACTTAGGTCATCTGGGCCACATGGGGCATCACGTTACTTGGGTCCTGTTGGCCTTGTAAGATCCTGATCCTGAAATGGTCCCCAAAACTCCCCTCTAATCACCTCTGAAATGTGGCCACCTGTCACATAACTCCCTCTTTATCAGGTGTGAAATCCAGCCATCCCTCACAGTTCTGTAGGATATATATATATTTTTTTTCAGCTTTTCACTCTGTTATTTAGGGTCAGCAGTTTCTGGTGTTGTGCCCAGTAATTGCTCATGGTCTGTTCCAGCAGCTAAACCTCAGGCCAGTGCCCAGGCATCTGCCTGCAGACCTTGGCCGAAGCGCCTGCCAGTTCAGCGGTTCACGCTGTTTCCTTTGTCAGGGCTTTGCATCTGAAAGATCCTGAGAAATTGGTACAGTTTGTGGGAAGATTTCACAATTTTTGAATTATCCCCAGTAATAACAATGTGACAGTATGGAAAATCAAGAGCATATTTTCTTATTTAAATAGAAATAGACGATGTTGTCAGGAAAATAATTAACTCAGGACCAGTAGTATACAATAATATGCTTTGGCACACAGACTGCAAAATAAACAAAATGCAATATCTGAGAATAAAATTACAGAAACAAAATATGTGCTCTGACTATTAAGTCACTTTTCAAACATCCTTTTTCCTCTTTTAAGACTATTTTTTCCCCTTCAGACACAACATGTGTTTAATGCAAGAACATGAACCAAAAGAATACAGGAGATGTTTAATTTTTCTCTGCATAACACTGTCAGCAAAATAAATTGCTGCTTTGACTCCATCGTGTTTTTGCTTGCTTCTGTGGATTCTATAGGGCTTCCTCTCCAGACTAACAGTACTGTTGCAGCTCCTCTCCAAGGCCTCTACCCTCCAGCATCCAGTTCTACGTGCAGAACCCAGTTGCTCTGACTGAGATCAAAATAAGAGATTTTGATTTGAGATTGAGATCCCCTGTCTATTTTTTTTAATTTTAATTTTAATTTTAATTTTAATTTTAATTTTAATTTTAATTTATTTTTATTTATTTTTTTATTATTATTTTTATTTTTTTCTTTGGGAGGATTTTTTGAGGAAGAGGTGAAGAAGAATATGGAGCAACCCGAAGGCCCTGCCTTAGTGTCTTTTGGACACTTTTAAAGCTGTTAAGAATAAGCATGAAGTGCTCTCCTTCCTTTAGGTTCACTCCTGTATTCCTCAGCCGATCTCAGGTTTTTCCTTCTGTTGTGTGTTTGCAGTGGTTTTGCCTTCAGGTGTGAACTAATCACCACCATTTCATACCAAATCATTGCTAGTCTGCTTTTACACATGGTTACACAGACAGAGCTGCATGATTAACCTGCTTTCTTCTCCCTTTTTCTCAGGGAAGATATCATAAATAACTGCATATCTTTGGAGCACATTTCTGTCTTGGGGAAATTTCAGTGTTTTCTCCCAGTCCATCTCTGTAGGTGGCCTGCTGGAAAACAATACTCTGCGTGCTGCAAAACACTCTTTTCTTCCCTAAAATGTGCAACCATCTTCTAACTGTTGAGTTCACCTGCTGTGGGCAACTCACTGTTTTTTTTTTTTCCTCAGCCCTGAGCAAACTGCAGAAGGATTCTCATCTGTCCTTGAAAACCTCTGTAGTCTTCAAAGGCTTGTTTTGCAGTTTTCAAAGGCTCGATGCCTCCTTCCTTTCTTTCGCCCACAATTTGCAGCCCACAGCACACTCCTGTGAAATGTGAAGTGTATTTCATCCCACTCCTCTTGATATTTGCTGTCTTCCTGTTTGAGGGCAGACTCAAGAGAGTTTCTTTGCAGGAAAAAGTAGAGAGATGTACCTGCATGCAGGCTGTATTCATGCAAATTCATGTCATTTTCTAGAAAACCAGGTCATGAATGAATTGGGAATTTCTTATAAATCCCATGTGAAATGCTTCAGGTTTTTAGCTATTGCTTTTCTTTCCTCATCTTTCTTCTGTCTTGTACCTTATGCTGAAGCAATAAAGAAAAATCTCAACATTAAAAATTTACTAGGGATTTTCCATAATAAATGCTGCAATACTTATTGTCTGAAAAATAAACAATAATTTACTGCTTTGACCTTAATTGGCAAATTGGCTTTAAAATGCACATTGAAGCATTTGAGTATGTTCAATTTGTTACCAAATGGGACATCCAAATGAGTAAGCACTTCTAAATGCTGAGCACAGAAATCAGAGTTTCAGCATTGAAGTTATGGCTGTAATATAAAAAAAGGTAAAGTAAAATTATTTATGAAAGTGCTAAGTATGACATGAAGGATTTCCTAGTGCTTCACTGCAGTTTTACTTTAAAACACTAGGGTGTGCTCATGATTCATAGTTTCTATTTTTTCCAGAAACTTGAGAGCCAGGGCTCCTCATGATCTGCTAAACATAAATAACAGAAACTTTAAACAAAATGCTGCCTTTTACTCCACATTGCGCCAATTTTCTTTGGTTAAGTGGAGTGTCATTAAGTACAGGACTTAAATAATTTTCTCAGTATTGAATTAGCAAAGCTACAATTTCTACAGATCCTCATCCACTTCCTACNCTATGACAGTTCCAAGTATTTTGGAAGTCATTTCACCCCCCCACCCCCCACCCCCCGAAAATAGTATAGGATTTTTAGTGTAATGTTAGAATTTTTATCATGCATTTTTTGAATATTTTCACTGTCATAGTGCTCCCAACTATTCTAAATTTCCGTTGTGGTATTCTGGAGCATTTGGGTAAATGAACCACAAACAGTAGTAGCATTTCCGTTCCTTGATTGGATGAGCAGTTCTGGCAAGCATAACATACTTGTGTGTGTGCAGATATAGTCTTTGGAGTCTCAGATATGCACCCATGAGATCTTGAAACTAATTTCTTATGAGTATTTCTGCTAAAAAAGGAATGCTTGGATATTTGCTGAGAGACGATGCAGAAGAATCTGACTGTCCCAAGCTCCTGCAGGAATTCAAGCCTAGTTACATTTGTTACACTGTAATTTGAATCAGTTCCAGTCTAGCAGTTTACAAAGTTGTTTGGGTTTTGCACCCAAACTGTCTGAAAATTAAATTTATTGAGATCTGCAGAAACTACACAATAATTGAAACTGGTTTATGTTTAGATTGGAAAAAAGGGCTGAAATTGGCCATAGGTTTACAGGCATATACTTCCAGTCGTGTGTATGTGAATATGTTGAGAACAATCATATGGGGGCTGCTGTCCTCGCCATTTCCCTGGTCCACAGCATTGTCACCATCAGATACAAGGCAGCAGATCTCAGTTCGATTGGACTCTCTTGTGTATTAGCAACAGTTCTGATGGTGGGGAAATCTAAAAGAGTTTAGGAAAAAAAGACTCACAGGAGTAAGGAGTGAGTTTAGTGAAGTCCAGGAATGGTGTTTGGAGTCAAAGAACAAGCACAGGGACTTAGGGGAAGAAATATGTTTTAGCTCGTCTGCATCTCGCGTGCATCAGCCTGGGTCATGCAGGCTTTGCTGCACAAGTGAGCCTCAAGAAGAGATGATTTTGGATTTTACCAAAGACTTTCCCCATCTTTTAAATCAGACCGAGGGAGAAGGCCTGATGGTTCCTAAACTTTTAACGACAGACACATCACAGAACCAGGCTGTAAACTCAAGAGGTCGCAGCACAATGCAGCGTATTTGCTTACAAAGAGGTGTTTATAGTCTTTTTATTTGTCCTGTTGTTTGTGGATGTTCTCAGAGTTTAATCCTTTATTTATCAAGACCTAAGCCCATCTTATGTTTATGTATGAGTAATTATCTGTTTACTCCAGCATGGAGAAGAGGCTATAAGGTTACAGTTGTTTCTAACATGTCTTTGAATATCAGTTCTTTTGATTGCTCTGTTTTTCAGGGCATTTGGTTCACTCTGACAATGCTGTTCCTTTGTTGAACAACTGTTCTCATTAGGGTTGTGTGGTTTAACAATAATGTCTAATTGTTAGAGCCTCTGCTTCCCCCAGCATTCGTCCAGATGTGTTGGGAGGTTTTGTCTGTGTTACAGGACTGTTTAACGAAAACCTTCATAGAAGTGGCATTGGGTTGGAAAGGTGAAGTAGGGATTAAACAATTGATTAAAACAAGAACATTCAATTGAAATTATGCACAGTGAAATTCAGGAGATCATGGGGGAAGTAAAAAGGATTTTTAATTGAGATTCTTTGGTAAAAGCAAGGCCAAATCTTTCCACTTCAGACAGTCTGTAATGTACTGTTCCCTACAATTAAAAATTTCAGATGTTAAGAGTGTACATCTTCCATAATATCAAACTTGCATTTTGATTCTGATACCAGTTTTCTGTTTCCATCCTGCAACAGACAGTCCCTGAACCTTGAATCTCTTTCAAAATTCAGAGGTATTTGAAATTTGGATTTAAAATGTTTTGTGCCTGAGGGATGTTCCTACTTCACATGTTCATCTAATTTGAATGAAGACCTTGAGGTCTGTCCAACCATCAAAGGTATTGGAATTTGCTGTTTTGGAGAAACATTAAAATTTTTCATTGAGGGAAGGAAAAGGTAAAATTCCAATGGAAATTGTATCCTGCCTTTACAGCAGCCCTAGCAAGCATTTATCATTCTGCTTCTGTTCTTACTAATGGCATGTCTCTGATATTTGAAGCTTGTTATAAGTTACAAACATGCATAAAGTAGCTCTGAACATTTGTGGCTCTGAAATATTCCTGTTCTCTCTTTAGGATCATAGCTCAAACTTTATCAAAAATATCGCAGTCTTATGTTTTTGAAAGAAGCTAATTATAGACGCTAAAAAGAAACTAGCTGAAGGGGAGGACTGTTTTTTTGGGAGGCATAAAGCCAAGATCATCATTGCAAGGTTGCACAGTTTGCTGCCTGCGTAGGCCCGGCGAGCAGATGGAGGGAGGTACAGGGACTCTCTCAAGTAGAACTGGCTGGGAAACCGTGCATCTGCTTTACGAAAAATGGGGAGGCTCTGAAATATGTGCGGATGCTAGTGTGGAGCTAGGCATGGTGCCTCCATGATGGACTTGGAGAGCGAGCAGCCTTCCTGCAACAGCAGGCCTCGCTGTTGAAGGCATCTCTCGATGGTGTCAGATGCTGTATTCGCAGCAAGATTTGAGCCTGGGTGTTGTCCTCTTGGAGTGATACAACACCAGGGGGGGAACAGGGAGAAGCATGTATGTGTGCACAATTTGCCTAGGCGCCCTTTTAGTCGTTCTTCTTCATTTTCTAGGAAGAGGACACTGCCTTTAAGCCTAAAATGTCACTGGAGAACTGCCCTACCCTGTCACTTCCCAGGTTTTTAATCAATTCTATTTCAATGTTAGCTTTGCCTCAGTTGTACCCACTTGATGCTGAAGGGAGATTCTGTGATCCCCAGCTCTAAAGAGACTGTGTTCATGTGGTTTCAGCTTGGGAGAAGTGATCTTGCTTGAGTCAAACTTGCCTCTACTTGGCAAGGTTGTTAGAAACACAAAATGACAGAATTATAACTCTGTTAGTATTACAGAACAACTTAGGTTGGAAGGGATCTTTGAAGGTCTCTAATACAACCTCCACCCCAAGCAGGATTCACTTCACAAATCCTGTGGTTTGAGGTTATCACCAGCTGCGTGCTGAAAAAGCCCCAGGACAGAGGTTCCACAAACACTCCAAGCACCTGTCCCAGTGCTGCCCCAGTCTCATGTTGGAAACAGCTTTTCCTTCATGTCCTCCTGAAATTTCCCTTGCTGTGGTTTGTGTCCTTTGCCTCTTGTCCTTTCAATGTGCACCTCTTAGAAAAGTTTGGTTTCTTCTTCCCTATAGCCTCCCATTAGATAGCTGAAGGCAGAAATTTGATTCCTTGCAGTAAACTTCCTTACTTGAAGCAACTGGAACAGAAAAAGAGAATGAATGCAACCAAAAGAAAGTTCAAGTTAAGATGTTCACAGACATTTTTGAGTGCCGATCCAACTCACCTAATGCAATAGACTTTATTAGGATGTCTCTATCCCCCAGTTTAATTGCTCTAAGCAACACATGCAAGAGAGTGGAATTTTCCTGCCTTTTATTTTAAGTGTTCTAAATTAGATAATTACTTAGAGCCCTGACAGATTTACAAAAGTAATTACCTAATTTTATGATGCAGCACTACTGAAAACAAAGATTACTTGATCTAAATCATGTCTTGAAAAGGAACATCTTGCTGACTGTGTTTGAGTAACAGCTGAAAAATACACCATCTAAAGTCCAGCCAGCCACTGGGGAAGAGCCAGTTTAACATCACAGAATTACAGAATCACATCTGGCCATGCCAGCTCCTGGGAAGCAGCTCAGAGGAACTGGAGGTACATGAAGCACGAGACCCCTTGATACGTGAAGAGGGAAATGGGGAAAGAGAAAGGTGGTTGTGGGAGATACATAAGAGGGTTCAGAAAAATTATTTAAATGCCCTGATGAATCCTTTATGACATTCAGCAAGCTCAGTTCAATTTAAAACAGTCTTTTTCTTTCTTAGTGTTTTTCTCCACTTCCAATAATTCAGAACAACAACAGCATTGACCCTGAGATGAATTTGATCTGCTGTAGCTGGTGTGAGACACTCTGTCCTCTCTCATGTTGACTGGCAGCAGTTTTGAACTGTTAAAGTGCCAGGGTACTCTAGGAGAGCCCATATTGGAAAAATAAAATAGAATACGAACTTGTGGGAAGTGTCTCTCTTGACAATGTCACAGTCTGCTTAAGCATCTGAAGCACATGCCTCTGCACTGACCTCCTTAGACCTCTGTTGTTGCTGCCCTCACAACACAGTGCTACCAGGGGACATGTGCTAAGTGGAAAACTTCCTTGCAGTTCTTATTCTCCAAAAGCTCAACAGCAACATACTGTTTGAGAAGAGGACACCAGTTCTCACGTCTGCAGCTGTGAAAAAAAAAAAATTCTAAAGCTCACTAGCCCTCTCCAGTCACTGATGTACTGCCCAATCATGAGTTCACCATATGAAGACATAACCTAAGTGATTCTGTGATTCTAAATAGTATGTCTAACAACTTCTGCAATTTTCAAAAGCCTGTGGAAGCAAGAAAACCTGAGCTCTGTTTGGTCCTGGCTCTAGAAGGTGAGGACAGCCGAGGAATATTGGCAGAGCCCCCTTTTTGTCGGGAAGATTGAGGAGACAAGCACAAGTTCACAGCTTTGATTTATCAGTTCCAATTTACTAACTCATATGTTTTCTCTGTATTGCCTTAATACCGTGTGTTGATATGTCTAGGCATTAAGGTTGCTGCTCATTTAATACTGCTTCCTATTGCAGTTCCCCTACTGATCTTTTTTTTTTTTTTTCAGTATCAACCATCCCACTGAAGATTGCTATGGCAATAGAAATCAAGCACAAAAACAAGCCTTCCCAGACATGTAAAGGTTTATTTACCCACATTAATTCAACTGCATACTTTCTCATGAATATTTTCGGGGTATTGGTCTCAGAACAGAATGAACTGAAAAAGATTGCATTTATTATGAAAAATGTGGATGACAAAATGACAGATCCTTGATGCCCAGTTCTCCTGGGGGGATTGACTTGCAGAAAGTAGGTATTCTTCATCTTTTAGAAACCAAGGATCCTTCCAGCGACAACAGGCCTCTTGATCCCTGATGGGCTAATTTACTTTTTTGGAAAACATATCGCTGCTGTACTAATATAGGAGAAGTCTACACTGTCAACTAACTTGGCTCCTTACTTTCTTGGGTCTGTGATTTTCCATGTTAGTTAATTCCCAGGCCCTTTACAGGAGTGAGAGATTAGTTCCTTCTGGAGTGGGGCTAGGGACTGGTTCATTCCAGGCCTTCTGTGGGCAGCAGAGGACTGAGCTAGATTTGGCTCCTCTTATCCTCCAGTGCTGCCCCATCAAGCTCTGCATTCTCAACCATGTATCATGTGTCCTCCAATTTACATCTTAAAAGCATCCTGTTGGCTGTGGTAAAGTCCATTACCATCAACATGTTGAGTGGTGAAAAGATGTTTGCTACCACAAGAATTGTAAAACAGCCCCAGTAGTGCCTCACAGTTGAGTCAGTGCTCCTGACGTGAACCCACCCATTCAGCAGGAGCTTCTCTGAAAGCTTGGGGTTGCTCCCTGGTGTACGTGCATTTAAATGGAAGACTTGTTTTGTATAAATTCTGTGCTATTGCCTAAGTAAGAAACCTTCAAAATGCACTACTATATTTACGTGTTCTTCCTCAGCACTACATAAAGTCCTTTAAATCACCCCATATTGTCTGACTGCCACTACTAAATCACAAACTGGGGTTTCTGTTCCCTTAAACAGTTTTAACAGAGGTATAGATAAATGCTTGTAAATGTGTAAATGCTTACAAAAAAAAAAAAAAGAAGAAGAAGAAGAAGAAGCTTACAAAAATAAGTGTAAATGTTCCATATGAAAATAAAGAGAAGAACTGACTTAAGGGTGGTAAAGCACTTCCTCTCCAATTAAATCTACCATGTAATTTATCGCTGTTTTATTAACAAACTCATATCTCATCAAGTGATTTTTCATATCATCATTTAATTAAAGCTGATTTGTTTCTCTATGGAAACTCTTAAAATGAACTACCATTATCATAAGTCCATAATCAATCACTTGCAGCATGCGAACAGACCAATAACTGTAGATATTTTTTTCTTTTCAAATACTTAATAAGAAACTTTTGTTAAATTTCTTTATTTACAAGTCAATCTCTTCTGACAGTGCATCCCAGAAACCAGTCTGAGTTTAAACTCTTGCAGTCTACAGCCCAATCGGTAGAGCAATGACAGTGGCCCATATGTTTACAAGTGAATTTACAGCATACTTAAACACAGTTTGGAACAAAGAAAAGAATAATTCTGATTTGATTTTACAGGACCTTTTCTGGTATGAAAATGTCTTCTGAGAGGAAAGGGGGAAGCTCTCCATGATGCTTTGAAGATGGATAGAGAGTGGAAAAAGCAGCTGTTCCTGAGGTGTAGTATAAAATGAACTGACCCCTCCATCCAAAATTAGATATGCCTGTCAAGGGGTGTCGTAAATCTAAATGGCAGCATCAGATGCATGCCACGGGCTTGTAGTAAAGCTCCATCCATCAAAACAGAAAGACTTTTCAATGAGGCGATTACTACAAAAGAACATTCAAATTCAAGTTCAATTGCTTCCTTGCTAGTGTATCTTGAGACAGTGCTGCTCCACCTGACTGCTGGGTTGCTGATAAGCACCTGCTGGTCCACTGCAATGATTACAATGTTGCTCCATCCAGCAATGGAAATTAATCAAATATAAATTAATGACATATTCATGGCAAATATGCATTTATTTAGAGGCACTGAAGTTGGTCCCCTAATGAAACTGGCTTACTGGCTGGAGTGGCTGGCATTGCTTTGTGCTGCTCTTCAGGTGCTCTCCCACTCACCTCTGTTCCTTTTCTTACCTCTGGGTCTTAATATGTTGCAAAATTCTGGTCCTATCCCATTCTCTGGATTATCTAACCTCATTGCTGCAGGGGTCTAGGTAAGAATACACCTACTTTGTAGGCAAGATGCAGTCAGGTACTGTCTTCTCTTTCATTTTACTCCAGAAGTACAACATTTCTGGCTCAGGCTCATTTTGTGATGCTTTTTATATTGCAGTGGCATTGACTGAATTTCTTTCCATTGCTTTTTTTGTCATGGCAATAAACCAACAGTAATTGGAGGATGGATGAATGAGTATGATTCCAGGAGGAGAGCTCATCTGAACATATGTGCCAGAGATTGTCAAGTGTTCCAAAGGGATTACGCTTCTTTCAGCGATAGAATTAGTGATTTCTGTGACAATGTTTTGTATATAATTTGGAAAAGGTAATTTTTTTGGTTTGGGGGGTCTTTTTTTCCAGTTTCCTGTCTGTTAATCCTCCCTGGTAGGATTAGACGATTTGGAATATAATGTAAGAAAAAGATCTCAGAAATCCTTAGTGTTCCTACAAGATTGTGAAAGTCAGTGGCAAGGACCTAGCCCACATGAATTGCCATCCCCAGTCCTGGTGCAGGAGATCAGCTCCATGACTAGCGTCCAGACGGCCTGCGTGAGAGAGGAACGTTATGAATGCCCCGAATGCAGAAGAATGTTGATCAGAGCTGAACCTTGCTTGGAGCAAGATGACCTGAGCAGAACATGTGAAAATCAGAGAGTGAGGCTTCTTGTGATCCTCTACTAGCAAATTACTTCCTGTTCTCTTTTGGGATGAAGTTTTCTCTGAAGACAATGTTGAGACTGCGTAGTAACTTTCCCTTCCCATCCCCAAAATGAAAAAATAAACTAGAAATGAGAGAGCGGTATCTAACCAGTGACTGATACCTGCAGTTTCTCAGCTGCTGTGGAAATGTGCCAAAAAGATGCAGTGCGGACTAATTGAAGGACAATTCATTTAAAAAGAGCAAATAGATCTGCCCATGCTGTCGGCTGTGTAGAAGGTATAGAAGACTGTAGCTGGACAGCAACCAGCATCTGTGTTGCAGCTTTCTTTGGATGTTTTTATAATCTAATTAATGAAATAATGTAGTCTTAGACTGTGATAGTAAGTTGTTGAATGACAGTATGCCAGGCATACTGTAATAGTAATTAAGACACAAAAGGTAATAAAAATGCAGATAATGACATAATACGCAACATGGCTTAGCTGTTCTCTGCAAGAGCCAGAGGAACTTTCACCCCCCATGAAACATTGTTTTCTCGGATAGGAGGTCTGGTTAGATATTCTGTTTTTCTTCAAGTTACCATATTCTGGTTTCTACAAGAGGTGACATATCAGCAAGCAATGAATCTTCTTAGGCAAATAATATTTTTGACAGGTGTTTCTGTGTCCTGATGAGCAAAGAGGGTGTGATGCACTCTGAAAATGATCACCAGCCCCTGTTCTGAAGCCTCTGTGATGAAGCATCCTTTTTCAAATATTGTGATAGAGTCAATCATTGGCACATCTTGCTTTGGTTGAGGGTGAAAACAGTAGAAATTTCTTTTCCCTCCTGAACCATGTCCTTCTTATGTGCAATTTACTTGCTGCGACTCACGTTCTGGCTTGTGTTGACCTTGGCAGTTTGAAAGCAAACAGCAACTTTGTTCTGCTACTGCAAATCCTGTCGTGGATCTTGTTGGTAAAAGCTGTGTAAGCAGTTGGTTTATTATCCAGATAACGCAATAAAGAAATTGCTAATGGAGAGTCACAGGAGTTGAGCGCTTATTGCTATGGGGAAGGAGGTGCTTTATGTCTTGTAGCTGCTTTATGAGCCCTTGTTTTACAGTGAGTGATAGAACTCCTGACTGTTATGAGATCTAATCCTACTAGGTTCTCTGCAAGAAAGGGAGAATTCTGGCTCTTAGAACCCTTTCCAGAATTGAGCCTATGGCTCTGAGTTGCTACTTCTCTTTTTATTATTATTATTCTAACAAGCTGCTTTACATGCATCCCAAATGTCAGAGGAAAATTGCTGACTGTACAAAGCATTTTTATCCAAACCAAACGCTGGAGCTTGTCACTAAAACTTGACCTCGAACTAACTGTGTGCTAATAATAATACGTTCGTATGCCCGCTGGTGCTAGACCAGAAAATGAGTGGACAGGAGCCAGAACACCAGAACACAAATGAGATAATGCAATTCCAAGTGAAGCTGTGTGTGAAGTGCAGCAGCAGTTTCTCAAGCACTGCTTTCCCCAAGCAGTCTGAGGTCAATGAGGGGGAATAGGTAAAGAAGAAGGAGAGAGATTAGGATGCTCAAGACTGCAATCCAGTCTTGTTTCATTCTAAGCCAACCAGTATGCCACAGGGCTATTAATTATTTTGTGATATAACCCTAGAGTTACATCAGTAGCAAACCTTGCATCGTCTGTCCATCTTTAGAGCGGTAGCTTTTTCAGTCACTATTACAGCAACGCAACTTGGAACTGTAAGTGATCAGCTCAGAAGAATTATTTTTAATTAGCTGTAATTGAATTTGGAAGGGATTATACCACTGGTGGAAAATATACCACTCGGAGAAGCTAATTTTTTCTTCTCTTCTGACTCAGCTATCAGAATTGGCCTTCCTCTCTCTGCCACTTTTTTATAATAATTGGGCCTAGGATGAAGGAGAATTTCCAATCTCTGCCCTGTTGAGAAGCTCCAGGAGGGCCTGACACAGAAAACAGCCGCTGCCTTAGGAACTGTGTTCTCATTCTCGATGTGTTGTTATTTGGTGTGAAAACTGCCCAGACTCAGGGCTGCCTGCCTCATGGAGCCGACAGCTGAGCACGTTGATTGCAGTGGGAGCTGGAGGAGGTGAAAGCAAGTGAATTGGAAAGAATAAAAGCAAGAATAAGATACCCTCAGATGCACTAGCTTAGATAAAAATCTCTCTCATTGAGACCCGCACTTATTTATCACTCTCTCAAACTGTGATGTGGCACAGTGGACTGGAAATTGTAAGATTAGGTTTCACTGGTGGAACAGTTCTCAGGCCTGCATGAGACAGTCATACTGTGGCTTGTGCTCACTTGCCCTTGCTATGACTTTTTAGTGGGAGCAAAGTGAAAAAGCAAGTGTGGAAATTAAATCTGTTAGATGAAGTTTCTGCTAGCTTGCAGCTTCATGGAGCAGAGCAGAATGGATACTGCACTATCACTTTCCCTGGAGCTTGGGCAGGATGTGGAAAGATGCTCCTCAGCCCTGTTAAGGAGCTGCAGGGACCACAGGCTACCAAAGTACAGCCTGTTTCTCTCTCTCCCCATTTGCCATCCTGCTCTAGAATGGGGATTTTCTGCCTCCTTCCACACTGCTTTTCTCTCAACCGTGCTGAAGATGGTTTTGTCACTTGGGTGATGGGTGCCTCCATTTCCCCCAAACCTATCAGTGCTCTGTGCCATGCAGAATGTCTGTGAGGCTGTGCAGGCCACGGGAGGCTGCAGAAACATAGCTGTTCATCCCAAGTGACAGTGTGAGGGTGAGCAACTTCATTGCTTTTCACACTAGCTGAAGTGTGGATGCATTCATGTGCAGCGGAAATGAAGGAGAAGAATTGGCCACCTCAGCTGGCCTCTACATGCCTTGTGTTCAAAATAAACAGCCTTCATGCTGAGTTTATCACTTATGTGGTTATAGGGCAGGCATGGGGCCTGGATGGTTTACTGGATGGAGCAAATATCTCCCCAGGGCACGCTCTTCTTTGGGGTGTTCCTGCCAAGAGAATATGAAGAGGGGGGCTGTGACACACTGAATGTGGTGCCAAGACTGGGCTGGGCCCTTGGAGAGGGTGGGCAGTCTCTGGTGTAGGTTGTCGTCTCCCACAGTGTCCAGGGAGAGTTGCTTTGAAGTCTGTAGCTGTCCTCTTGGGCAGGCTGGCAGTGGGCTTACCTTTCTGGTGCTGTTCTCCCTGTAGAAACCTTTTTGTGCATCCCAACCCACCAATGTGCAGAAGATCAGCATGTTAACCCATTCGTTGGCAAAGGGAGCCTTGGAGGGAGATGCTGTCATCCCTCATGAGGGACCTGGGTGATATAGGGCAGCCACGGCTTTCCACTGCTGGGGATCGAGTCTGTAGCAATGATTTTTAAAAGTGTGTATTCCTTGGGGTACCTCCATTTTGCTTCCCCAGACATTAACAGGGATGAGCCCATGCGGGATGGATCACTGGTGTGACCCCAACCAAATACTGCTTGTGGCTCACTGTAGTACACACACACCTTCCATGTGGTCCCTGAGATTTGGCGATTCTCCCTTGTCCTTGGAAAAATGGTCTTGATTTTTTTAACTTGATGCAGTCCTCCTTGCTGGTTCTGCCCAGAGAGAGGTTTCTGAGCTCCAGTATCACTATTTTGTCACTGTGTTGTCCCTTGCCAAACAAATGGAAAGCCTTCTCCCAGCTCACAAATTAGCTGTTTCCTTTAGACCTCTTTTGCTACATAAAGGGAACAACTAACCAAGGGTGATTGAAAAGAGTTAGGGAATTGAAGGAGCAAAAGGGAGATAGGAACAGAGATAGGGTAGAAAAAGCTGGAAAAGGATTTAAGCCCCAAAAGTAGTTAGGAAAATTCAGCAGATAATAAAGTGAGGGTAAAAGAAGGAGGTGCATGTAGCAGTTGGCCATTCTTACACCATGTGAAACCCTAACCCTGTGTGTGAATCCAGTGTTGAACGTGTTAGCTCCATCATGGTGCAGCCCACACAGATCTGCTAGACCTCCTATTCCCTATTAGCATGGAGCACATCTGGGGCAGGGATTCAGGTTCAGCTTTCTCTAAGAAGGTGTTTAGTTTTGTGCTCTGAAACCTTCTGGTCAAACCAAAGTGCAGAAAGTGAAGGGAGATAATTGGAAGACTGGTGTTGAAGTAGAATTTTTGCTTCAAACCAAGTTACTCACATAGACAGAGACTTGTAGCATGATGGTGTAAAACAATTGCTTGTGATTAAAAGAAGTCATCCTCCTTGCACTGCTAAAGGTCAGTTACTTTGTCACTCATCTAAAGTATAACAAGACCCTCTCACTCATTCTGAATTTAACTTTTTTTCTGTCATTAGTATTGAAGTTTTTAACAGTTAATAACCACATAGGTACATTTTTATTGCTGTGTAATGTTTTTTGTTTGCTTGTTTGTTTGTTTGTTTGTTTTTTGTCTCAGTTGATCTCCCCTCGTTTTCAAGCATTCTGCTGAAAACTACTTGGAGTAAAATCCTGTCATCCTATCAATTATTTCTTTGGTGAGGTGTAACTACCACCAATTTTGTCATAAAAACTTGTTCCTCGGAACTTATGAATCATTAAAATTACATTTTTAATGTTTCAGAACATCAGGCTTTATCAGAGTTGCAGCAATTTTCTTTTGCTGTAAAGTTTTTTTTGTCAATACCATTCATGTAAAATAGTGTATATGCCTTTCTGACAGGGACAAAAGCCTTTTAGGTAAGGGAGAAGTTTCATGGGTTAGACTTCTTGACATGTCCCAAATGCTACTCTCATCAGCACAATGATCAAAATTATGGGTGAACATATATTTGAGTATGGGTATAAGTGACTGAAAAACCACCCAGGGCGACTGTCAGTGGAGAGCTGTTGCAGCTGGGTAGATGCCAGGACACACTGAGATGTGGAGAGAGCTGGACACAGCACTCCAGATACATTTCTCTAATAATGAGTAAAGGGAAAGGATCACCTCTCCTGACCTACTAGGGTTGCTCCTCCTAGTGCACTCCTTGATGCTGGTGGCCTTCTTTTCTGCAAGGGCACATTGCTGGCACATGTTCAGCTTGGTGTCATCCAGGACCCTCAGGACGTTTTCCATGAAGCTGCTTTCCGGACAGACATGTCTCCTAGTACATGGACTTTTTCCTCCCCAGGTGCAGGACTTTGCTTTTCCCTTGGCTGAAGTTCACGAGATTTCTTTCTGCTCATTTCTCCAGCCTGTTGAAGCCCCTCTGAATGGCAGCACAAACCATCTGGCATATCAATCACTCTTCCCAGTTTTGTATCGTCTGCAAATTTGCTGAACTCTGTCCACACATGTAGGTCACTAATAAATAGATTAAATGGAATTGATCCCAGTACCAACCCCCTGGGTACAGCACTAGCAACTGGCCTCCAGGAGAACTTTGTGCCACTGATCACAACCCTTTGAGCTTGGCAGTTCAGCCAATTTTCACATTTTTTCCTCCACTGGACTGAGGTTCCTGTCATCCTGCTGGTGGCTTCTTTTTATGCAAATAGAGATGTTTGGTCTGATTTTCTGGTTGTTGACATAGCTACCTAAGTTGGAGACCTAAGCTCAGTCTGCATGGTCAACAGAAGGCTACACTAGCCCTCAGGAGGTGCCAGTATCTCTACATTGCATAGAAGTAGAGAAGATGATGTTCCTAATAAGGTGTCTGATGTCATATGGGGTCAGTCTGACCTGTTCCCTCTTTGGCTTTACATTTTCTCATTCTTCCCTTTATCATCTTCCTGACTTGAAATGTAAGCTCTTGGAGAAACAATTTCTACCGCGTGCAGTGCCCTCTCCAGGCTAGGGGCAGGCTCATAATAGTTCTGCAGTGCAGAATGCACTGGCTGCTTCTGCTCTTCCCTTATTTTGTCACCTGGCCACTGGCTTGACTCCATTTACTTCACTGGTTTATTCCTGATGTACTTCTTTAAGGCAGGGATTTGCCACTCAAAACTAGGGCATGACTCTTAAAAAAATAGATAAGTTTTTAAAAGCCCAGAGCATACCTGTCTGTTACCAAGGGCACAACTCTCTTGTAAAGCAAAGCACATCTTCATCATTCAGTTAAGGCAGCATTAGTATAGGAGACTTAATGACATCAGGGAGAGAAGTGACTCTCTTTAGCTGCTGGCAGTAAATTGTTTCATCCCCACATGTGACACTGCTGTTTGTGAAATACATGTTTCCTGCATATTTTATATCTTAACTTAATGTGAATAGAAAGAGATACGATAAATATGAACTACTTGTGATATTAGTCTAAAACAAAAAGAAACTTTAATTATGTTTATGTTGGGATGTGGCCAAGTGAGACGTAAATGTTTGGTCGAGCACACTTCTCTTGATACCACCTGGACCTTCATTCTGCTTTAGGGTTTGTACATTACTTTTGAGTAGATGTGGCTAATGTAGATGTAGAAAATGAATGACTGGTTTTGCATCAAGGGATGAATTAGATGTGCTCCTGCAAAGGCCCTAACTATAGTTCCTTAAAGCATTCTGAAAAGGGAGAAAAGAATCAAATTTTTCATATGGTTCTGTGGAAATAGGCTGTTACAACTCAAGTTTCAGTAAAATTTTGCAGCTGTGAAATGTGGTAAATACCAGGTTATGTTAAAAAAAAAAAAATTAAAAAAGCAGTAATTCCTGCAAGGATGAATTACTGTCCAATTTACGAGCAAATTTGGAAGCTCAAATTTCAGGCTGCTCTGGGAACAATGATGATAAAGAGGAGACAAAATTACTGGTACTAATTCCACTGCAGTTCACTTTTATTGGCAGGATTAGCACCGAATCTGTTATAAACCCTTCTTTTGCTACTCCAGTACTCCTAATCACTTAGATGATCAGTCAGCAGGTGGTGGCCATTCCTTTCTGCAAAAGGCTTTTAGATGAGGCTGCTGCTGGCATGTCAGTAGGGCTGGTGCGATAATGTTGTGACTGTGATGGTGAGCAGTCCGTACATAGTGGCTGAAGGACTGTTTTGGGACACTTTCATGTAATACTATGAAGGCTTCAGGCTGTGATGTGGAGGTGAGAGGGGGAGTTTTCTGTCTGACTTGAGCAAAAATACTCTACAAAGCTTTCCCAGATAGGTATTGTGGACAAATAGCCTGTGGCTGTGCTCCAGAGAGACCAAAGACTCTCAGACTGTTCTCAGCTTGAAGACAGATTTCTTGTGACCCATTACAGAAGATCTTTAATCATTTTGACCTTCTAGTCTTCCACTATAGAACAAGAATAACTGTTCCTTTCTCACTCTCCACTATTCTCTCCTTAGTCTTCAAGCTTTTGGCACCAGACTGTTCTTGAAGTAATGCTACAACAGTTAGCCTGCTGGGGTCCCATCTCACTGAGACCCCTGACGCAATCACAGCTAATAGACATAACTGATATGAGGAGCAATGATCATACCAACGACACACTTCTCTGGAAGTGTGTAATTTTGCAGGGCAATTTGGAAAGGACCTTCAGACAGCAGCAGTGGCAGAGGTGGCTCCTACATCACTTCTTCTTGTAGTTTTTGCTGTGACCAAATTTTTCCCTTCAGAAAAAGTTTTGTCAAGCCATGTAACTTGGGACACCAGTATTGCTTGGGTCTAAAACCTCCAGGTTTCTGTTGAATGAGCATGGAAATGGGGAACATTTTCTTCACAAGGAAAATGTGCTATTCATTGCATAGAAGTTTTTAAGCAGCTCTAAAAGCACTTGTTGAAGCATTCTTTGAAGGACCAATGTTAACAACCTCCATGTTCTCGGTGCTGTTAAAATAGCCCTTTTACCAAGAACAGTACTGGACAGCCACAGAAGAAGTAACGCAAATTCCAAGGAAGACAAGGAAGATGAAAGTTGCTAACTGCCTAGAAACTGCGATAAGAATCAATGCATTGACTTTCTGTCTTCAGTGGATGGGTATAATTTTGCCTTACTATCAAGAATACTTATTGCTGCACTTCTCTGATTTTCATTCCTTTCCCAAGTAGGTACTTGAATATATATATGTATAAAAAAGATATTGCTCATGCTTTGAGAATGAATGCATTCCTTGCTTGAAGTTCACATGTGGGGCCATTGTAATTTCTTGTCCTTATCTCAAAATTATTCAGAGAGAAGAAATTAACTCCCTCCCAGGGAAAA
>VXAA01005745.1:931065-968258 GCA_013399115.1 Anseranas semipalmata | reverse complement strand
GGGGGGGGGAGGAGTATAACTGATAGATATTTGCCTAGAATGACTTAACTTGCTTATCCTTTGGAGATTTGTCATCCTCCTGGCATATGCTGCTTCCCTGGTAGGAAGGAACAAACTTACTTCTTCTAAGTATTTGAGTACATTTACATGTCATAGCTATGGTTGTCAGTATTTTTGGGTCATCTTGAGTCCATATCCAGATGTTCACTCAACCTTATCCTAATTCTGCGCATAAATTTGAACCCATGTACACCTCCAGGTGATTCCTCACGATGCGACATTTATGTCAGATGTAGGCTCTTGAATGTCTATTGTGCATTATTCTTTTACTTTGCACATGTTTCTCATCCATTTCTCTTTTTAAAAAATAATACTGTGCACTTACAGCGCATCACCAAAACCATGTGTAAAGTTGGAGTTCATGAACTTAAGCAGATACAGAAATTAGGAAGAAAAGTTAAGAATCTGGATGATGATGGGGAAGCTGCTGGAATGAAACTTGGAAAACTGAGCTAATTGATATTGCTGCCAGGAATGAGTGTAGAGAGATCGCCTAGCTCATTCTATGTTTTTCATAACAATAAAAAAAGCACTCGCTTTCTTTTAGCTGTAGTCTGTCTTGTCTAATGTACATTTATGTTCATAAAGCAGTGCCCAGTATTGATGGAACCTTGACCCATCTGCAATGTTTAACTGTAAAATCACAAAACTATTTAGGTTGGAAGTGACCTGTGAAGTCTCTGTTCCCAGCCCCTACTCAGAGCAGCACCAGCTTCTATCAGGGTTTCAGTGGAGTTCTGAAAATCTCCAGTAATGGAGCCTCGTGAAGTTCATCAAAGGCAAATGTAAAGTCCTACGCCTGGGGAGGAACAACCCCATGCATCAGTACATGCTGGAGGCTGACTGGCTGAAAAGCAGCTTTGCAGAGAAGGCCCAGGAGGTCCTGGTGGACAATGAGTTCAACATAAGCCAGCAATGTGACTTTGCAGCAAAGAAGACCAATAGTTTCCTAGGTGGCATTAGTAAGACCATTACCAGCTGGTTGGGGGACATGATCCTTTCTCTCTGTTCAGAATGGGTGAGGCCACATCAGAAGTGCTGTGTCCAGTGCTGGGTTCCCCAGTACAAGAAAGATATGGACTTACTGGAGTCCAGCAAAGGGCCACTGAGATGATAAAGGGGGTGGAGCACCTAACATACAATGACGGGCTGAGTGAGCTGGGAGTGCTTAGCCTGGAGAAGATGCCGATGGTGGGGCGAGGCTCTTATCAGTGTTTATAAACAACTGATGTGAAGGTGTATAGAAGACAGAGCCTGACTCTTTTCAATGATACCCACGGACAGGGCAAGAAGCAATGGGCATAAACTGAAACATATGAAATTCCATGTGAACATAAGAAAGCCCATTTTTTCACTGTGATGATGTAGTTGAACATTCAAACAGCTTGTCGTGAGATGTTGAGGAGTCTCCATCCTTGGAAATATCCAAAACATAGCTGGATGTGGTCCTGGGAAACCTGCTGTCACTAACCCTGCTTCTGTTTGTAACCACTGCCTCTTGTCTTTCTGCTGCGTGCTCCCCAGCAGTATGGCTCCTCGTCTGTATTGCCTTCTGTTTGATAGTTAAAAGAAGGCAGTTAGATCCCCTACCCAGTCTTCTTCAGGCTGAACAAGCTCATTCACACTTTCTTCATGCGCCACGTGCCCTGGTTGAATAGACCCCAAACCACCTTATTGGCCCTCAGCTGGGCTCACCCCAGTTTGTCAACATCTCGCTTGTACTGGAGGCCCTGAACCAGACACAGTATTGAGATGTGTTCTTGCAAGTGCCACATGGAGAGGAACAATTACTTCCCACAGCAACCAGTATTACACCTGAATGTCCTCTTGCTGTCAGCACAGATGTCAAATCTTGGTCAAAAGTCTAAGATGCCAGTTCAAAGACAGATGAAGCAAGGTAAAATGAATTTCCATCTACATCTTGAAAGGAATGATTGATGCTGTGCTGGGTCCAGTTCCCCCTTAATCACTTGTGCATCTTTCCAGATGTGCAGTGTTTAAGTAGCACACACATGCAGCCAAATTTCAAAAATGAAATCCTGCTGCTGTCCTATGGCAGCTGGTAAAAAGTTTGCATATGTCCAGAAAATCTGGATATAACATCTGCATGAGACAGCAAAGGAGATTGGCATATAGAGCAAAAATTTTTCCAGTTACAGCCAAGGTCGCTTGTAAAACATTCAGAGGAGAGGAAAGCTTCATGTTTAGTAGCAGTCTAGTAGTAGTAGTAGTAGTGGTAGTACTTATTTGACTGTGCCAGTGTGTTCCTTTACACTCTGCATGCCTCTCTGTTTTTTAAGTACAGCTCATAGTTGTTCATACAGCCCAGTTTACCTAGGGTGCATCTGCCAACTGTAGCATCCACTTACAGGGTTAAGCTTTCTGGTCCTGCTTCACAAGGGTGAGTGTGAGAGAGAGACAGGGAAAACCTGCAAACAGGAAATCGCTAGATTTGAGAAAGCAGAGCTTGCCAGATTATCCCATTATATCAGTTCTGGTGTTTCAGGAGGGAAAATGTTTGGAAGCAATTCAGATGCTCCCAGCTGGAAAGAATAACTGCTGAGCTCCTGCAGAAGCGAGTTAACAAGCACAAGCTTTCTTCGGCTACTTGCCACAACACATTGAATAAACACAGAGCCTGTTTAGTGATCAGCACCAACCGGAAGAGAAGTCAGGATGCTAAAGGCCAGCGGATCATGGTACACTTTCATCAGCTGGTTTGGACTTTTGTCCCTTCCCACCATCCCTGGAAGGAGGATTGCTTTGTAACTCAAGGGCTCTATCGCCAGGTCATGTATGTAGCTGCAGGCTTGCTGGCTCCATTGCTTGGACAGAGTTAGTTGTCCTCATCCACAGTTGGAAATGGAGAATTGCTCCACTTCCTATACGTTGTGGTATGGAGGGCCACATGCCTGTTGGGAGGAGCTCAGGTTGAAGGAGTGTAGGATACTACAATCACAACCCTTTTGTCTGTGTCTGTAGGTTTGTTTCTTAGAGGTCTGTCACGGAGACCTCAGACTTCAGTCCCAGTCATGAGAGGATGCTGCAATGCACATGCTGTAAATGTATCTGCATCAGGACTGTGCTTCTGTATGGATAGCTGTGGAGGAGGCACTGTGGTATCTCACTGGGTTGATGTGCTAGGACACTGTTGCAGAAGGTAACATGGAAAACAAGACGCCTCATTTATGGACAGTCTTGATCTGCAGGGAACCAGGTTCCCAGAAGGGTTGCCAGTGTGGTTCAGGCTCTTGGGGTCACACAAGGATTTTCTAACATGTAAGGACCTTCTGGGGTCACTAACCTATTTCCAACATTTGTATCAGCAGACCTGAAGTTCAGATCTAAGAAAGTATCTACTCTTAAAGAAGCAGTATTCCCCCCACACACACACACCTTCACTACATACTGGCAAAAGTTCCTAACACCAATTTAAGGATCTGCTAGCTCCATATAGAATTTTTAGATCTAGAGCTTGAGAGAGAGAGAGAGAGCTCTTCAAAGGCATCTTAGCAATTTCAAAGGCATCTAAGTGCCTGTATGTCTCTGAATGTAGACCTCAGCTTCCAAGTCACTTTAGTAATCTGGAGATTTCCCTTCTTCAGGAGGTGAAGTCTTCAAATACCAGTCTTAAACACCTCCAAAATCAAGTGAGATTTCATTCCTGCTGCCTGCTAATATGAAAACAGGTTTCCATGGATTTCAGTGGACCTAAATTCATCTAAGTCTAGATCATGTCAGAGCCATCTATGGCACTTAGCATTGCACAACTAATTTCTCTCACAGATGAAATGTTCAGTGATTGTCCCTGAAAGTAAGTCTAACTGATTAAGGATCATTTTATATACTGATCCATTAGAAAGAGGAATTAAAATGGAATGTTATGGTGTTCTCAGATGTCTAAATTGTACAAAGCTAACAAATTCTGTCATGCTTGATGTAGAAATAATAAAAGATTAAGAAACACTTAAAATAGAGTCTTGCACAGATGCATTAGTATGAAATGCAATGGACATGATCTTCAGCTGCCAAAAATAGATTTGGCTCCACTGGGGAGCTGCATGCACTTCCACCAGCCAAGAGCCAAATCAAGTGTGACACAGGTAAGGTACAATGTTTGCAGCCAGCATGTGTTTGAGAGGCAATTTTGGCTGATGGTTAAAGCCGTAGGCTTGACCCTCCAGCCATCCATTCTGTACATGGCTGCACCAAGAGCAAGGTGGGAGATCCTGCACAAAGCAATTGTTCTGCAGTTTCTTATCTGGGTAAATCAAAAGATGATGCTGTTTGTTCACTTTAGAGTTGTCTTTGAGCTCTCCAGGAAACAGGACAGCATATAAAAGATGACATTATAATCTATTTTACATACCATATGCACTTCTACAAAACTTTATGGTGCTCTTTATAAATACTGTATAGGTACTATAAACTCTTGCTGTGTTTCTAAAATGTATAGTAAAGGTGGGACAAGACTGAACAATTTTATGGACAAAAGCTCTTGTAATCATAAACTATGAAAGATTTTAAATGTCTGACTTCAGCAGACTATCTTCTCACATCAGCCTGTCTGTATTTTGTGGGGTTCCATATTTCCTGACAGTGCAAAACTAAGCTGATATTTAAGAGGTCAAGTGAGGGCTTTTTGTTTATTTTGTTGTTGTGTTGTGTTTTTTGTTTGTTCATGGATCCCATAGCTGCTCTTACCATAATCTATTTAAACCCACCACGATATTTCTAAATGCACTTCAGCAAAATAATCCTGAAAACAATATGTTCCCCAAGCCAATTTAAAGACAAGCTCAAGTAATCCTGACTAAACCTGTCACCAGAATCTGCAGAGCATGGCCCTTTTGTGACTGGGCCCTGAATTTTTCTTTATAGAAGCTTCAAGTCAGCTGCCAAGAGTAACTTCAGTTCCCATCTATCAAAGGTGAAATAGCAGCTCTCTGCCCTTAGCTATTTGGCTCTTCAGCTGTGCATGGAATAGAGCCAAATGTAAAAAAATGGAAAGACTGGAGCCAGGAAATAAACACAAAATAGACCCCGCCGTTGCTACATGGGTAGTGGCTGGGGGAAGAGGCGCTTGACTATCCTAAATACGCATGACGCAACAGCACTGTCAGTGACAGCATTCAAAATGCCTGGGCAATATTTTGAACCGAGGTGTCTGTCTGGGGGAGCAAGGTTTGTGGGAGTGGACAGTGGTCACCAGCTTTGAAGGACAGCCACGAACCGTCTCCTCTGCCAGCCCCGTCATGCCATCACCACTGGGCTATGTGCTATTTTTGAATTGACGGCTATTCTGATATTAACCATCTGTCAGAAGGGAGTGAAATGAGCCGTCAGCTGCTGGGTGGGTTTTGGCTGCGGTTGGTGGTGGATGATGTGAAAACCACCGCTGGTGGGAGGGACAGACTCTGCTTGGGGGTGGGAATGGTGTCGGGGGAGAGGTGCCGCGGTTCGTATTGACAAGTGCTCACAGCACATCGGGCTCTAATTCCAGGTCGGTCTGGGATGGGTGTGGGAAGGGATCTCTGTCCACATTGGTGATGCACATCGTTCATTAAACAGCAGTTTTTTTTTTCCACTGTGAAAAGAAGTATTGACACACACAGTGCCCTGCTGATAGGAAGGAAGAGATCCCCCCCCCCCCAAAGAAAAAGAAAATAGGTGCCCTATTTTTTTTTTTTTTTTTGTGCTGCATAGTGTTTTCTAATGCTGACATATATCAACAGTCAGTCTTGTGGCATTGCTTCATTCATTTGGGCTCTTTTCCTAAGCTGTTCTGACTTCATACCTTCATCTTATTTCTCTCCTCTCTGTGAATATTTCATCTGGACTCGTTCATCTTTTACTTCTGTTGTTTTCCCATAATTCCACACTGTTGCAGTCCTTTGTAGTGCTATTTGTAGTGTAGTATCCTCTTGTAACAGTGACTAATTATAGATGTTGAGGAAAAACATGGACTGGAAGACATGGGGTCACAATACAGCTATCGTGGAAGTCTCTTTCCAGGTGCAAGAATAAGGACTTGAAGTAGCTGTCTATCCAATGCAAAGCACTGTAAATGGCTGATGCTCCTGGGTTTCTCATTTTGGCTATAGTTACAGTGTTCAGAACTGTAATTCATAATTACAGTGGTTCAGAACACAAAAACCAAACCTTCTAACTAGTTTTTAATCTGACTTTTTGAACTGCAGGAATATCTGCTGTTCTCCAAGACTTACTAGTTCCAAGACAGGCTGATTTTCCAGGACTACCTTTAAGAGAAGATGACAGGGTTTGGAGGGATTGTGGAGCCAACAGTTTGCCCAGAAGACAAAATCCAGATCAAAGTTCTGGACTGATGCAAAGAAATAACATGCTGTCTTGACCCCTGACCTTGTGGATCCATCATTCTTCTGAAGCTTTTCCTCTAAGAAAAGTATGTTCCACTTACATATTTTCTAGCTACTTCCACTTCAGAATATATTTCAGCTTTCTCATGGTTCTGCTTATGCACCAAGTACTCTTATTCCTTAATGTCTTTGCTAGATTACAATATTTGAGTGGCTTCTCTTTTGGCTTAATGTTTCACTGCTCTCAAGCCAATGGAACTTATTTACCATGTCCGTTACTTGTACTAAAGGCTCCTGGGTTTTCTTCCTCCTCTATATAATTATACAGTCATGTAGCCTGACATTTATTTATATAACTGCTAGATGAAATGGTAATAACAACAGGATCAAAGGCTATACAAAATAAGCTTTAGAGTATAGAACATGGTGTCTCCAGGGCACAGTACAAAGCCTGCCTAACCCTCTGAGCTTTGTTATACAGCATGTAAGTCTCTTTATCCACATTCTAGAGATACCAGAAATTGAGTTTCAAACACTTTCTCTCTGCCATGAAGTGACTTGACCAAGAATGCACAGGGAACTGTCATCTTGTCTGAGTAAAGGATTTCTTTTCCCTTCTTGCTGGATGTGGGTGGGATGCTTGTCTCTCGAATGGAACATAGCTGAGAGGATGACTTCAGTTTTGCCTGTTTTTGTAGCAGCATGTACCTTAATGTTTGATAGAGAGGACCGTAGTACCCAAAGTGCATGTAATCTCTGAACTTTCCTGGATAAAGATTTCCAGCCTTGCTGTGACTGCAGTGATATGTATGCTGTTTGCTTTCAGGAATTGCCTTTCTTTAGAGTTACTGAAAAGTTATCTACTGATTTTTACACTTTCCTCTTTAATTAGCCAGGAACCACACTAAAAACTCCACTCTCTATGATTTGAATTGGGGAGTTTAGAAAAAAAATATCTTCCACAGATGTTTTTTCCCCTGCTTTTTCCTAAGCCTTGTGGTAAGATTTTGGCAGCTCTTTGTTTTCATCTGGGTCTTTAGGACAATGTCTTGTCAATATATGCAGTCCTTATGTTTTGGCCATAAATACTTGGGGATGTGACAGTCTATGATAGCCTTGGCAGTAGTGAACATGAAATAGTAGAGTTCAGGACCCTAAGAGGAGCAGAACAGAAACCCGGGATTTAAGGAGAGCAGAATTCAGTTTTATTTGTATAATTCTGCTTTTGAATATCTCTAGATCTAGACCTTATCTGAAGATCTGAAACTTTTCTCTTAAAAGAGAGAGAAAGAGAGAGAGAAAGAAGGTCACAAATACTTTTAATTGCCTGAGAGATGTTTCTGCTCTCATGAGAGAGGGATTGTAAGTCTTGAATTGTGAGCAGAGCTCCCTAAAGCAGTGAGCCAAACTGTTCACAGTGAAAGAAACAGGCTAACTCATCCATAAATTCAAGTGGTAAGCTTCAGATATTTCTTGAAACTCCTTCATGGTTACGAGTTCACACATTTGTGCTTGCTTGGGTTTGCAATTATAGTGTGAAGTGAGTAGCTGTGGGGATTAATGCAGAGCAAAGCAGAGACATTTATAGATGAAAGATTAATTCCAAATGCAGTTACTTAAGTCATAATCTTATTCTTAGAGTATAGTATTTTGGTCACTATGGCGATGAGCAAGCTATATAATCATATAGGGAGCTAAACAAAGTTAGGTTTGTGTAAAGATGCTTACGTGGCTGAGGTGCTGAGAGCACCTTTCATTCAACCTCACTGGCTTCATTGCAGCTAATTTTGCCAGAACCCCCGTGTTGGAGCCCTATGTTGCATTTTCAAAAGTGGATTAAGCCCAAACAGTCGGAAATGTTTCAGCATTTCATCTTATCTGAATTCAATGGGATGTGTCATGACATTTTTGAAAACTCAGCAAGGAACTAATTTTAGATGTCTAAGCATCAGATAATCCAGTTAACTACAAGCCAGTTTATTGGATTTTGGGCCCTGGGCAGGATTATGGAAAACCTGATATGGGATTTGATTAGTGAAGACTCAGGGGATAGCAATGCAATTATAATGTTTG
The DNA here is from genome assembly GCA_013399115.1 of Anseranas semipalmata. Lineage (NCBI taxonomy): Eukaryota > Metazoa > Chordata > Aves > Anseriformes > Anseranatidae > Anseranas > Anseranas semipalmata. Next base: position 959,787 of record VXAA01005745.1, on the reverse strand, counting down.
TCATCATGGCTGTATTGAACATAGGTCTTGTTGGACACTTGATAAAGGGAAATTGGAAAGCTTTGTGCATAAATATCCTAAAGAATCTTTGAGATGCTTTTAATTAGTGTTAATTTGGACAATAATGAGATCATATGAGTAGATATTTTTTTCTGTAGAAATGCTTTCAAGTGATTAACAGCAAGGGAAATAGCATTCCTGCAGTTAATGAAACGACTTTTTGAGATACTATACTGGCATTTTACAAGATTGGCACTGAGCCCAGCACTAGTCAACAATGTCATTAATGATCCAAAAGTAAATATGCAATCACAGCTGATAAAATTTGTGGGTGTCAAAATGATGAAGCACCTATAAATACTAATGAAGACAAGATATTTAGAGAGGTGAATTTTGACTGCTTGTCATCTAGGCCTGTGCTAATGGTCTTGTTATTACAGACAAATGCAATCTGCTGCTTGTTGGAATGAATACAGGTAATTCTTGAAGAATAGACGATAGTATTTTGAAAACACTGAAGAAGATTTCATGAGTATAGGTCTGAGCAGTCCAGTCTGCACTGGTAGTTACAGACTGGGAGCTGGGGGAAGGGGAAGCGGGAAGTGGGAAGTGGGAAGGAGAAGGCTCTGATCAACCTTTTAAGTGATTTGGGAGAGGAGCAGTTGGTATGAAAAAACGACTTGGCTGGGAGCATTGGACAGACACACTGTGGCATGTTTTAGTATCAGGACTAGGATAAAATAATCAGGCAGGAGAAGCAACAAATAAAATGATTTGAGGGCTGGGGAAAACACTTTTGAGAAGTGGTTTAATGAGCTCAGTCTCTTCAGTTTGTCAAAAAGATGATTGAGAGGTGACATGATTGCACCCTAGAAGTACTTTCTCCAAAAGAAATGGCAAAGTACTTAAGAGGCTCTTCAAACTAAGAGCAACATAGTAAGAACCAGTGCTGGTTTGCAAAGGAAAACTTAGGCAGGGAGACCCCTGTTTTTATCAGAAGCATTTATTGTTGCAGCCAAGGAGATGAAGGACTGAGCTCTTGATGTCTCCAAACAAACTCCAAATCATCTCTGTGAGAAATGCTGTTACCAGAAGTTGCCGGGCTTTCACCAAGCGTAGCAGCAAAATGACAGATGCTGATGAAGTGTGACAAATCTTTTTGCCATTCACATTTCTAGAACCCTACTTTCGTGCCTGGCCCAGGATTCTAAGGCAACACTGGTATTTTGATAAATGTCTTTACTACAGTAGCTGTAGCCTATACAAAGAGCCTCCATAGCTCATTAAAGGTGCTTAGGCGAATGCAGTAACAGTTATCTGATTACATTTCTTCCTGTGATATTCTAAAAGAGCATGCAACCCATTAGGGAAAGCCAGGTGCGAAGCGGCTGACCACATGGAGCAAACCAGACCTGGGACCAGGCTTGCCAAGATAAACCACCTTTGCTCCATCGTGCCTATGTGCACCATCTACAGGGCTGTTTTTAGGAGGCACACTGAGGACCTAGTTTTCACCACCTTTCTTCTGGACACTTCCAATCCAGGTGCTCTCTCATCAGCACGGTGCTTATGTGTTGCTTAATGATTCTCTCCAAGCAGAGAGGCTTTCAGACTGTATTTCATTTTATGTATCTGTGTAAAGGGATTCTTTTTATAGCTGAGGCTGCTCTGCTTCACTGCAGTGGAGAGCTCTATGCCTCTATTTCATTTCTCTTTCCCCAGAGCTTAGATGTAAAACCTTCCTGTTAGTTGCTCTTAATGTAGTTGCAGTCTGTTGCGCTGTGTTAACTTGTGAATGCATTGTCTAGCAGGCTCATTTTTATGTTAAAAGAAGACAGAGAGGAGTGTGGAAAGGAGAGAAGAAATTTATGTTAATGGAAACAGCAAGATGTGAATTTGTCAGAAATAAGAATATGCAGTCCTTAGTGCTGCAACACTCTCTTTTGCCTAACTTCTGACGACAGTGGTTCAGAGTCTTTTCAGTGACTCCAGTTACCTCTGGATAAGGCTCTTTGTACTGAAGTTTCATCCTAAACTCTTGCACGTAAATCATGTATTTGCAGCCATCCACTCAAATTCACTTTTGCTCCCCGGAAGGACCATTGGGAATGACTCCCTGTGTCCAAAGTAACTGACTTCAGGTCATGGAGCCTAAAGTGTCTGCTGTTTGATGCTGGCAATGGCAAGTTACCCTTCCACTGGAGTAGGTAATGCAGTGTTTGTTGGAACTTGAATGTGAAGGTTCAACTGGCTACAGCAGCTTCCAGGTGTTTGAATGGCAGGTGAGACCTAGCATGCAACCTATTATTGCCACTGGATCTTGTTCAGAAAAGAGCTCCAGTAGCCCATGGAGCAGAAACAGTCAGACAGGTAAGGCCCTGTTGAATTTCCTAAAGCTATTTGATGTATCTGGTTAGATACTCTTTCTTGGACAGACTGGTTCCCCCCACATGTTCACTGCTTTCTGGCCGGCACTCCAGTCCTTCCTCTGCATTGAAACAGCGGGGTTTTAGTCTGTTGTTTTGTGGCTTAGTCCTGGATTTCCAATTACATCTCTTCTGAGAGATCACTAGGGCTCTGTTAATCAGAAAAGGACAAGAATTCCTCAGTTTAAACATGTTTCTTGTCTCAAATAATGCCCTGAAAGAGCTTTGTGATATATGATGTAGCTCTTGGAATCATGAGGAGTACTGAGGAGTGAGATAAAGTCCTCAACTTTCCTGTAATTAATTTTGGATTTTTTGAAAGGAATCCCTTCCCTTCCCTTCCCTTCCCAAGGGCTCAAACATGGATAGAGAGAGCATCACAGTGGGACGGTACACAGGGCATCCTTGACAATGCCCACTGCTCCCCAGAGGCATCCAGAGAGCCAGCAGATGCCAGCCACAGGGGCTTGTATTGCTAAGAGGCTGGGGTATAGAAACAGGCCCCGTCATCACCTCCATCTTCTCCATCACATTTCCTCCTCTTGAAGGACCAGATTGGCCAGGGTTATGAGGAGTTCAGAGAGGTAACATCACAACTTTGTGGGGCCTTGAGTGGCGAGGTGTAAATGGAGAGGGCAGGGGAGCTGTAGAGCCAGGATCAGGAGCTGGAGAGAAGGACCATAGACAGGAGCATTCAGGTATGCTGCCTGGACCAGAAGCCCTCAGGATCTTCAGCTAGCAGTTGAGCTGTCTGTCACAGGCACCTTAAAGTGTGGGAGTAAGAGGACAGTAAAAGTTCAGAGAAGGCCAAATCATTCCCTCTGTCTCCCAAGGAGATTCTGGGGCATTTGTTTACAGCTTAAAAAGCGGATGGAGGAAATGGAAGAAGCTGTGAGTGATTTCAGTGAATCAGACCCAAAGGCAGTTTTAGAGACACATCAAATGCAAAGACTTCAAAGAGGAGCATTTAGGAGGTGCACATTAAGCAGAGCTTTGGCCCCAAGCTCTTTGCAGTATGTTCCAGCAGCTTTATTGACTCTATAGACTCCCAGGCAAGGCTGTATATTGTTATACGCCAACACATGGTGGACTTTTATGCACACCTTGTTGGGAAGAGGCCAGTTCTCTTAGAACAGATCCAAGATACTAATCCCGTCTGAGAAATCTTGGCTCTTACCATTTTGTTATTTTTTATTGCTCTCCTAAAATACTGAGAACTTCAGAGGAGAAACAGGCAGGCAAAGATACCTGTCACTGCAGGCTTTCATTTTAACATTAAATATAACGCAGTTTTTGGTGAATGAGTAGAATAGACAGCTTGGAGATTACAAAGGACGGTCTTTGCAGGAGCATAACAATATTTTTGTGATGCTGCCGCATCATTTTATCCATTTAACTACCTGGCTTGTGTTTTTTTAATTTACTTTACGCCAAAAGCTACAGGATTTTACATTGAAGGCTTAAAGGTCAGAGACCTACAAACAGAGGAAGGTAATTTGTACCCTATAAATATGGCCTCAACATGGGAGCTCTAAAACAGGATGCAGTTTAGCCTTTAGGCACTTAATTTTCCCCAGAAATCTTTCTAAAGCCAGTATGGTTATAAAGGTATTATCAAGGTTCATGACCTTCCTTGAGAAATCTGTATCCAATTTGAAGCAAACCTGGACTGTTCAACAGGTTTGCGAGAAGCTGGAGTTAAACTCAACAGAAAGTTCATGATTCTTCATAACACAACTTTTTTTGGCAAGCCTATCTCTAAAGAAAATTCTAGTAATTTTCAAAGAAAACAGCAACACCAAAACCAGGTGAGTTTAATTTATGTGTTCCAGACTTCCTGCTTTTAACTTTGGTGTCCTGTGAAGTTTGAATATTTTATGTTATTACTCATTAATCTACTGCAGTAACTTGTGTGTAACAGTTCAAGAAAATTATATTCTGGGCAACACAGAGAGCTGACAACTATTTCCAGACTGTTCAGGCAACAGTTAAGGTGTTACCTCTGTCAAGATACAGGGCACACAAAGATGAAGTAAAGTCTTACAGGGGTTTCACAGCAAATCTGCCATAGAGATGTGAGCTAACTCCTCATCTGGTGTGTTACATCCACTGGGCTGCCGTCTGCTTGGGTGTCTGTAGGCAGGCCAATGCGTGGGGCTGTTGTCAGTGTGTGCAGTGTAGGAAATCTGGCATTTTCAGAAAGTATTGGGCTTAATTCTCACCTGATTTAGATAATTCCAGCATTTGTGGATGTGCAGCAGTCTCAGACTAAGCATGGCCAAATCCACTCAAATTCTACTCAGTCAAAATATCCAGGAAGAAGAAGGACATATGCAGTGAAACCTGGGCTTTATGATGGCCCCATCTAGCCTGGAGTATCTTTGCTTGCTAAAGCAAAAGTAGCAAGATATCATGCAGGATCACCACAGAGGCAATGTTAGCCACATTCAGGCATCTTTTCGGTAAGTGTTCCTTGCTTCATCACCACCTGTTGCCAGTGGATGCTGCAATTCAAAGTGTCTGAAGCAGCCAGAGCACTCAATGTGCTTCAAGGACCAATTGGGTTGGGCTCTTCTCTTTAATTAGCTTTGCACTGTATTTTTAAACAGAGACTTGCCTCTTCCCAGATGTCCTCCCTCCGAGGTGGAAATTCAGCTTTCGCAGATAAAGACGGCAGCGATATCCTCTTATTCACACAGTGCTCTGTCATGTCACTAGCCAATTTTAGCGATTGGCAGGCAGCAACAAAAGCACAGGGCTTGGCTTCATGCAAGCAAAGCAAGTGGCTGGTGATAGCTTTGTTCTGTTCCTGGCCCTGCCAGGAGTGCTGCGCCGTGATCAACTTGGCCTGGTTGCTGCAAGGCCAGCAGTGGATTTCTCTTTCCTCCCTAATTTGGTTATAGGCTTCCTGTGCTGGACACCAAGGGACAAAGCTAGAAAAGAGTACAGGTGCCTAGCACAGGGTCTTAGAGCTGTTGGATACTATTTAGGCATTTAATGCCACCTAATTAGCCTAGGCATTTATGACTTTTCTCCGGGGTTGACAGATAAGCCAGATAGATCAGTCCTTTTCTGGAGGCTGGGAGAGGCTGGGAGAGATGCTCTAGAACATCATAAATAGCATGACACCTGTATGGGGACAAAAGATTGGAACCGCTCATTCCCATGTCTGCAATTCCAGCCCAGCATCCTGTTTCTGAGCTGCCTTTTTAACCTGGAGGCACTTTTGTGGTTCTGCCCTTCCTGGATGTCATCAGTCCTGCTTTTGCATGTGCAAACAACTGATCCTCAAATGAGCAAAGCTGTGCCAAAGGCAGCTTTGGTTCAAGGTATAATTCACACTTACAAGATTGTGCCCCATGCAACACAGCTGGGGAGGAAGATGTGCATGTGCCTTTTGTTTAATGCTTCTTAGTGATTGAGGTCTTGTCCTAGGAAGGAAATCTAGGAAGAAATCTAGGAAGCTGAAGAATGTGCACTCTTAGTCTGGATTGGGCAAAATCTCACACCTTCTTTGCATTGAACTGAGGACAGCTCAGGTTACTTAAGTGTGGTCTGAAGATACCTAACCCAACCATCTCACTTCTCCCCTGCTTCCATGAATGATGCGGAATTGGTACCCGTCTCCAAAGCCCAAGTGATGTTAGAAAAACAGTGGCCTAGTTCAGCTGTTCAGCATGTGTCCCTCTGCTTGGGGACCAAAATAAATCTGAGCTCCAGATCTGTACTACTTGATTTTAAAGGTGAGGCTCATTTCAAGGTTTGTGTACCTGAATGTCTGAGCTGGTTTTGTGGTCAAGGGAAATCTAGTAAATAAAGTCCATGAAGCTCAAAGAGCAGTTCAGCTGGGCAGATTTAAATATCTGATTTAAGGTGAGCTGAACAGGTCTGTAGGCTTCAGCAAGTGTAATTCCATTACAGTTAGTACAACCAGATCCCAGACATGTGATGCTGGGACACAACTGGCAACGTAAGATCTTCAGGAGTGAAGCAGTGATAACGAAGAAATGGATCATACACTTCCCTCTAATCTAGGTGCCTAAAATCCCCATAAGATGGAATCTAAAAGGACTGAATAAGGGCTGTTTGAGGAGCAGGAATGCCTTTTAGCACTTATATGGTCAATACATGGTAAATTTAAGTCTGAACTCTCTTGGGAGCTTCTGGACCATCTCTAATACAAGTAGCCATTCTCACAGCATCACTTTCTGATGTGAGCAAGGCAGATCTATGCTTATTCAAGTGAAAACATAAGCATCTCAGAAGTGACAGTGAGCTGAATTGCATTCAATTCCCTGATTGATTTTTCACACATCTCAGTGCTGCCGCTCCCAAATTCCCTGCACTCTCTTGCTACGCACAAAAATTGATGCTCTGCATTTTTTTAGCACCTGTGTGCCAAAACCCTGTGAAAGCACTGGATGTGGGAAGGAGCTAAACAATGCCCTGTAATGTTTTCTATCGTGCTGTTTAACAGTTACTTTTTATAATGCTATTTTTTTCCCCCAGACTGTGGCTCTGATAAGGCTATGTGTTGTTTTGTTCGTACTCTAAAAGCTATTTCTCTCTCAGATACTTTTCCTTCTTTCGCACTGTTGGGTTGGTTTCGTGCCATTTCAGCAGCAGTAGTGATGCTATTGGAGTGTGTAATTTAATGCCTTGTAACTGAGGCAGATTTGGGACAGGTGAGGTCCTGGAAGTGCAGTCCAAAAATCTATCAGAAAAAAAAAATCCAAAAATCCATCAGAATCTATATCAGAATCTATGAAGTCCAGAAATCTATAGATCTGTCCTTGATCAGAAGTTTTACAAGAGATAACTGCATTTTGTTGTCGTATATAAGCCCTTTGCAAAGTTTTGACCATCATGTGACTTTTACAGACTTTGTTTTCCTGTGCCATTTAAGAATTTACAGTGCCCCTCATAGAGAGGATAAGGCAACCTGCAAGTCACCCTTATATCCAGAGCATTTCATAAACTGAGTCTCTGTAGGAGAGAGGTGTGTGTACAGGACCAGGAGGAAATCAGTTGTCCCTGAAAGAAAAGAGAAACACTGGAAGTTTTTCAGCTATGGATGCAATGCTAATGGGAAGAGAAAGACTAATATGCCGTAAGCTGCTATGTCTATAAATCCCAGGATTTTTTAGATCTGGCAGACCTTAAGTAATATTATTTCCCCCAGTGTAATAGTGTAACACACCTTTGGGACAAAGGGTGTTTCAAGCAGGAATGAGAAAGCACTACTTGAGCAGGAGTATGTGTAACTTTATGACAAACACTCTGATTTTACAACACTTCATTTTCAAAAGAGCTGTGTTGTGCTGATGTGTCCTACCAAAATAAGAAATTCAGGCTTTTAGTCACTTTTGGCTCACTCTGACAAGGACGTTTTTGTGAGGGTCATGAAGATAAATGTGTAAGTACAAATGTTATTTTACTGCAAGATACACTTAAGGCAAAAAAAGACAAGTTGTTTTCAGGATCTTATGGCAAGTGAAATTCCTGGTTGAGTAAGTGAGATTTAATTGTATGTTGCATGCCAGAGTAACAATGGGTTTACACTCAAAAATAAATGGATTGTCTTGAGGGATAAGAGCACCCAAGCTGAGGCTGGAGCCATTCTAATCCTCCCACCATGGCTTTCTGACAGTAACGCACAATGCAACAGTGATTTGATCCTGTTTGCTATTTTTCCTCTTCTTGTTCCACTGACCTGACCAAGAGATACGCAAATACTGGTTTAATCCAGCATCCATAATGCCTGAAGTCTGTGCGTTGTATAGGCATAGAGAAATGGATCCCTTCTGGCTTTATGACCTTTGTGAAGTTATCACAGAATCACAGAATCATTTAGGTTGGAAAAGACCTCCAAGATCACCTAGTTCAACCTATGACCCAACACTACCAAGTCCTCCACTAAACCATATCACTAAGCTCTACATCTACATGTCTTTTGAATACCTCCAGGGATGGTGACTCAACCACTTCCCCGGGCAGCCTATTCCAATGCCTCACAGCCCTTTCAGTAAAGAAGTTTTTCCTAATATCCAACCTAAACCTCCCCTGGCACAACTTTAGCCCATTCCTCCTTGTCCTATCACCTGGTGTGTGGGAGAATAGACCAATCCCCACCTCACTACAGCCTCCTTTAAGGTACCTGTAGAGAGCGATAAGGTCGCCCCTGAGCCTCCTCTTCTCCAGGCTAAACAACCCCAGTTCCCTCAGCCGTTCCTCATAGGACTTGTTCTCCAGATCCCTCACCAGCTTCGTTGCCCTTCTCTGGACCCGCTCCAGCACCTCGATGTCCTTCCTGTAGTGAGGGGCCCAAAACTGAACACAGGACTCGAGGTGCGGCCTCACCAGATCCGAGTACAGGGGGGAAATATGCTTATATGCTTTACACATTCATCTTTCAGTCAATTTATTACAATTAAATTTTATCAATGCAAAACCCAACACAAGATCAAAATGCTTGAACAAATTAGCTTGTGTTGATTCCCACAAAGGAGAAACTCCAAATATATTACAAAAAGAGATGGGTATGTCCTGCCCCAAAGTCCTTGCAATGGAAGAAATCACTTAACAAATACATAATGGTGGAGTTTGAATGGAATTGGAAATTAAAGGTTCATCAAAACTGCAATTGCTATTGTCAATATTACTGTTGGAACACCCTTTCTCCCTGTCTATCATGTCACCTGTTTCAGGAATGCTAACGTGTTACAATGAGAAAGAAGGTTGAATACCCAAAATCTGTTTTTGCTGGAATTATGAATTAACTGTGGATCCTGACCCGTGCTACTAAAGATCACTGAACTCTTTTGGGATTATGTTGTCTTTGATATGGAAGTCTTGTCATGGCCACCCGTTGTTCCTGCAACAGTCACAGGCACTTCAGAGCTGCCTCAACCCTGGGTCCAAAACAGGAGAAGTCAAGACAAACTGAACATTTTGTTATGTCCTCTGATGCAAAAGGTCAATGAAAGAAAGGCAGTCTTGGGCAGACAGGTTCTGAAACTCAGTTTCTGCCCATTACAAAAAGATGGGCAGAACTTTCTTAACTACCATTTTGTATGGTACTGATTGCTTCTTCTTGGGAATCTGACATTAGTCACCTAAGAGGTGATCTCTTCATATTGCCATCTTGCTGCATGGCCTTTCCAGAAATGTTCAATTCTGTCTCTAAAAAGGTTGTTATGAGGGACACCTCATAAATAATGTGTTTTCTCCTACAGGAGGTACTGTGAGCCCATACTGTGAGAGGACTGCTCTGCCCCATGTCATCGTGTGCAACTTTGGCTTTGGTTCCACTTAGAGAAACAGACTTAATTTCACCTGGGGCAGTGCTTTCTGCTTAACTCCAAATATGGATACAGGCGAAGTGACACCCAAGAGAAAGCCTGTCACTATTTAAATCACTGATTTGGATGCACCCTAACTGTTCAGAAGCCCAGAGTTAACTTATGTCAAGAGGCAATTATGAGTGTGCCTGCTCTTCTGAAGGTGGCTTTTTACCCTGTATGTCTTTTTACCCTAGGTCTTAAGCTTGAGACAATATTGGGTAAGTGAAAAATGTTGATTCAGTGAAATTTGGTATCCAGCAGAAATGTATCTACTTGATGAAGCACTTCAAAAATAAATTAACAGTTTATCTTTGTCTCTCATGTTGACATTTCCTGTTCAGTAACAACAATATCAAACCAATAACATTAAATTTTGTCAGAGTGAAATATCTGGCACCATTGCAGGCTGAAAAAAAATTTGGAAGTGTTTCTCTTAAGATGAAAACTCTAATTTTCAGTAACCTCATTCATATTTTTAATAACTTGAATGAAAATTAGAATGGTGCAACAAGCCTTACATGCAAAATCTTTATTTACCTAGTAAATGTGAATGTATTTGAATGCCATAATGGAATTTGGCTTCATTAATCATTCTGTAGAGAATATGATAAATGCTGAAGTCTAGCCAACTTCTGTTGGTAGTGATAGGCTTATCTGTTCTGAGACTGATCAGTGTCTTAAATGTGCTAGAGAGATGCATAGAATTAGAGTCTTTGACCTAATTTGGTGTATTCCACCTGGGCTGCATTATACACAATTGAACTTAGGGAAAGATTTAACCACTTATCAGAGTGACAACTAGAGATAGTTTTTCAGTATTTATTTCAATCATTTTGGACCAAAATGTTGTGAGATTTGCACAACTTTGAACCTCAACGTTAGATTTAATTCAGCTTTGAGTGAGATTTCACAGCCTGCTTCAGGGCCCAGATGCTTCCCTCTTTGTTTGGCACTATGAATCTCTTCTACTGCTTGGAATACTCACTGTGTTCCCAAAAATACTTGCAACTTTCTAAAAGTTTATAGAAATCTGAGTATCCCAGAATGCTCATTACTGACCATAAAGTCCCCACCCTTATGTAGTCCTTAAATAGCCCCCATTTAACTCAAAGAGCAATTTTCCATGAGCTCCAGGGGGCTCTAGGGCAGGACTCAGTTGCCTGAACACAGGCATTTGGTGCCAGTACCCTACATGGGTGTTTGTGGGTGGCTACCAGAAGTGATACAGCATTTGAGAGAAGCAGCAGAAGCTCTAGAGGCTGGGCAGGATACTCCCACAGTGTCTGAAATGACAATAGATGCTGAGACGTTAAGGCAGCTGAACTGGGAGTTGAATAGGGCTGTATGTTGCCATTCTTGTTACATTTGCTTCTTAAAAATGTTTTGGAAAAGGTCTTTTCCCTCCCATCTCATCTAGTCTCTTGTAATTTGTTCATGCAGTGATCAGACAGAGCTTGTGCAGCTAAATTTTATTTTATGTATTCTGTAAGAATAAGATTTATTTTCATAGCCTGTAGCTTGATCTGGTTGGGAACAAGGACATTTGGGAGCAAGTTTACACCAAAGGGTCTTGCTTTTTCTTTTCTTTTCTTTTCTTTTCTTTTCTGTTCTGTTCTGTTCTGTTCTGTTCTGTTCTGTTCTTTTCTGTTCTTTTCTGTTCTTTTCTTGCCTTGCCTTGCCTTGCCTTGCCTTGCCTTGACATTACCAATAGGACCAAAACAACCCCCTGCATGAGGGTATGTCTTGATTATGGCTAAATCTGGTTTTCATAGAATCACAGAATGGTTTGGGTTGGAAGGGACCTTAAAGCCCATCTAATTCCAACCCCCCTGCCATGGGCAGAGACACCTCCCATCAGATCAGGAGCCCAAAGCCCCATCCAGCCTGACCTTGGGCACTGCCAGGGATGGGGCATCCACAGATTCTCTGGGCAGCCTGTGCCAGTGCCTCACCACCCTCTGAGTGAAGAATTTCCTCCTAACATCTAATCTACGTCTCCCCCCTTTTAGTTTAAAACCATTACTGCTTGTCCTATCACTATCTGTCTGTGTAAAAAGTCACTCTCTGTCTTTTTTATGAGCCCTACTTAAGTAATGTAAGGACTTCACTCATAACTGTGTGATTCAGCTGTGATTCTCTTGAAGTTAAGAGCAAATGAGATGGTAGCTCTTCCACATCTTCTAGCTCACTCAGGTAGTTTGTCTTATTTCTTTTATTTGTTGCTATGTTAATTGGAGTGAGAGAGACTCTTCCAGTGAATTATTAATTCCCTTCATCCCATTTTAGCGTCAACTGAATCACTCTCTGGAGACAACTCTTTCCATTGCCTGGGAAGCTCATTTAGACCAGAGGCTAAACTTAGGGTAGAGGACTGTCCTCTAAGTGACTTACTTGGGGCTTCTTGGACGGTCAGTGGCAGAGGAAGGAATGAAACTTGTGTCCCCTGTAATGCACTTTACCATCTACTTCACTTGAGAGCAGCCTAACTAATAAGTATAGCATGAACAAGCCTCTTAGAAACATCATTCCCATGGTAATTCTCATCTGTACGGTGAAAATCAGAGAGGAGTGTTTGTTGTTGTTGTTGTTGTTTGTTTGTTTGTTTGTTTTAATATTTGTTTAACATGCCAGGGTCATATAGAATCATTGAATGGTTTGGGTTGGAGGGGAACTTAAAGATCATCTAGTTCCGATATATAATATAAATATTTTAAAATATATAATATTTTACATTATTTATACATATAATGGAAACAAGTCACTTACAGAACACTGAGGGTGGCTGAATTCAATTCAAGGAATGGAATTTGATTCACTGTAATATCATTACCTGGAGAAAAGATAACTTATCAGATACAACGCAATTTCAATTCATTAAAAATGTATGCGTGCTCTCCAAAACACATACCATGGGAAAATTAACAAATATGAATACAAACTTATCAGGACCACTTCTGTAATTGAGTAAAGGAACCTGATTGTTAATTTGAAATACATAACTAATTCAGAAAACACACGTCATAGTCAAACACTGTGGATAATATGATTAATGCATATATATGTGCAGTTGGACTCATTACTGTGCTGACTCTTTCAATTTAAACATACAGAGTTATCACCTCATTCCTCAAAGGTAACATTCACACCATTCTTAATTATGTGTGGTTAAACAAGAGTCAGCGTTAAGGTGATTCATCAAAGTTATAAGGCAGGAAAAGTGATTATTTTTACTACTTGCTGCAGTTTTTCCAGTCTGACCCTACAGCCTATCTAAACACTAATGGATAGACCTTGTCATGGTTTGGGTCCTGGGACCAGTGAAGTGCCCCTTCAGTTGTAAAATTCTAGACTGAATTTCCAAAATGGTTTATATGTGCCTGGGACCATTGCAAGGTGTTCGGGCAGGCTGGGTGACTCGATCCCGCTGAAACCATAGAATCACAGAATCATTTAGATTGCAAAAGACCCTTAAGATCACCAGGTCCAACCATCAGCCTAACACTGCTAAGTCCAGCACTAAACCATGTCCCTAACAGCCACGTCCACACATCTCTTAAACACCTCCAGGGATGATGATTCCACCACCTCCCTGGGCAGCCTGTTCCAATGGCTGACCACCCTCTCCGTGAAGAAATTATTTCTTACATCCAATCTAAACCTCCGTGGCACAACTTGAGGCTATTTCCTCACATTGGAGTCCCATGAAGCTGAATGAGAGGTCACGTTTGAAATCTCTGCTCATCATCCATCTGTATCACCCGGTACCTCGATGCACAGGGTCTGCCCCTGGCTGGCCTTCAGGTGTTCACATCTCTGCTTCTGACCATTCCCAGAAACACCCCAGGTTTCAGAAATGAAGGAACTGGGATGAAATGCCTGCCAGGGGAAGAGTGTTTGGAGCTATATCCTGTCCCATCTCACAGAAGGACAAGTGAAAATGTGTGGCTGTGCCTTGTGTGGCACTTCCGTGCCTCCAGTTGCAGCTGTGCCAACTGTGCAGCCATGACCCATTGCTCTATAGGGACAAACTCAATTTCTCTAGCTATGGGGCTGCTGTGGGAAACCAGCCTCTACCAGCCAGTGGGTTTTAAGATGATCAGCACACTGCCTTTTTTGCCTCAATGAGTGCATTTAGGAATCATAGTCTGAGGTGAGCTGGTGTAAGAACTGCTCTGAGGGATGAGGAGCTCTGTTACATGTGTTTTACTGCTGTCTTAAATACCTATTGCAATATAACTCTCCCCAGGCCTATAGAGAGAGTCATGGTGCCAAGGAGAAGGCTCTAGATTTTGCTGGAGGAAGCTGTGAACTAGAGTCTTGAAGTTGCTCATCAGACACAGCCCTGAGCTTTTAGAGGTGCCTGGTGGAATTTTTCCAATCTTTCTCTGAAGTTCTGAAGTAGATTTACGCGGTTTGTAACCAAGGTCTGAATCATGTCCAGTCCAAATTCCTCCCAGTTATAAGCAAGAAAGAACTGATTGCTGTCCATCCACCTCCAGGTAAGTCCTGTCCCTATGAGAAACAGCAAAAAGTCCTAAAAAGACATTGTTAAGGTCACATCTTTAGCTGCTGGAAATTAGCACAGCTTGATTATTACCTACATGCTATGAGTGCCAAATACCAGCTGAAAACCTGACCACGTAGTTGATAGATCCCTGTTCTGCTTGCTTTTTCTGTGCTATTAGCTGTGTTTGTGTCAAGCTGTGTAAAGTCAGATAATGAAAGCATCACTCTCTAGAGGGGGTTATGCTTTTTTCTGTTGAAAGAAGTATGTTCCTGTGCAAGTCTCACAAGGCAGTTTGGAGGTAACCACCCTTATTGCTTCCTGATGTCTGGATGAAATAGGTTCATCTGCCTTAGGGCAGACAGCTTCCTAAACCACTCATGCATTTGCAAATGCTGCAGGTGGAGGGACAGCAATAAAATGCAGCCAGAAGCAGTCAGTGGGAAGGAAATGAGCTGCACCACCCCTGCGTGCTCTGCATGAAATGGGACACCTGGACAGATCTGTGACCCCAACAAAAATGATGTTACAATCCAGCCAGCTGTTACGTGGGGAATTCTTTTTTATTATTATTATTATTTTTTACTTTCTTTCTTTCTTTCTTTCTTTCTTTCTTTCTTTCTTTCTTTCTTTCTTTCTTTCTTTCTTTCTTTCTTTCTTTCTTTCTTTCTTTCTTTCTTTCTTTCTTTCTTTCTTTCTGTTGCAATATGCTGAACCAGCAATAACAGAAGACCTCTTTGGATCCACAGCCCTTGACCTTGTGATATCTTCCCATTAACCTTATTTTTTCATGGTGCTGAGTCAACCTATGGAGAAAGATCCAGAAATTTTCCACTGCTATCTGTAGCTCAAAATGATCTCTGCTCCAGCATATGGAAAATCTGAGCCACTGGCTTTAACACTCATCTGAGGGAAACCCCTGTCTTAATTTGCCAGTTTATTTTATTGACTTCAACCTAATTAATTATATCAGTAAACCATGCAACTGGTTGCAAAATGCTAAGTGATACAACTATAACATTTCTCAAGTATTAACTCGTAGGGGTAGCTAAAAAAGCCAAATCACTTCTCTATCCTCCTAAAGTTTCTCCTCCAATCTTGAAATGACCTTGCAATATATTTTTCCTTGCCACTGCTCTGGGCTTATGTTGTGCATAGTTTCCCATCTACTCTTACAATGTATTTAAAATAAATCAAATGTCACATGGGCAAATAATCAGGCATTTAATTTAATCATATTTCCCATTGATTGGGAATTGCTGGAGCAATATGCAATTGAAGGTGAGTGAAATGCCACCTGGTGACCATGACAATTAAAGTACCACTGGGACCATAATAATTAGGAGGTGGCATGCAGCAACATCGTGCTGTTATCCAAATGGCTTCTGGTTTAATTTCACCAGTGGTTCCATGCTGTTATTTCAGCAGAGTGGCTCAGAGAATTGGGAAGGGATTATATAATTATTCCTCATCCTTTTCTTCTCTCTTGCCCTCACCCCCTCTGCTAGTAAAGCAAATTCAAAGTGGGCCAGAAGAGAATGACTGGAGATCTCCAATTTATTTATTTATTTGTTTTAATTTCCAGTGTTGAGTATCCAAGACTCTTAATGTATCACAGAGCTACGTTCTGGATTGCTTTTTAGTTCAAGGGTTGATCAGTAATCTTTTATTGCATTAGGTGGTTTTTGTTTGTAGGCCTTTGCAATCTTTGTAATCACAAAAGACCACCAAATATTGCAGAGAATGAGTCCTAGTGACTCTGTGGCTTGGCAATGGGTGCAGTTTTGTTCAAATGTCTTCAGACTCTTCCCAGTTTTCCTGAGATGACTTCAATCGCAGAAGCCACCTTTTTTGTTTGTGTGTGCTTTCCCTCTGGAAAGAGAAAAGACCAGGGTGACAGTAAAGATGCCAGCTCCAGTTGGCATCATCCCTATGGCTCTTCCACAGAAGTGGTCAGTCCCTTTTTTAACTACAAGGAATTTTTCTTATACAGTTTATTATATCCCTGAAGTCTGGTTTGTGTTTTTGAGCTGTCACACTGCTGCTATGATAAGGGAACAAAAATTCATGAAAAGATCTGTTATCTGTGGCCACACAAGTTTTTGCTGTTCTCTCCATGCATTGTGCACAGAAAAAAATCAGGACATTTGACCTGTTAACCTAAGGTGTCATTAAAATTTGTGACTGCTCAATTCCTTCATTTTCCAGGACTTCTGGTAATCCTGAACTCATAGAGGTCACAGAGTGGTTTTGTTGGCTGCATCTTCCCATCGTCTCTATGGAGCATCTTTGTTTTGAAGCTTGGAGTGAATAGCAGCAGGTATATAAGGAAGCTGTGAAACCTTTCCTGAGCTCAACAGCTTCCCTGAAATTCTGCTTTCTAGCAGTCACCTAGAAGGAAGGAAAAATACATTCAGTGATTCATCATGAAGAGGCTCTCAAGAAGTCCCAGGAAATAGTCTTTGAAGAGCTGGGTGTATCAAACAGCTGCAACAGAAAATGAACACATTTAGCTTTGATGTTTTTGATGCAGGGCCAGTAATTTCATTGTTGGCCTTATTAAGGCAGCAAAGCATGAATTAACAAGGCATAATTTGCTTTAAAA
Source organism: Anseranas semipalmata (assembly GCA_013399115.1). Taxonomy (NCBI): domain Eukaryota; kingdom Metazoa; phylum Chordata; class Aves; order Anseriformes; family Anseranatidae; genus Anseranas; species Anseranas semipalmata. Next base: position 942,909 of record VXAA01005745.1, on the reverse strand, counting down.
AGGAGAGCAAAAATGTTTACTGTCTTCTTGGTAACGCAGTTGGACTGCTACTTGATCATCTACCAGGCATGACAGCATCTTCTGTTTCTATGCAGATTTGTTATTTAAGCAATTTTATGTAGGTGCAGGAGGGGAAGGGGTGTTCTTTCTTTTAATGTACACCTATAATTTATTTAGATCAGAGCTTCCCTGCAGGGAAGTAAAAATAAAATCTTCATTTCTACTGTTTTGCAAGAACAGAGATTGCAGAGACAGCCTCTTTTCTTGTCTCCTTAGAGACAGCATTGGCAGTGTGGGACTTTCTGTGCCCCTCTGAGCATTACTGAAATTGCCACGCATTAAGGCTGTTTGATCAGTGGAGCCATAAGTTGGGTTTTGAAGGATTTTCTCTAGATCTAAAATATCAACAAAATCTGTTCTATTTTTTGACATTTCCTTGTCTTGGGAGAAATAGTGAGGAGTGGCAGAAGGCTTAGGAACCCTTTAGACTTCCCTTCCCCAGTTAGACCAATTTCTGCCAGTGGAGTGCTGCATACTCTAAAATTTAGTAATATGTGTAGGAATGGGATCACCCTTAGCTCCCTTTCTGATTAGTGGAATAAGAAAAACAATTCTCAAGGGTGAGCTATGGCTTAGACAGACCTGTTTGTCTCCTGGAGGTACTTATTTCCTCCAACTCTGAGGTCATTTTTCTCTTTAGATAGGGATCCTGTTGAGCTGGGATGAGCTGTGACCACTGTGCCCATAGCCTGGAGATGATCCTAGGTCAGGCACCACATCACAAAGGGCTGTGCTCTTTGTAGGATCTGATATAGTGACACTAATTCTGTGCAGAGCTGCCCAGTTTAGTGCTAAGTGAGATCTCTTTACAAAGCAACGCGTCAGTCACCTCGCATGGCTGTGGTGGTTGCCTAATGCAGTTGCAGGCCCTTTGTTATACTAGACAAAGGTTTCACATGCTGCTTTCAATCAGCAAATATGTGCTTAAGCTGCAAGATGTGGTGGATGTTAAAAATTTACATAAATTCCAAATGGGGCTGGAAAGTTTGTGGAAAAAAAATAATCCATCAAGGGCTATTAAATTTTAAGACAACATCCCTAATGCGGGAACTCTTTAAAATGCAAACTGATTGAGAGGATTTGGCTATGTGTTTGCCTGTCCTTTTAGTCTTCCTTGAGCATATGCTGTTAAAGATGAGAGGGGAGGTAAATGGACCTGTGGTCTAACTCAGCAGAGTCACATGATGAAACTCTCAAGGCACAAGTTATTATGTTTTGATTAGGGGGTGGATAAGAGACTTATATGGGTCCAGAATATTGCCTGCCTTCCTTATATCCACCTTCTGGCAAGAGGAACTGAATCACCTTAAGTAGACATGTTTTCAGTTGGGTAGAGATCCCACAGCCGCCTCAATTCCCTGCTAGGAAAATGATGTTCCTGGTGGCTTTTCCATGCTGGTGAGGAGGGCAACTCTGGGGTCACAGCTGGGATGGGAAGGGGATCCATGCTGCCCAGCTGAGAGACCACCAGAGCAGCCAGGTGAGGTTTGTTTGCAAGCGGGAGCCCAGTGGGCTCTGGCAGTGATGTCCCGCCATGGAGAGGGCAGCTCTCACTGCTGTGCAAGGCCAAGCACAAAGGAGGTGCTTGGGTGGGTTCGTTACGCTTGATCTGGGGCATTTCCAAAGTGTGCAGCTAAACTTTGTGCCTCCATAACTTACAGAGAGAAAGAAGCATTTTGTCTGTCTTAAGCATCTGTTTTAGGACGACATGAGTGAGAATGCACAGGGAGCCAAGGAGTCCCCTTTCAAGGTGGAAAGCCATGCTTAGGTGAATAGCACTCCTGCTTATGTGCTAAAAAGGTTTTCCTTGCAGATAAGGACCAATGTCTTATTTTGCAGGGAAAGAAGGAGTGTCTTGATGCTGCTGTTGGCCCAAATAGATCTGGAGGCTTGACGAGGTTTTTGAAGCACTGCTATGGAAGAACTGATTAATTCAGTCCGATGATCTGCCTGTCCCTGTTGCCATCTGCTTATTTAGAAGGGGATTCAGAATTATGTTTTAGTAGCGAAATAGAACATCCCCATGCAGGTAAGTCAGGCAGAAGGATGAAGAGCAAGTCCAGTGCATGGGTTGTGGGAGCTCATCTCCCTGCTCTGCAAGCTGCCCCAAATCCTTCTCACTCAACCTTTCTTAACAGGATAAATTTGCATAAAACCCAACAAGACTTCACTAAGTTTCTCTGCTACTTCTCACATTCCCAGCGGCTCTGCGCAAAGGCGGGGTGTGAAATCTCCTTTGCAATTAGTGGCAAAATTCCCACTGACTTCAGTGGGGCCAGGATTTCATTTTAGGCCTAATATTGCCTGTAATTTCCCTTCTGATTAAGTTAGTGTGCTGAACTGATCTCAGTGGTGTATTGGGAAAGAACAGTTCTTTCCACTGCAGGAAATGGCAAGTTCAGTCTGCATCCTGTACTATATATAGGAGACCCGCTTCCTCCTTCTCACCAGTGGAGCTGCTTTAATGCTGGTGAACTTCCATGACTTCTTACCAATGGAAACCTCTGCCCACTGGGCCCTTGAGCTTCTGGAAAGAATTGGCCCAGGGTTAAATCTCCCTCTTCAGTAAAATGCTTCCACATTTCTTCAGTGTATGAAGCACTTATTTGAGAACTGATCACTTCGCTGCTCCATTACCATCATTCTACTGATACGAAATCAGAATAATTACACATCAATGTACATAGCTATATTCTTTGCCAGCATCTGCTTCAGAGCAGAGTGTGAATTAACAGGTTTAATTTTCTTTGGTGGCACCCAGTTAGGCTGGTTGATGTTATCTGGGATCTTTGCCCAGAGGTAGTGTGTAAGACATTTGGTGGCTGTCAAATGAGAATACCTAAGAACAAATTCATCCCTTTCAGTTTTCTCTCTCCAAGCTCATGAAGGAGTGTGCTTAAAGCAAGCATCCAGAAATCTTACAAAGAACTTGAGGTTTCTTTTATGTTTAAAAGTTCTGAAGCCTGAGCACTAGCTGGTGAAAACAGGGGAATTCCACAGATTTCTTCCCCCCTTTTCTCCCCTCCAGCAGATAAAATATTTATTGCTCTGCAATTGCAGAAAGGGTAAGCTTGTTGCATCCCTAACTTCAGTTTCCCTTGGCGTGGATTAAAAGAGCAGCAGAATTACCAGACAATCTTAATGAGGCAAGAGGTCAAAATTTATATCTGCCCTGAGAGATGCGGACTCACCATCTGTGGAACAATTCACTGGGTATGAAACTTAATTCAGGAAACCTGATTTCACACTGCTTAAAGGGAGACAATTTCCCTGTGCAACCTTGTGGCACCAAGTCATCTTGACTCTTCATCTGTTGCTATTATGTGCTGCCCTTGGAGCAACACCAGTATCACAGCCAGCCTCTGGAACCGTGCATGAATTTTCGATGTATGTTTAAGAGCATCCGTTGTGTTTAATCTGTATGTGAGGAGAGAAGTGGAAACCAAGTGCTCACCCGAGTGACAAATGGCCATGAAAATTTATCCAGCCTTGCTGGCTTCTCAAAGACACTGCTGGGAACAGAGAGCAAATATTGCACTTCCCTAGCTAAGTTCTGTATTAGCAGCTCGTGGATGAAAGGTAGGCCAGGCTGCAGTGTATCGGAGCCCTGAGTCTGTCCATAGCATCCATTAAAACTTTGCTTGCTAAAGATGTCATTCAAGTTGCCAGAACCTGAGCAGAGAGGTCAGAAATCTCGCAGTAGATGTTCTGTAGACTCTGCTGGCATTGTTGCAATTTGTTTGTATGACCACGTGTTTCTTAGGTCCTGGCTACACACTAACATTCCACTGTGCCACATGTGCAAGTACCAAAGCACCCTTACCCTCAAAATTCTATGAGATCCTTGTAGACACATCTAATTTCCAAGGGAAATAACTGTTCTAATTTCCCTCTAAAGAAGTATTATTACCACAGTCAGCTTCTTCAGAGGTATGGCCTTTGTTTGTGTCCTAATGTTTGAAGGGCCAGTGGGAGCCAATTCACCCCTGAATGGAGCATGGTCCCAACAGAGCTGCCAGGAGAAATGCAACCATGCCACGAAATGAAACTGTCAGACGTGTGCTTTGTAGGGACTCTGGGATATTTGTACACTGGGGGACTGTTGCTGGTATCTTATATTGCTGGGAAAAAGCATGGAAAAATCATCAGTCTCCATCCTAGGAGCTGAGTTTAGCAATACCATAACAAAAGTCCTTACTCTTAAGTGACAGCATGAAAATTAACTCCCTGATTTTATAGTAGATGAACTGGTACGTGTGGAAAGCCCCAGTTGCTCCTGCAGCTCTGAAGTTGTTGTCAGTAATATGGCAGCTTGGGCAGGTTTCCATTCGGTTAGGAAGTAACGCATCTTTCCTATTCCCCTGCACCACGCCCCAGTCTGTGTGCAAGGAGAGGGTGTGCTGGGATTGGGCATGGAGGTGAATGTTTTTAATGATTTCTCACGCAACAATCAAAGACTGGAAACCCACTGTGTGATATGCTCTATTATCCCAATCACAAGGTCTTTTTTTTCTCCAAAGGAATTAGAGCCCCTAAGCTGCGCTATCTATCTCTTTTTCTTTAGAACTGGAGGTAGATGGTACTCTTTTATCAATCTGCTGCTTTTAAAAAAGTTTTCCATGAGCTCTATGGAGCTTTTGCATGTTTTCAATTTTCTGTATTTATTTATCATTTCTACCTGCAGCTTAAACCACAGATAATTGTTATTTCTTTGCCACAGTGCAAGGTGAACTGGCTCCCCAGTGTGCTTGAGGACCTTCAGAAGTAGCCCAGTTATTCCAGCAGTGAGACAAAACACACTGTAAAATGGTTGCCCACCACCCCCAGCAGAATTTGAACACAGGAAATATAAAATGACAGATTACTCAACCCCTAGGTAGGCCAATTAGACGGGAAAAAAAGAGCTTGGCAGCAAAGGCTGTGCGTATGCTGCTGTAACTGGGAAAGGGTCACTTGAAAAAAGGAGTTCAGTTTCATCTAATTTTTAGAAATTAATTGGTACAGTGGGACTGGCTCAGAACAACACCCCTTTCTCAGAAGGAAACTTTGGTCTCACTAGAATTGCAGCTTACGTACACCAACATAAGGAAACAACGGGGGAATCGTTCTGCCTTGCTCCCAGCCAACTTTCATCCATCAGCTGGACATGCTGATGCCAGCCAGTGTCAGCTCTGGGTACAGCTGGGGATGAGACATCCCTTGATCATAGGGGTAAAGGTACCCCAGGATCAGGCTAAGTTAATTGGATTTTGCAAGTAATGACAAAATGTTGCTTTGAGAATCTCATGGCATAGACAACTAAAGATGTGTATTGCACAGCTCAGAGTTGCAGATGCAAGCTGAATTTTCAGATTTGCCATCAGACAGTTTAACACTGTATGGGGAATGGTTAAGCCATTACCCTGTTACCTGTCTGCCAAGATCTTAGCAATGAAATGGACAGGTTTCAGCTCTGAGAAGAAAAAGCACAAAGGTCAGCTCTGATAGAAATTGCCGTAGTTCTGCGTACTTCAAGAAAGAATTACTCTTTCTAAGACTGGGGCTGCTTTGGATCCCGGGATGTAGTTGGACCCTATTCGGCTCACTCACAGTCCTTCATCTCTGGACAAACACCACGTCACCAGTTGCAGAGGGGTGTTGCAATAAATTACCAAATGACCCAATACTGCATTCCAGGCAGAGCGGCTAATAAATGGGAAAACATTCTGCAGTCATAAAAACTCAATGATAACTAAAAGACAAAGCAACTGAAGCTGGATCAACTTTACCTCAGCTCTATAAAGCTTGGAGTCACACAGAGATTTGGACAAAGCTTTTTTCCCCAACCTGGCAAGTGTCATCTCAAGCAGTAAATCACAGAGCCAGTATTCCTGTGGGAACTGCCTTAGGAGCGCAGAGCTTTAACTATGGAAATCTAGAAAAGAGCCAGTCTCCGAGTTGTCTAGTTAATACAGGAAGTCTTCTGGATTACATTGCCTGGTCATCTCTTAGCAAGTCAAGGGTCAGAGCAATCACACGTGTATTTGTCTTGCAAGTCACCAGAGGTGACCAACATCACCAGCTACTGATCTAATTTTTCTAACTTCCATTGCATCACTGCCCTCCAGCTCTCATCTGCTCTGTATAAAAGTTCTTACTGGACCTCGGAGACACTCTGGCTTTTCCTTTTTAGGTAAAAACAAACAAACAAACAAAATATTCAGCTTTGGGCCTGCATGATTTCTTTGTGGTTTTGAAGAGGAAAGGGAGTGGGAGTATATTTCCAGTCCCTGCCTTGAAAAGTATGTTTTGTTTGCTATTCCCAAAGTACTTGTGATTTGAGTCAAAAACAAAAATGATTAAAAAGTGCTGATCTTTCAGCCAGTATATCTGATAGTTACGTGAAAGAAGGTGTTCAGAGGGACAAGTCTTTATCTGTCAACCAGTTAAGATGACAATTCCAATTCCTAGTGTAGAATTGATCTTTGGTTTGCAAGTGCTGGCATGTCAGAGGAACTTTTTACAGGCTGTGTCTCAGTTTTTAAAAACAAACACAAAGCACTGAGAAAAGGTATAAAAGGGGGATCTAGATTTTTCCTGTTGTGCTCCAGAGAAAGGCAGTGCATTCATTTCTCATGATCTGTCTCTGTTATTGACTCCATGGTTTACATCAGTAATGTGTAGTAGAGTGTTCCACATCTTTAATATGCATGTCAAATTTTTCAGAAGGAAAATGAAGGCCCTACAGCCATTGTCCTCCACGAATGTGAAATCAGGGTCCCAGCTGAAGATCTAAAAAGACCCCTAGGATTTGAGATGTCTGAAACATTTGTACTGTAGCAAGCAGATATAACACAGGATGTATGGGAGACTTGAACCCTTCCATAGGAGCTGTTGTCGGGTTACCCCAGCTTGTCTTTGATGGCACTAAGTGTCTTTTTAGGCAACTGAATTCTGTTATTATGTAGGACTCAGTTTGCAGATTAATATCTGCAAGTGCTGGGCGGTAGTGGACCTTTGTGCCCAGTACTGCAAGAACTTTGCCTCCTTAGGAATAAGATGAAGAGCTGCTGATAAGCCTCCTGGTACTGCACTATACAAGCTCATTTCCTACCAAACACACATTCCTTCCAAAATCTCCACCAGTTAATAAGTTGGAACTCCACCTCATATTTCTGGAGTTAGGAAAAGAATATGAAGCACTAAACTACCACAGTTTTTCACATCTGTGCTGATGACATGCTCAGTTATCCCAGCAGTCCCCTGGTAGAGTATGAAAAAGTACCTTGGTGTAAGTCATCTGATGCCAGTACATACTCCTTCTAGTTTGGCACTGCTGTACTGCCAATGCAGCAGCCTTGTATTCTCAGTAGTCTATTGAGGATTTCCACCCACTGGGTTAATTATCAGATATGATGGGACATCTTTGTTCACATCAGCAGGAACAATTTGCAATTCTGCCATCTAAAGTTTGCAAGTTCTGCCATCTAAATAAAGAGAAAGGAGGATGAGGATTGCACAGAACACCCATAACATTTAGGCCTCATCATGGAAGACCTGTGCCACAACGATGGATTATCTACTTCTTCTTCCTGAATCATTGAACAACTTTAGCAGTGATGGATCCAAATTCTTGCTGATTGGTGACTCCAGCTAGTGGTCAAGTGTCTGTGAATACAGCTGTAGAAATTACTACTCACACAGATCAACATAGGGATTCAGCAGTAGTTTATTCCCAGTGAACCATAAGGTCCACCCAAGCCCACTGACCTCATATGGTCAAAAGACGCCATTCCTGGAGTGTGAGAGAAGAAAAGGAAGCAACAGTGTTAGCACAGTGTGTGGCTGCCTTTCCTGCTTATCCCAAATGCTGAGTAGCCATTTCTAACTGAAGCCAAGTCAATCCAAAGCAGGGGAAGAACAAGGATCTTCAGTTCAGCTTTTCCACACAAGAGTAATCAAAATGGCAAACTACTGCAAAATCTTTTTGAAGTGGATGCTTTTTCTTCAAGTCTTCTGAGGTAAATCCTACAGCTAGGTCCTTTTCTTAGTGAAGTTTTTGTACTAATTTATCTCCTCAGATGAATCATGATATACATTTCTTACCTTCAGATTTTTAAAGATGTGATTTCATTTCCTCAAACAGGCAGAAGAGAAACAATACTGAAACAAAAGGCAATGCAGGAAAGTTTGGTGAGAAAGTTTCCCAAAATATATATATATTGGCATAGCACAGAAGTGAATCTCTCCCACTGCTGACATCTAGGATTTGTGAAGGATTTTAAGATCATTCACACTGAATCAGTCTGATAAAGGTATTTAAGCCTTGGATAAAACTTTGAAGAGCAAAGACCTCATTTTTAATCACAGTAACAGCACTTAGCCTGAGAGCTCCTATGCAAATGATCTTCATCAACTGCTCAGTAACTGTCTGTTTGCTTTTACCTTTCAGAAGACAGCGGTAAATAGGAGGTAACTTGAATCTCTTTTCCTAAGGGATAAACTGTCTTCTGTTTACCATGCAGTGCATGGTAAATATATTTTGAAAAATATTCATTGCACAAGAATATAAACAGCTGCTGTAGAACCATGTATGTGCAGTGTCTTGCTGGTGGGTCAAAGCCCTGGAATATCGATACTTGCAGGACCCACATCTTCAAAGGGATTTAACTCCCACTGATAGCACTGGCTATTTGGGACCTGGCACATTTATGCTGTTGATGTTCTGGACCTATGTTCATAATTCACAAGTAAAAAATTGATTTAAGGTCTTATAAAACATAACCTCTTTTGAAAATGTTGCCACTTAGAAGCATGACTTATCTCAGCTAAGCAGCCTTCAGAAATGATGATACTCTGGCTCTGTGCCTGGAACCAGAATGAAAGGCTATTTGTTGGACTAGACAAGCCTTGCAAGGTTAATTTGCAGCCATTTACATCTGCTGTGTAAAGAGAAGATAAAGAAAAGCATGGAATCAAAACTAATAAAAAACTGTTCTTTATTGGAGCTTATAATCTTCCTGTTAAGTAAACTAATTGATATGTATAGGAATATATAAGAAAGGAATGAATTTGTAATTGCACATAATGTTTTGCTGCTAAGGGCAATGCTGAAGCAGATGTTTTTGTTCATGACTATGGTTTTAATTATATCTCAGACAAGACTATCTGCAAAAAGTGGGTGAAGGAGACAGAACAGCCTTTCCTGTAGAAGAGAAGAACTGGGCTTTTGGGGGTAGATCTTAGATCTAGAAAGCTTTTCTCCTTCCTGTGGGTTGCTGGCAGAGTCTGAAATAAAAGTACTCAGTATCTTCCACTCATACTTATCTCCAAGTTGTTTAATTTCACAAAGAAGTAATTTCTAAGTTGGGAACTAAAACCAGATTTTAACTCACAGAAGATCTCCTAACACCTCCACCAGTTCTAACAGGAACCTCTTCAAAATCCAGTGTGAATACTGTTGCTTGTCTCTCCCATGCCCTTAATTTTGCATTCCAGTGTTGGTGGTCACTGCCTGTGGTTAGAACTCCAGATTGCTATATCCTGTTTATTTTCAAACTTTTCTCCATTTTAAACTGCTTTTTAGCAGAAGCGTTTTCACACAATATGCACAAAAAACAACTTTCAGACCTGCCCATTAGTCCCTTCCATCTAGTTCACCATCACTCCACCAGATACCAAAACGGTTCTCAGGAGCATGGGAACTTTGCACTCATTTTATTGTCAGCCACCAGGCTTACAGATAGCATCTGCAGTAAAGTCCCATACTGCGTTCCTTGATATTTAGTGCTGAAATCCCTTTCTGAGTTTTATTCTATGACTTGAGAAACCCAGAATAATGTCTTCCTCCCCCTTTGGAGGAGGAACTGTGGACACTGCTGCTGTACCCAGGCTAGTGTCACGCTTCCATCGCAGCAGTGGCACAGCCAAGCTGTATGTGGTTAGATCCTCTTGCCCGTGCCTGTGAGTTTCTGACTTTCTCTGGCACTCTTGTTTTGAGCACCCCTGCATACACTGAGCTGAGCACTCAAGACAAATCATGATGTAAACAGTCAGACAGAGAACAGCGTATTGCAGTGTCTCCACCTTCTCAGTAGTTTTGGTAACCATCTGTACTGCCCTCATCTACATTACCAACTCTCTTCTTGTAACAACAGCCCTGAGACATGTTTTTGTTTTTTCCTCAACATCTTTCTTCAGATCTGCTTTTTGTACAGACATCGGGTTGTGTTTCCCTAAGAAAAAGCCTATTTTCCTCACTTTGGTGACAGGACACATGCATTCAAAATTGCACTAAGTGTTCTAACAATAGCCATCCCTATCAGATGGCAGCTGTAGCTACCCTTATAGTGCCTTTATTACGTTCCATTTACACTACCTTCCCCAATTTCCTTCCATTTTTCAGGGGATATCATGCCAGGGGATATCATGACTCTCAGTCTATTCCAACAGTCAGGAGTCAGGACGGGGGAAGATGACCATCAAAAGGAGCAAACTTTCCAACAGACTTCACTTATTTCTTCAATATGATGCCTTCTTGCACATCTTCCAGGGAGGAGCCCTGGAGTCCAGACACTGCTAGACCTGCACTCAGACACTGCTTCTATCACCTCACTGTTGTCCTCTTACATAGCTCTTTAGATAGAATTTCCTTGGTGGGATCTCATTTGCCAACATGCTGATGTGACCCAAAAGCAACTTCTCCAAGAACAAGAGATAATTTAACTGACATGAAGTACAAAACAATGGAAAACAAATGTTGAAGTGAAGAGAAATGCATTCAAATGGTTTATTATCTCTTCCTTGTTAAATCCATACCAGCTGCAGTAGTTTGCCCTGGAGCTGTTTCTTCTCTCTCTGAAGACTCTTCTCTGTGATTCCCGCTGCCAGAAATCCAGTGTCTGCTCTCAGTACAGTCTTCTTCTGTCTTCTTGGAAGAGCTTTTCAGATGTCCTTGGTCTTCCTAAATTCTTAGGCTTCAACCTATTGATCAAACTTAATGCCCCCAAAATACTCTCCCAGTCTGTGACCTCCATTAACGTACTGATGGTGCCTCTCAGGAGCACCTGCTGGGCACACTGACATGTGCGTACCAGTCAGGTGTAGCACTTCTTCTGCCACCCTGGCAGAACAGCCACCAGCTTTGTGGCACATTGAAGCCATTTTGATAAGCAGTCCTTTAGAAGCACCTTGTGCATTTGAGATGTAATCTGCCTGTGTGGTGGTAAATCCCAGTTAGTTTTTCTACTCCTGATGCTCTCTGTGATACTGCCCATCACCTGCTGTTTATTATCACAGCCTGATTATACAGTTTGCACACAGTGGAGATAGCTAGATATTCTGTAGTGTTTAAACGGTTCCATGATACCACCTAAAACCTGACCTGTTGACAGTGCTTTACTTGCAACCCTTCAGCTGGGTTTCCATCCCACATTGTAAAGATTGAGATCAGGCCAATTCAAATACAAGTTGTTTTCAGGACTCCGTTATGTGAATCACAAATACTCTGCTGAAGTGCTTGTACATTATACCTGCTCCACTTTCTTCTAGTATTCATCTTATTATACAATATTGAAAAGTAATCACATTTTCAAATGGGTCTGCATTTAAGAAACCTGCATGACTGCCTTTATTCTACTTCATTATGTATCTCAGCACACCGTGCATGCATGGCATTTCAGTGTAATCAAAAAGGTAAAAGGTATAAAGCCTTCCCAAAAATAATGAAATAGTCTATTCTTCAGGATAGCAATAAAGAACTTAAGTTGCTACTTATAAATCAATTTTAAACATTCTCTCCATTCT
>VXAA01005745.1:893247-931052 GCA_013399115.1 Anseranas semipalmata | reverse complement strand
TTTTTTTTTTTTTTTAGCCTTTATTCATGGCAGATATTTGAGTGAAAGAGCTCTCAGAAGAAATGGCCTGGTGTTCTGAACAATTTAGCTAACACTATTCAGAGCTCAACCTAGCCTTGCTGTGGCAGATCCCAGTCATGCTTAATCACCTGACCCCATGCAAAACAGCTGCTGGGGGTGTTATGTTTTAGTGGAAACTTTTCCCCGCAGCCAGCCTTCCACAGAGAGAAGAGCAGTGGTCCCAGCAAGCAGGACTCGTGCCGTCCTCGTAAGCAGCTTGCAGCCTGAGTGCTTGCCAACCACAGGCATGAGCCATGGACTCTCTCGAGCGTTCAGGTTTGCAAAGTCCCTTTGGAAAAAAAATGATCTCAGTAGCCTTAGACACCTAAACCTATTTTCTTATCCTCCTTCTAGAGTGAGTAGACAGAGGAAATCTCTAGAGCAATGTTTAGCTGACCTGTCTTAGATGTGTATGTTAATATAAGCCAAGCTATGCTTGTGACAAAGGGAAGAGCATGTAGCAGTGTGTTTATGCTCTTTGCAATTGTCTGTCAACCATCAAATAAGCCATCTCATGATGGAGGAGACTGTTGAGGAGGCTAGTCTAGCCCAGATTTGAGGTCCTTCAAACATGAGTACTTCTCTACCTGCTGGGAATGGATGAGAAGAAGTGGTGGACAATGTCTTTCCTGTATTGCAGGGACTGGAAACCGTGGGAAGACTGCTCCTGGGACACCAGCTCCTCCTTTACCTGAGACAAGGGGACGATGATTAATGAGAAATGTCTCAGAATCACAGAATGGTTGAGGTTGGAAGGGACCTTTGGATGTCATCTTGTCCAACGGCCCTGCTCAAGCAAGGGCCACTGAGAGCCAGTGTCCCAGGACCACATCTAGATAGCTGTTGAATATCTGCAGGGAGGGAGACTCCACAACCTGTCTGGGCATTTTGAGGGAGGAGCTGGGGGAGAAGACATGGATGGGTCAGTTTGGGAAAGAGCAGAATGTTGACAGCATAGGTTGGTCGGGGAAAGAGCAGGCTATCTGCAACACACTTGAGCAGGGCTTCATAGTTCCACGGGACTATTCTTCTTACCTGCGGTTTCCAGGTATACCCCACCTCTTCTGGGTTTATCCAAGCACAGCATGGTCTCTGGTATGAAGACTTTGCTCATGAGCACATACATAAGTGACAGCAGAGAGCGCAGTCATATCACTGTGACATCTGGATCACGACGGGAGACCAGGGGAGCCCCCACTTATCCTGCCTGGGACCAGATGATGAGCTGCCTCGCCATGGGGGAGCTCTGGGAGACCTGGGAAAATGCCAGACAAGAGACTGCAGAGTCCTGGGACACACAGATTTGTGACCAGTCCCTACACTCCCCAGTCTAGGGAGCCCAGGAGGACTAGCTCAGAGACCCTGCTCCCCTAGGGATGCCTATATTTAGTCAGATGAATTTCTATTTAAGAGCGGAGAGTTGTCACTAGCTGAGCTGCAAGCGAAACAGATGCTCAGCTCAGCCAGGAGGCCATTACGCTGTGATTATTATTACTGTATGCTTATTTTCCAGCTCTCTAGTGCTTATCACTGAGGGATGCTGTGGCAAAAAGTCTTCAATCCTGCAGATTATTGGGAGCACACAGAAATGTAATTCTCTTGCTTTATCCCAGTAAATCTCTATTGTTCAAGTAAACTGGCTGGCCATTAGTATGTATCCATGCTTAGGCCCTGGCAGCTTAAGCCCAAGTTAGGATAATGCACTGCTGAGCTGACAATGAGGAGGGACATGTGGCAAAAATAATTTTTTCATAGTTAGAGGCATTAAAAAGCCATTCAGTGAAATGAAGTTGTTGTTATCACAAATAAATTACAGTTCAGCAGGAAAGAATTATATTGAAAATGGATTGGCTGTAAAATTAATAATGTTTTGGGCAATGTGCCTGCTGCTGGCACTTCAGTGCCATGTCAGGCTGTGGCAGTGATCACGCCAGTCCCGCATAGTTCTCTGCATCCCACCTTCTAGGAGTGGTGTGTTAAGTCTTGTTCCTGGATATCTGGCATGGATCCCTATATATTGTGGAAGAAGAAGGCACAGTGCTTGTGTGCTGCCTGGGCAGATCTCTGCAGGGAACATTTGTCCATGTGGATGGCTGGCATAGTGCTCACATGCTTCTTCTGCTCTCATAACAGAGAGAAGTAGACCCTGTGCAGGGTATTTCCACACCAATCTTTTCTATGTTAACATGGGGGTGTACGGCAGGAGGAGTGGAGTATCTTGGTTACTCAAACGTGAATTTTAGCTTGCAAAGAGTCTATTTCAGTTGTAGCAGTGTCTCTGAAACAGTTGCCAACAGCTTTTACAGTAGTGGCCACTTCTCCTTTATGCCAATGAGTGCCCTTATATAAGCAATTACAGCAGCAAATAAGAGCCAATACAATTGTGTTCACTTGGAGAACTGGGAGAAGCTATCTCAAATCCTGTCTGTTTATGATGTGCCTTCATCCAAGGAAGAGCCAGGTTTCTTATATAGACCTTAGTCTCTTCAGAAAAACTCGTGTATTAATTAACAGTAGAAGAGCCATATACATCTTCTTTGCCAAAAAGTTGGTCATAATCGGAGCTGTGGCAACTGTCATATCCCTGTATAGACAAAAGATGTTTATGATTGATACTGGACCTGATTGCTTAAGGATAGCTTGTCATTAATACAGGGAACCTGTAGCATTTAGTGTGCTTTGGTGAGATGATAACATCTAAATGTGTTGTGTGTGCTTGGATTTTTTGTCCCCCTGTTCCACCTGCATGTGTCCATTTAGGATGGTGTGAGCAGGAGTTTTTGTAAGAAAAGTTCCATCCATGATAAGCTCCCACTCCCCAGCACTGACAATGGCTATGGGCTCAGCAAAGGACAACAGCCTTTTTAGGAGGGGATGGGGATGAACAATATCTGTACCTGATCCAATGTTGATAGCTTCTCTCAAAAGATTGGTTGCTTCTGGTCTCTCTCTCTCTCAGGTTTATCATGCTGTCCATCCCATTAAGCAGGAGAAATTTCAACAAAATATCCCCAGTGGACTTCCTGATGTCAGAAAATCCTATTACTAATCTGCATTGCATGGGTATAGCAGATAGATACCATGGTTATAGCCTCATTAAAATTGTGTAGAGAATGAATGAGTTCTAACGAGACCCTTTGGAGTACATGTAACTGTATTTATTTGCTGTCTTTCAGCAAATACCAAGTCATAAAAATGTCACTGAAGGTTATATATATTCAAGAAAGAAAAAGTAAGTACCTCCTGAGATAAGAAATACTGTCCTTCACAATACAAGTCTTATCTGTAGCAGTCACTCATTTTTAAATTTGTGCAAATCTGAAGTTGAAGTTACTGCTTTCAGCCTCAGAACTAACTGGGAGAGATTTATCTACTTTTAAAATGAAATTGCAAAGTATCAGTCTCAAAAGGCAGCCAAATCAAAGCCCAGTTAGATATGATGAAATAAAAATAATAATTAGAACATACACATTGATAAAAAAAAAAATAAAAAATAAATTAAAAAAAAGTTTCCTGACAAAATGGGGCTGTCTTTAAATTCAGATGTGCTGCAGCAACAGAGCTGAACTGTCTAACTCCATTTGTGATATTCTGATGAAAATTTCACAGTGTGGTGTAATAACGTGATGGGTAGGTGGTAGCTGATCTTGTAGTCTATAAAGTCTCTCTCTTTAACCTGTCTTCTTAGTGGAGCGAGAGGCAGCTTCTCCAGGGCTCCACCTCTGAACTACCTCTCAGGGAAATTCCTCTCCCTTCACTGGCAGCGGAGGGGTGCTGGGGGCAGGAGTCTCTGGTGTCACACATCAAATACCAAACACAGACTAGAGTAGGGATTTAGCATGAGGGAAATGGTGCAACAAAGTGCGTTGGAACAGCATTTGTTTCAGAGGTATCAAGGAATGTCTTTTTGGAATCACTGTTTCACTTTGGAGGGAGACTTGCAATTTTACTTCACAAATCTGAATAAAGAAAAAAAAATAAACCATCGAACAGGTATAATATTTCCCAAGCTACTCCAAGAGCAACTCTCACATGACTTTTCCTGCTCATAGCTTTCAATGTGCTTCACTGGGAGTGTACAGAGGCATCCAGAGCAGAGCACCCAGCTGAACTAGGAGATGACTTGAAGCCTGGGAGTCCTTGCCTAGTGTGTTATCCACTGACCTCCTTCAGACACTATCTAAATTAAACCCATGACACTAAATGATACAGGTCTAGCCTGCAGCTGCGTTCCCTACTGCTTACCTTGGTATCATAGGGAAGCCTATAAATCCAGGCTATATCTCAGACTTACAACATCTGGAGCTGCCATGCATCTTCTCAGCTTCTTTCAAAAGGACACAGCCTCCCCTGGCTCTAGTCACTTTAAAGAACCGTGAGAAAACCATAACTCAACAGGCTTTCCAAATGTTCTATAAATATATGTATACATAAACTGTCATGTTGTGTGTGGTGAATGTGCATATGTTGTGTGTGACTACACATAAATTTTTATGCTGTTGATGCCATTATATAAAATCCAATCCAGACTATTTTAGCTGCTGACAGCATGGGCAATTTACTTTTCCCATAGCCTGCAGATTTTAGGTCCAGCCTTCTCAGCAGGCACCTGTTTTTCAAAAGATAATGTGAAATTATGAGAACGTGTGCATGTCTTAAAGGTGAAGAAGGAAGACAGCATGACGTGTGGCCTCAAATGGGTTAGACTGGATTATATTCTTGAGGATGTCGGTGTTTTCTCAACGTCTTTTCAGTCTCACCATGATGGCAGATTTAAGCAGGTCCAACAGAGACTAGAGTGAGTGTCTACCTTTTTATGGTGCATACATCTGCACAGCAATGGAAAATTATCTCAACAAAATGTGTTGCCACTTAGCAGCAGGCCGCTGATGTCAAAATAGAGATAAATGCTGTCCCAGCCCACTAACATCAGCAGCGTGCTCACCTCTCCCGGCATTTTCCTTCTCCTTGTATCCATGCTGAAGCCAACGAACAAATCTTTCTGATGCATCTCTGTGGCTGTGGTGGGGCCTGGAATGGCACGCACAAGTGGTGTGGGAGGAGCAGTGACTGTCAGGGCTGACATCACACTATTGTTCTCCTATTGTTCCCACCAAATGCAGTGTATGCCCTGCTTCGTATGCGCTGAGGTCTATGAAATCCCCAGAGCTGTTCCTCCCCAGAAGTGGCTCTTTCAGCGGGACTGGAGGGATTCATGCAAGGACTCTGAAGTCCTTTGGGACCACTTAACACCAATGAGTGGTGAAAATAGCAATGGCTGATATCTCTGTTTCAATTTGCATGTGTTACCTGGTCCCTAGAGCTTCATGCATTTACAGCCAGAGACAGGATGCTCTGCTGGCAAAGGCAGGGATAAAATACCATAGACTGCTGCACTTTTAGCAACGTGCTTAGACTGCTCACTTGTGTAGGGCCATTGCTCATGCCAGAGTCAGATCTATTCATGTGCTTCCCTGAAGTTAGCAGTTGGTGTCTCATCCCTTACTCAACCCCTAATTTTGAACACATTTCAGAACAACACAAACAAGACAGACACAATGTCAGGCCAATCCTATCTGCTTTGCTCACTCTTTCTGGAGCTGTGTGTTCCTTTCCCTCTTGGGCTGATTGATGAAGAGGTTTCTCAGATCTCACACCGTTGACTTCAAGGCTCTCAGCACTGCCTTGTTCTCCCCTCCAGACACACCATGGCTCACATTTTGCCTTTCAACTTGTGGGTCTGTAGCCTGCATGACTTCTGCATGCTCCCATCTGCCCTCAGTAGTTTTGTTTTCTCCTTTTTTCCCTATCTTATCTTTGATATAAAAACTTAGAATCATTGAAGGACCTCAGCCTGAGCTTGTGAAGCATTCAGACAGCTTGCTCTGAATTTACCTTGGTTCAATTCTCCTCTCATGATTATTGCAAATAGATTTTTTTACTCAACTTTGATTTAAGCAATTTAAGATTTATTAATATTTTTATGGTAAGTCACAAGATTAGATTATGCGATTCTTAACAGCACTTAGTCATCAGTCAATTTAACACAATGATTCAACAGAATTTACTACAATTGAAACAGCAACTTAAAGATTCAAGAATGGCAAGGTTCACATGAGACTTACTGCAGGGTATTGGTGTGTTCTAAACTCAGTCATGTGCTTACAGATTTCCCCCCTTTTTAGTGAATTACTCACTCTTCTCCTTCATCAGCATGTACAGCAGGCAGTCTTTCTCCTTTGTTGGTATTTGTCATCTTGATCCTTGCAAAACTTACCCTGAGAGGTGTCCCAGCTCAGGGGGAGATCGGTGGTCACAGCCCACTGTGAACCCCGGAGAGCTCAAGGGGCCCTTCACTTAGGACCACTAGTTATAGGACCATGACATGATTGACTGTTAGTCAGTACTTTTCTGTCCTGGCTATAGTTCTGATAAGGCAATTTTGGTGTTTTCCACCAACCACATCATTCTGGTACCTTCCAGAATGTACAATTCTGGTACTTCCCAGACTGGGCTACAATGCAGGCCACAGGGTCCAAGACACAATCAGGGAGTGTCTGCTTGTACTCATCCATTATGCATGTGGCCCGTTGGGAACAGGGGAATGATGTAACATTAATTAATCTTGAACCTTAGCTGAGTTTTGGGAAGAGCTACTCCACCACAGTCCACCCTGTGACTAAAGTCAGTTTGTCTCTTTCACAGAGCAGTGGTGCGGTCACCTCTTGCTTATAAATAGACAAAGCCTCATTTCAATTAAAGTTTGAGAGAAACTTTCATGTTTGGTCAATCTCTATAACTATTAAAGAATGTTTCATCTAGTGTGGCTAGATGGTATTGCATACGCGGGGAAGCCCTTGTAGTAAAGTAACGTGTTTAGACACCCTCCAACCCCTGATGTATAAGATAATGTTCAATAATAAACATGAATTAGCAAGACCATGATGGGGTGTAGCATTAGGTTAAATACTCTAGTTGCCGTACAGGACCATGCCAGCAAGACTTCCTGCCATTAGTGGGTTCTCCAATGTTTTTGACTCCCTCCAATATTTGATGTATTTCTTCACTACCATGATGGATGGTGATTAGGTTTTTGCATCCATTGTTCTGGGTGCATTTTAGCAGCTGATGCAAGTCATAGTATTGTAGTAGTTTCTTCACTAATGTAAGGTTCATTCTGATGGGGACAGGCAATAAATCTTGACTTATTATACAGTTAGATTGTAATAAATGATAAGAAGTAACAGGAGTTGAATAATTAAAGTCGCATCCTATAATTTTAGTGAAGTTACAAACACAAACGTTTGAGTGATTGCTTGTAACTACAGTAGTGTTATCAACAAATATAAAATCACAAAGGGTTCTCATGCAAACACATCCTTTTCAATATATACAAGCACCATTTCAGGGGGTTCATCAGGGTGTATTTCAAAATGACAAACATTTTGTTCAGTGTCAAGACAAATGTCTTGGGCGTTAATGGTGTTATTATTCACAAATAAATCCTTGTTATTCCCATTCAGTGTACATGTTAACATCAACAGTTTGCCATTTATTTCCATTTTGTTGGGCCCACAATCTATGCTCTAATGGATAGAGGTTAGTCCTGTTGTGATTTAACCCTATCACAATGATTAGGTATATGGTGTATAATGAAGTGTTGTGTATTGTTAAGACAAAAACTATGGCCTTATTGTTGATTGGGTCATAAGTAAAATTGACTAAATACGACCAGAATTAGAATTTCCTTTCAAATTTGGTTGCATTCAGCTGGTACTATCCCAGCTCCATTGATTTTTGTAAGTATACTTCATTTCTGTGCATGACCACAGTTAAGAAGTTCACTATTAGAACTTGTTCTCATATGGCCACGCTAAGGTTTTCTAGGAATAGTAGCATTATTAGAGTCTGGGATAGTAGCATGAGCACAGCATTTCCATTTGCCATCCTGTGGGTGCCCTAAGAGAAAATAGAGATTCATTTCAGCTGGGAAATTCTGAACAGGTTACCCCGTTAAAAAGAAAGATGAATTCATTATTATAATTTTATGTTTAGTTTTATTACTAGATGGAGTGCTAAACTCATATTGTTTTACCATAAGTTTTCACTTTTCTCTTTTAAAAGGTGTTTTCTTAACTATATTTAGTAATAATTGCTAATTTTTTCTTCTCCAGACTGGGGTCCTATTTATTTCTCAACTTAAGGTTTCCTTTGACAGAGCCATTTTGCTCCTTTCTGGGCTGCTAAAGTAACTGTTCTTATTTTAAAAAATATATTTTTTTTCTAGTTTGCACAGGTTGTTCTTAATGTATATTTTTTATCTTATCTGACTACTCAGACAAATATCTGACTACTTAAAGACAAAAGTCCTTTTGTCTATGCAGAATACTGTTGCTGTGTTTCTTTAAATGCAGTGAAGTTAGGCATGCAGCTGCTGTTACTGTTGTTGTTACTGCTGCTGTTTCTGCTTTCCCCACCCTTTTAAGGGGAGTTCCTTTAATTAAAACGTTGTTTTACATTGGCACAATTTCACATCTTCAGCAATTGCAATTGTTTTATAACTCAGTACATACAGTGTGTACAGTTGTGGGTGAAAGAGATAATTTGTTATTTTTTTCCAAATTCATTATGATTTTAGAAATTCCACCCCATGCCGCAAGAGAAATTGAATTGTGGTACACTAATAATTTTGAATAGAGAGTGCAGGGGCTGTGTGAAATATACACACTGTAACCTCTTTACTTCTACCAGGGTTGGGGTGATGTTTAAACCAAACAGCTTGGCCAAGGCCATCCATTTAAAATATCAAAACCAGAAATCTTTTTCAAGACAATTTATAATTGCAAAGCGAGTAGCCAGTATGTGCTTCTCGCCCAGGAGTCATAAATTAATTTAAGCAGTTTGGTACACAACACTTGCTCTGTTTACATCAGTAATCTTAACTCATTGCTCTCTGAATTGCAAGCTCAATTTCTCGGCATCTGGTTGTGTTAACACTAAAACTTGTGCTCCCATATTTATTAAAAAAAAAAAAAAAAAAAGATTTTACCAATTGTCTTTAAGGACCAACTGAAATTAAAATATATATACATATATAAATATATATATTCACACATATATTCACACATGTATATTTATAAATATATATATACATATAAAATACATATATGGACTGTTATTACATATTTACTGATAAGCTTTTGCTCAGAAAGGCAGGTCCCATGCCTTCCAGGCACCTCTCGTTCTTACCTCAGGCCTTCCAATTCCTCCCTCAGAGGGAGGAAGGGGTTGTTTTCCTTTCCAGACCTGGCACCAGAGGAGTTAAAATGTGCTCCTTTCCTTCACTGTTATCTCTTTCCTGGAATGCATTAATTAGACTCAAAACAATGCTAGTAGGTTGACCTTGCATTGCAGCTCTGGGAATGCCTAGAGTTAATGTTTCTCTCCATAATTCATTTCTTCATTTTTTGAAATTCTTTTTTGCAATTAAATAAGATTTAAGAATTGCTGGGTCTCCTCTAGTCAGTGGCTTTAACGTTGCGAAATTTACTGTAGCAGACAGTGAGACATGTGAGTTCCTCACTTGTGTATTGCTTGTATGCAAGCAGCTTTTGTGAAGGCTGTAGAGAGATCACCAAAAGATTTACTGGGGATTACAGAGGGTTCACCCCTTTCTGTGGTGTCTGTTTCCCCAGCCCAATATGCTACTTGGTTGGTGATAGAAGGGGGTACGTTGGTGGGTCAGGTACTAAATAAAGGAAAACTCTGGTCCCCAGTAGTCATCTGCTTCATCTTCATTTAGTGTTATTTGGTCACTGCAACATAGGCATACTTGCCACAAGTATTTAGTCCCAGTTTTGCTTGCTTTTCTATTATATTTTTCTTGTAGATCTACCAGTTGCAATGGATCCAAGGGGATGGTTTGCACAGTGTGTTGTGGAGCACCACCCCGAGGTCTCGTTGTTTTCTGTTTTAATGACAGATCTAGTTGCATACTCAGGAAGATTTTGGCAAACCCAAGGATCATCTTTTTCTGGCTAAAAATCTATTCATGACAATGAGAAGCTGTGTCATCTCTGCGAGAGGCCTTTGGTGCATGGGTCTGTACACATGTATATTGTATGTAATGTGCACATTGCTCATCACATGAGTTGGCATGAAGGAAATGCACAGGAAATTTAACTAACATCTCTCAGTCTCTGGTTTAGAGCTGTGTATCCTCTTGCTGCTCACCACTGCACCTAAACTGCATCCTCAGGTACTGGGTGGATGGGAGGTTCATCTTTGGTGAAGATGCTTTATATGAGCTGGGCAACATTTCTTGCCATGCTATTTATTTTCTTTGGTGACATTATAGAACCTATTCATTTCTCACAGCAGATTTGTATTGGGTTATTTGTGTTTAGGATGCTGTCCTTAGGATGAAAAAAACCTTTTCAGCAGGAATGCTGCACAGCCTTTTCCATCTGTACTGTGTTCAGTGAGGAGGCTGAGCTCATATGTTACACTGAATTAAAAGCAAGATCCTTCTTATAGCTATATCATCGCTGTTTCACTGCTGCGTAGCAGGTGAGAGGGAAACAGGCTGCGGACAGCTTCTGGTCTGACGGAGACCATCTGTGTGACTGCTGACACATAATTTAAGCCCCTTTACACTTCCCAAGTTATGTGCGAGAAGAGACGTGCAAAAGACATTGAGGAACTCTAGTATAGCACAGTGATGGGAAATCTACAAGCACATGCTGTCTGAGCAAAAAATTTGCATCTCCCATTTTTATAAATGGTGCCTTCATGGCTTCTTGAAATGCCCTGTCCTCTCCACGGGCCAGTTATTTTTAATGAACTGTCAGCATTTGGCACAGCAAGCAAATCAAGGATTAATAAAAACCTGGTGCACCGGCTGGTTTGAAGAACCCTGCCAAACATCAGGAATAGGCAACATGGAATAGAGTTGGTACCGGGGTGGGTTGCTTTCATGCACAAAGCCAAACATGAAATTCTGTGTTTGTTTAAAATACAGCTTTTAAACCCTTTCTACCCCAGGAGCCATTTTCCCCTCCTATATCTTTCTTGGGATAAGGGACTCAGTCATATTCTTAAAACGCTCTTAGTGACAGATGGAGCGGTGGAGGTGTTTCTGGCAACCTTACAACTGACAAATGCCTGGAGAGTATATGCAGTACCTTGCTGCTGGCCCTTATGGTAATTCTTCTTCCCTTTTCCTGGAAGCAAATGGTGGGCAAATGACAGTCTGTCTTCTTGCATAAGCGCTGATCTGGAGAGCCTTGCAGTGGCAATATATGCAGGACTGTGAATTTAGGGGCTCCATCCTGCGAGCTGCCCAGAGCCCTGCCGGCAAGAGGCGTGGAAGGAGTTAGGCGGTGTTGTGTGCCTGGGCCAGACAGCAGGCTGGTGACATAGCTGGTGTTTGCAAAGATTTTACTCGCTTCTCATACTTTTGTCAGGAAAGCTCTTCCAGTGCCCCAGGGGAGTCTGCTGTATCAGTGACATCGTGTCATCCAAATAAATGCCAAATGTTCACTTTCACCTTTTCAGTGCAATAACAGCCTTAGCCCAGGGCATCTCGAGGGATGAATAACTGTCTAATTTGCAAGATATTAAAAGATCCCATAAATTACTGGTGGGACCCACATGAGGTTGCGTAAAAAGACTTTGCCCTTCAGAACAACCAGTGAGGCATCTCTCTCCCACGCTGTCTGCAAGCCAGTTCTCACCAGCATCATCAGCTGTGCAACAAGGCCTTGCTCTGGTGGCAACACCTTCTCCAGGCTAAACCTGCCACCTTGAGCAGAAGGAAGAACATACTTCACTGGCTTAAGTCCCAGGTACCTACCGCCTAGCAGAGCCCAACACGTCAACATGGATTAGCCAAAAGACTTGATGTTTAGACACCTCAGGATGCGTCAACGTGCATAGCTAACCATCAGCAAAAGCCTAAGCAGGCCCTGTATCCATACTGAAGTTTTGGTGACATGAACATGTAAACTTTTGGATCTTCTCATTCCCTCATGTCATGGCTAATGCTGAGGCATGCACTGATTGCAAAGAAAAGGTCATATATGTTGACAGCCAATTTTCATGTGAATTCGTGATAAAATTCTTGCTTCCATGCTGTGCAAATTGCTGCCTCAGCATACTCTTCAATCAGCGTGTCTCAGAGGAGAAGGAGGTTCTAGAAGAAGAGGAAGAAGCAGCCTTCTATTTTGGCAATAACTGATCTTATGATACTGGTCATAACACTTTATTAGTTGTGTTCAGATCAAGACTGCCCAGAGCTGTGTAAAGACAAAGCAAAGAAATCTTCCTCCAAAGGGTTTATGCTGATTGAGGTCCATCTCATTGAGGAGCAACTAAGGATGTTCTGGAATGTTCTCTTGTGGCATTTTGCAGGCAGAGGAGTGAATTGTGCACATGTAGTCAGGACCTTGGTGTTGAACCCGAGTTAACATCCTCTGTCTTTTTGGTACTGACTTCTGGCTGTGCGTTGGAAGCCATACAGCCAAAACATTTTGTGTAGGGCCAAATCCCACAGGGCTGCTGTGCAGGGAAGCTCAATTCACAGGGTCTTTCCTATAGTATTTTCTGCCTACCAGAGTTAGAGGGATCTAAGTTAGCACTATTAACTACTACTTTTGGTATAAAAGTGGGCAGCCTGCCCTTGCGTGTACATGCTACTCATATCAAATTGTGTAAACTCTGTAACAAACTGACTTGGAAGTTATGATGACAACTTAATCACAAGAACAAACTGCAACTTCAGAACCCTGTGATTTAAATCATCAGTAAGTAGGACTTGGATCTAATAGTCTACCATTCACAGCTTAACAGCTCAGTAATTGCAGCAGTACCCAGAATACAATAAACCACCAGGAAAAAAAAAAAAAAAAAAAAAAAAAAAGCTTTATTCAAGACAACAATTCCACAAGAAGCAATTACCATTGCAGCTCAGCTGCTCCTAGGTGTTAGGCACTTCTGTAGCAACATAAGTTCTTCCCAGCTGACTGTGCTTAGCAAAGCTAAAAATAGGAAGAACAAAGCCCAGACCAAAATAGCAGTAGGAAGAAGTACCAATCCTCTTAATTCAATCCAAGCACTAGAAACCAGTGGCTGAATAGCAGTAGGAAGAAGTACCAATCCTCTTAATTCAATCCAAGCACTAGAAACCAGTGGCTGAGGCAGAATAGCACACACTTGATGACTTCGTCTGGTTGCTGTTTTGGCTTTGGAGGGATGTTTTCTGAATTGGTGTTTGAAGGCAAAGATATCCAGTACAGATTTAACTTTTTCAGTGCAAGAAGGAGGTGGCCAGTCTGGCTGCAACACAAAGATCCCTGCTTTGACTTGCATTTCTGGTGCCTAGTTATTTCAGAGATCATTTTACCGCATAGCTAATTCTCTCTTGGATTTGAAGTATTCTCCACATATGCTTACTCCACAAATAAAAGTGATGTAAGATTTACTAGTGAGTCTTCTTTTGCAGGACATAAGCTAACTTTTGCTCCTGAGCTGAGTGCTGTACAGGTAAGGTTCACTCATGCTTCTTCTGAAGCTGAAGATATTATCCCAGTTTTCCTTCAATTAGATAAATCTTTCAGTGGTTTTGATCATGCTGAGATCATTTTAATCATGCCAGAGGTGCTATATTTTAAGAAGAAGCCTCTTGCTTTGCTCATAAACTTAAAACCAGCTTTCCACAGTACTGTGGCAAAAAAAAAAAAAATGTTTGGGGGATCTGCATGAGAATGTTAATGCTTCTGATTTCCTAGATTGCTAAGAAAGGATGCACTACGTCACCCAGACTGATCTGCTGAATGCTGCGTGTCCTTTAAGCCCAGCACCCAGGGACACAGCAGAAAACAGTATTTACAGATTAAGGGTACGCAACAGAGAGTCATGAAAATGAGGACAGGGCAGTTTTCGATATTCAGGGATGATATAGATACAGCAACAGAGGAAAGGCTAACAGAGAAGAGCTGATAGAGGCAGAGGACTGGGGAAAGAGAAGCTTAGCTGCAGCGTTTGAAATGTTGAGATCAGTGGAACGTAGGGATGGCAGTGACCACTCTCTGTCCTGTCGTGTACCTCTGCGCACAGAGACATAAATACATCAAAAGCATCCCTGCTGTGTTTGCCCAACCACGAAGGAGCTCCTGAGCAACTCAGTGTCATTTATCACTTGAAAGGTTTCCTCTGAGTCATGTCTAAATGTTCACAAAGGCATTTTCCTTCCATTTTTGAGTTCGGTGAATTTGCCTTCCCCTTCTCTACAGCAGCAAAGGGTTTCACATTGACACATGGGATTGAAAAGTGCCAAACATGCAAACCCAAATGTATTAAAAACTGCTAAGTTCCACTCAGATTTGTGCAGATGTGATGAAATTTCAGACTTTGTCTGAAACCAGGTAAATTTAATGTATTTTTGTAGGTCTAGAATGAAAGTGGTATTTCAGCTGTCTCTAAGCAAACTGAGCCTCTTAAGGCTATATGTTCATCTGTCCATTTGTCTGTCAGTCTTCCTTCTGATACTTTTTGAATGCATTTGCCGCCGAAACCAAGCTTGAGAGAACATTTTGTAGTTTAAGAGAGAGTTTATTTCAAGTGCTGTGAAAATCAGCACCTGGCTGAGGGAGAATTACCCAAATTAATGGTCTCTAAGAAACAAGCATCAAGGTCTCATCTTTACACTTTATTTTAACTGATTGTGGCTCTCCAGTTGGCATGTAACTCAGAATGAACTACAGTACTTGCAGTCTTGGGGCTGGTGGGAAATACTGGGGCAGCTGGCCTCATGGTGGCACGTTGTGGTGGGACACTGCAGGAGAAACAGGCTGCAAATCTGGGGGAGTCTGGACTCCACGGGTACTACTTCTTGCTTTTCAGGACATCTGCCTGTCAGAGAAGCTGGAGCATGTGGCCTCCAGAGGAGCAAATCTGCTTTGAAAAGCAAGAACAGTGTGGCGATGTTTGGAAATAACTTGGTTGATTTCAAGAGGCAGAAAGAGCTCCTCCTCACCCTGAAACTGTTCATGTTTCCAAGAAAACAGTAGGCAGAGGCTTGGCAGGCTCCCCCGACAGTGATGTGAGGGTACTTCAAACACTGTGGAATATACATCCTTGGGCAATTCTTATACAGACACTGATGCTGGGGGCAAAGGTTTATGCAGTTTGCCAAGTTGAAGGTCAGGCCTGATATTTGGTTGAAAATAGTCCCCTTTCTGCTCCTTCTGGTGGAGGGTTTATCATCATGGTGTTATTTTAGTCCAGTTCTTTCAGCCTGTGGAAATAACGCTTCCAGCCTCCACTTGCAACTTTCAAGCATGAATTAAAACCTGACAGCTTGTCAGGCGGTCTTGTATCAGCACTTCCCTCTGCATTGCCAGAGTGAGGTAAAAGAAAGCATAAAGGCTAGTTAGGACAGTGAAGGACAGCTGTGCAGTGAGAGGAAATAATTTCCTGGTAATGCACAAGAAAAACCGAAACATTAAAAGTAAATGTCGTTTGGGGGTTTGTCTTAAAAAGAATTTGGTGCATTTCTAACTCATTGACTAGTATGCCTTAATACAACTGAACATCCCAAAAGACCAAAGGCGTTCATTTGGAGTAAGAGGTCTGCAGGAGAGTCTTGGGGTGCATCAGGGTGGTGAAGCCACCTTTGTACTCTGGCCATCCTGGCTTGTATTAGACACCAAAAAGGACCCCACAAACGTTCCTCTGCCCAGACAGACACCTCTGCAAGTTACATCAGAGCCCTAGCATTGCCTGGATTATACATGGCAGCAGTGACACCTTGACCAGAGCAGTCTTGGGTAAACGAGGGTTTTAGGGATAGAGATTATCTTTCACTGGACTGACACCCCTGGGGGACAGTGGACTAGTTTATGGTTCAGAGTCTCTTCACAGAGTCTGACAAGAAGCATAGAGTCTATGTAGGGAGGCTGGAAGGTGGTTTCACATTAAGCACTGTGAAAGCAGCTCTAGGGATAGAAAACAACAAAGATATCAAGGAATCGTTTAAGCGAGGAGCTGGCAAATGCCATCATCACACTATGAAGAGCACTTAAATAAGTAATGAACAGGCAGTCTTGCAATGCCAATAAAAAATAGATGAGAAACTGCTGCTGAAAGAAAGGAGAAAGAGAGCTTTACGAACACACACCATGCAGCATCCCTGAACAAAAGAGTGAGTCGGTGTAGTCCTGAGTGATGAGACCAGACTCCAAAAGAGAGCTCCAGGTGGATGGGAGTCCTGGGCAGGAAGATCTCGACCAATTGGTGTCTGTTAGAGAGAGGGACCTGAAGGGAAGAGCCCAAGACATATTCAATTTGTGGGTTATTTTTATCATATTTTGGAAACATTCCTTCTTAAAAAAAAAAAAAAAGAGTCAAGCTGAGTCGCAAAGGACAGATGGACAGATGTAGTAAAGCAACATGTAAGAGATCGGGGAACTGACCATACAGAAGCATGCCCAGATTGTGGACAACCTAGTCTAAGGCTGTAGTTAGCTGTCTTAGGGTAAACAGGGCTTGAAAACCATGGAGAGGACCCTCCACAAGATCCTCTCTGGATAGCACAGGCTGTATCTTCTCTCTCTGTGGCCTTTTTAGCTCAGAAGCCAGGAAACAGTGGGATGAGCTAGTGAAGTGCCTCAATGTGTCAGTCATGGGCACCTCATGCTCTTAGGTCCTCTGCGTCTTCACTGTGGGTCTCTATCCAGCAGATGGAGGAACACTGAGTTACTACAAGAGGAGGGCACAGCCAGCAGGCTGGTAGTTGCCTCACCTAAACATGAGGGGAGAGCTTTAAAGAAACACTGCTGTAGTCCAGGAAATATTTGGTGGTTATCACTTATTTGCCTGCTTGTCTTCCTGTTGGCATTTTCTTCCCTCAGTAAATCATTGCTTTGTTCAGCCATTTGAGTTAATGTTTGCAAGCAGGGACTGCAGCAACCAGCAACCAGATGGCTCAGGGCAGGACCCCAAGGTGGTATTTATTAGTGACACCTAAGAATTTAACCCAGACTCTTTCTCTGTCCACCTACACTTGCCTGAAAAGTATTTTACATTAATTAAGGTCAAGCTTAAGGAGACTATTAAGAGTAAAAAATTGTCTGTTGGGTAAGAAATATGTAGATCCTCACCTGGGTATTATTTTCTTTGTTATATATGAACAGCAGTGAAATTTCTTTGCATTTGTAAAGGTAAAGTGGAATCTATCTGCAGTCTGCTTGTTCTATTTCAATCTCTTTTGTCAAGGTTTCTCATTTTTATGCTCTGGAGGTTAGTGCATTTGACGCTCGCTTGGAGCAATACACCCACACCCTTCATTTTGACCTTGCGTTCTTACAAATCGAGTCCATTGGCAGCACAAGAAATTGAGCGCTAGCATTAAATGGGGAGTGTGGAATCACTTCGTTCCATCTCAGGTAAAAATTCTGAACTGTGTATGCAAGCGGAGCTGGTGCTAAATTAATTGGACATGTAGATTTGTTCACACAGAAGAGCGTGATGCTGCTGCCTTTCACAGCAAACCCCAGACTAGTGGGTTCTCACCAGTGCTCCCCAGCACCACCACTCTTATGCTTAAAGATTATCTCTCTGCTGAACAAGACTCTGTATGCTTCCCCACACTGTCCTATACACTCTGCCTAGGGGTAAAATTCACTGGCAAAACAATGTGATTTTTTGGACAATAGTTAAAAAAAGCCTGGATTCACTTTCCTCCCCCAGATATAACTGGGGAAAAGGATGCTGCTGGGTGGAGCTCAGCTCTGCACTGTACTGGTCCCTGAGACTGCTCTCCTTTGCCCAAGTGTTATGTGACGGCGACCCTGCACAGTCCACGAGTGCACAGTCATCTCGATTTCCACTAAACTCTTCTTCTTCCAGTGCAAGCACAAGGGTTGCCCCACACCTGACCGTGGTGCTTATGTTAACTGCTCCTCTGGGGCTCTGCCCTGTTTGCTCAGAAGGTCTTGGTGCAGGACCAGACCTGCTGCACTCATCCCCTAAGTATGAACTAGGAATGGTTTCTTTTTCTTTTTCTTTCTTTTTCTTTTTCTTTTTCTTTTTCTTTTTCTTTTTCTTTTTCTTTTTCTTTTTCTTTTTCTTTTTCTTTTTCTTTTTCTTTTTCTTTTTCTTTTTCTTTTTCTTTTTCTTTTTCTTTTTCTTTCTTTTCCTTTTCCTTTTCTTTTTTTTCTTTTTCCTTTTCCTTTTCTGTTTCTGTTTCTTTTTCATTGAGGAAGTCATCTCTAAATGCCAGAGCTCAAAACTGTGGCAGATATCCTCCAGTCACCTGTATGATTTTCTTAGAGTTGCTATGCTACCTATGAGGGTCTTTTTGTAAAACGATCTTATTGTTTTTAGTTTGGATTGTTTCTGACTTCTTTGGCACTACTGAGGAAATTAAAATAGTAGAGCTTCTAACAGATAAACATAAAAGATGTCCTACACATGAAGCACTTCATTATTTGTCTGCTGCTAAAGGTTCCAGTCCGTTAAGGAAAGAATGTGCATTAGCGGCTCACAGAGGAAACAGCAAAAAGACTTTCATTAATATACACCTGATATCATAAAAAATAAAAATAAAAAAATGGTAAACATTCTTCTTTAATGTTGTGTTCAGCACATTGGAAAGGAGGTCTGGGCAAATACGACAAAATGGATAGTACCAAAGAGAGATCCTTTATTCAGAAAAAGAAACTAACATGGGAATCTGTCTGCTAATAAACAAGTATTCTGCCACTCTCACATAAAATACGGGATCAGTTAAAGGAAAAGAAATCCAGCAAATTTAAAGAAACTTTGAAATACTTTTTAGAATTGTTGCACTTAACTGGATGGAGCCATTTTGAGGTTTAGAGAGTGATGGGTTTTACTAAGAACATGAAACATTTATATGGCCAGATTAGAAAACACCATTGATTTAGAGAGCTTAGAGGCCAGGAGTTGGAAACCAAGTGCAAAATTCTGCTTATGGCTATCTGGCTAATCGTTTGCTTTCCTTGGAGGATGCAGCTATTTCAAGCAGTCATGGCCTATTGGGAATAAGCTATCTAGTATTAGATATTAGCATTTAACATCTTCCTATTTTAGAAGTCTTTATGATAATTTCAGAGGGCTGATTAAAGACTTTGGCTAGATGGAAACCCATGATACTGAAGGATCTGGGATTTGAGGATATGAGGAGGGGCCAGTGCTGCAGGAGCTGAGGTTGTGCTCAGAATGGAGGGCTGTGAGGTAGGGGGTGGGAGGAGGAGCACCGTTTAGAGCATTTGTTTCCATTTTGATATTTAACTTTCTCCCACTTGCAAAAAATGCCATGCTCCAGCTTCTGCTGAGTTTGAAAGACTGGGTTCCTCAAGCACCCATGGGCTTAAGTTGCTACTTAAATATTTATTTTTTACTTCTTCCATTTAACTTTAGGAACCCAAAGATTGAACATTTGGCCTGAAGTTTAGTCTGATACCTGGTGCTATGTACGGGATATATATGGATAGATCTTTGAAGAAAATAGATTATTTGTTTATTAGGAAGTATATGCATTTGAAAGAGAACTCGGATTGACTGGACTTATGCTCAAATGTTTGTATCATACGTTATAGATAAATGTTATAATAGCATTGTCCCACTTAAATTGCTGTCCTCACCAAAAATTGCTTAAAACATACCATGTTTACAGCTCATGGTTGTCTCTCCAAGGAAAGTTGAAAGCTCATGTAAAAAGAGACTTGAAAGCTGTTGGCTTAAAGAGACAAAAAATGGTTGTATTACATCTCTCCTGTCAGATGCTACGATTTGACCAAGAATAGCTGAGATGTGTAACTTTGTTTTAGCCCAGACTGCTTCTCCTTGGATATCATCCTTGGTATTTCCCATCTGATTTCCCCATGGCATCCAGACTCTACAGACTGAGTCATGCTCTCTTTATGAAATGGTGTTTTACATGTTAGCACAGACAGGCAGCATCTAGAAAAGAAGCAAATCCCTTTCTGTTGTTTTTGTTCATTCTCTGGTAGCCTCTTTGGCCAAGGTCTGTGTCTGAAACGTATATGGATAAAATAACAGCGAGATTCTGTCCCAGGTTATTTAAGCCTCAAGGCTTAGTGTTGCAGATAGTTAAATAGAGCTAATGAGGATCTGAGTCCCTGAATCTTTGTTTTTTTTTTGACCCAAGACAGACCAGGGTGGAAGA
The DNA here is from genome assembly GCA_013399115.1 of Anseranas semipalmata. NCBI lineage: Eukaryota > Metazoa > Chordata > Aves > Anseriformes > Anseranatidae > Anseranas > Anseranas semipalmata. The sequence goes on along the minus strand of VXAA01005745.1, from coordinate 910,780 downwards.
TAGGAATGGTCTCTGTTTCTGTTCAACAGTTTGGAAACTACCACTTGTAGACATATAGACAGATAGAAGATAGGTTAAAAAAATATCTGGTTGTAACATGCATCGAAATTAAACTATTTGTCTGAGGTTACACATATGTCTGTGGAAGAGCCATGGTTTGAACTGACTCTGATGCCAACAGCTTAATTTCACGGCACTCTCTGTTCTGCACTTCCTTCACCCAGGTAGGCTTTTTGATCTGGTTTGCTTAACCAGCTGTCAGTGTATATGCATCTTAGCTCCCGCTACAACTATCTTTCATTCTGATATATTTGTTATTCGTAGTTATACAGTATTTATATTAATAACAAGAATTGTGGCAAGAAAGCCATTTGCAGCATGCAGGATTAGGCATATGGTACCACTTCTGCTCCCCAAAAGGATTAAGAGGTAATAGGTGGTTACTGGGTACCACAGATGTTGGGAAAATCCTATTTATGGTGCTTTTTAGAAATCTACCCTTACGTGAGTCTTGTGATTGTTTGCGTTCTCCTTTCTTATCAGGAAAAAGTAGGCAATTTCTAAGGATCGTATATGAGTAAAGATGTTAAGTTCATAGAACAGGCTAAGAGGTAAATTACTTCTTTTTCCTGAACATGTTCCCTGATAAAGATCTTTCTTTTCTTTGTCATTCACATACATTTTTCACTCTTGAATTTCACTCTCAGTGAAAATTGCCAACATTTGGGGATTGCATTTTACATTTTATAAGTCTTGAAATGTCCAAAATTGACAACAGCACACATGGGTATATGTGAGAGTACATGCACACATTATTCATGGCACTAGCTGGATACAGAGCTTTACTTTTCACTTCCAGTAATTCTTAGCTAAGGCAATCTTACAGCCATATATTCACTGCAGAAAATATGCTAAAACTCAGGCGAGAAATGAGAAATGTTTAATTCTGAAAGTGTAAATGTATTCAACTTTAACTTTGTGAACAAATTATGTCTTTTAATTTTTTTACCCCAACTCATTTTATTGCAACCACAATTAAAAGTGGTAGGTACTTCTAAATGCAGGGTTTTTTAATTGTTACAAGAAAGCAATACCGAAGGCTTCAGCTCTTTTGGTGGAGGCTTGGCTGACCCACAGACCCCATGTAGCCATGCTTCTGCCGGTGGACAGTTCCTACAACCTGTTTCTATGCTGGTGTTTCTCTACAGATGGTTACTATTGACTCCATGTCAATGCTATTTGAAAAGCCAAGTAACAGGCCAGTGACTCAGGTGAAAGAACTCCTTGGAAGAGCTCTTATTTTGACCCTCATCATGATGCTTTTCAGCTTCATTTTCCTATCCTGATATATTAACTTAATAGGTCATAACAGGGCCCTTACTTGCTGGGTGCGTCACTCCACACACATGGTTAAAATGCATAAGAATGCCATTATCCTTATTTCCACATAAAAGTTCCATGGTTGATAGAGAAAAAGCCCATTTCCATCATTATGTCATTTACTAGATATTTTTTATGACTTTTTTACTGCTTTACCTAGGGCTTGTCTGCAAAGCATATTGTTTCTTTCATTGTGTCTCTCAAGACTAAGGTCTCCCCGCAGGTAGGCATAGTTTCAGCCTGGATAGCATTTATATAGGAAAAGCTTTTTTAAACTCAGCTGTCACCTTTGCTTGCAGCCAAATGGGAATGGGGAATGGCTCCTCCTTCAAGGGTGGAAGTGGGAAGGTGTCTGTACCATGTAGCAATGATAGCTCAGTGCTGGCTGGTTCCCCAGCTGTAAATCCACATCCATAGCCAAGTCTCACGCTTGACTGTGCCTCTGTTTCACTGGGAAATCACACATGCATTTCTCTATAGAGAAGGGTTGCTTTCAGGTTAATTTAATTATAAAGCACTGCAATCTTCAGGAGCCCATGTCTCAGAGAAAGAGCAGGATGGCCCAAAGTACCACTCTGCATCTCAGAGGAAGGCTAGGAGGACCCAAAGGACCACTATTGCCTTCTGGTGGAGGTCAACAGTTAGGATAGCTCCAGGTAATGCCTAATGCCCAAAACTGCAGAAAGCAGTAAAAGACCCCACCAAATTGCTACTGTGGCCCAGGGAATAGCCTCTGTCAGGTGACATGATGCTGAGCACCCAAGCCTGAATGAAGGACTCTGCCTGATGGGGAGCAGCTGTCTTTCATTTCCAGCCGTGTCTAACCACAGGCATGCCAGAAGGATGCCCTGATCTCCAGCAGTGCTCAATACTTGCTGTGTGGTAGGGAAGGGAGAAAAAGAATACCTTTCTTGATCCAGTCACTGGTCAGTTCTCTAAAACATGAGTTTGGATTATATTGGTGTCTTCAAAGAGAGCTGCAAGCATTCCAAGCCTGCAAAACTTTTGCCTTTTCCTCAAAACCCATAGAAAATGCATATGAATCTCAATACAACTTCACAATTTCTAAGGCCAAAATAGACAGTTACATCTGTGCTATTCTCTGATGGCAAAGGCAAGCTTTCTTCCTCCCCTCCCTCTGAACAGAAATCTTTAGAAGTTTAATTTAGAATCAGCTCCATCTGACACGAAAGATAGTGATACATGGTGTTTTTTAAGGCAAATGCACAAGCCTTTCCCATATGGTTTGGAGGAACCTCTGCATGCTTTTGGATGATCAAACCCCACACTGGGCTGTATGAGCCAGACAGCTGAAGGTCTTTCTTGGAGTTAAATAGGAAACCAGTGGGACTGAACAAAGCAGAAAGCAAAGCGAGATGCACTTTTTGTCCTGAAAAATAACTGGTGCAAATGTCACTGAGAACACTGATTTTGCAAAACACATTTCCCAGCTAGGAAAGACTGTGATGATGCGGCAGCACTGTTAATAACCTTATAGTTATGAACCGAGTTTATATTTAAAGATTGAGCTTGTCTGTTTTTACTTGCTGGCATCAGGACACCTGTATACCTTTACCGGTGATGGTATAAAATGCCACTCATTGTCAGATATCTTCTTCAGAGTAAATCTGCACAATCACTTCTCTCTGATAAGCTGAATGGATGAGCCTCATTAATCCAGGCATCCCAGTGTCTTCTCCAGCCTCTGAACTTCAAACGGCCACTCTTCTTTCAGTGGGAAGATTTGATTTCAATGAGACTGAGAACGGACTCAAATCTCACTGAGGTTTTAAAATTGCCTATATATTGTTAAGGCATCAGTAATCCCCCTGTCTTTACAGACTTGGCAGCAATTACTGTGTTAACTGATTCTGAGCAAATCACTGATATTAATTAGGAAAACCTCCACGGGCAATTATCTAATTTAGGCACCATTTCTATTTTCCTTACATGCCTTTATGAAAGCACTGGGACAGCCTCTTCCTATTGCCTGCACTGGTGTTCATTAAAGTATTTCAGGAAGGATTTGAAATATATTTTCCCTTTCCATGATTGTTATCATCAATAGCAAGGAAAACATTGCTTAGATTCCAGCACGTCACCATCAGCCATAGAAATGTTCCTCTGCTATACAGAAGAAGGAGAGGAAGCAGATAGAATTACAATATTTAAAACCGATTCCATAGGGAGTTCTCACATGATAGCAACCTTTGTTACTGCCATTCATTATAGATGTTTATTGTTGAATGTGTAAAGAGAGCAATAATTATTGATTGCTCAGCAGGCTAAAGGTGACAGCTAGTAAGAAGTATTAATACCTCGTATAAAGAAGTGAATAAGAAATCATTTTTCAGAGGGTAGGTTTATTCTGGAGATAAATTTCAATTTTATAGCCCTCGAGAAAATGAAGTGTAGGAGCAAAAAGGTCTGCTCACATTTTCTGCCTGAAGAAACAGCGAGATACAGTACATTGCTTGTGAGTTAGCATTCATCAGTGAATGCTGAGCATTAACATAGAGACATTTTGTTTTTTCTTTCACTTATCCCTGGCCATCGGCTTCTGTGAAACTATAGCTGATTTATGTCTTCATAAACAATTTTTTTAGTGCTTTTGTTACCCTCTGTACAAACTATAATTATTGCAAACATCAGGAAAGAGGCCCGTGGCTTTAGTTCTTGCAAATATTTCAGTAAACTAATAAACTTATTGGACAATAAAGTTTAGAGAGACTAAATCTACTAGTTTTGGTCAAATTCATCAAATATCTTTGGCCTCAAAAATGTGGAAAAGCATAACTAGCAAAGTGCTCCAATCAGATTTGCTAAGCCAAACATTTTGCTATTTCATTTGGAGAATGGCATTTTGAATTGAAATTTGACTATAAAAAATAATTGTGTCAATCCCCTCAAATTCATGGAACATTTAATTTCTGTTCAAACAAAATGTTTCAAAATGAGCTCAAATGATTCTTCATGTCTATTCCCTTTTCAGTTCAGCTGGGTGGAAAAAAAAAAAAAAGAAAGAATAAATCCTGTCTCTCTGCACTCATTCCCAGAGCTGAAACATCCACACTCCTGCATAAACCCCTCTGCTTTACAGTATTCCATATTTAATCAGTCAGGTTGCCCTGGGACAGCTGTACAAATAGCACCACAGGGTCTAGCCATAGCATCAGCAGACAGGATTGACTAATTACAACAGTAGAAACAATTATGAATTTAGAGTAGGATGTTATGGAAATAAACTGGACTAATATCCTGTAATTTCAGGTCTGTGGTCTGAATTACCTGTCTGGACTCTCTGTGGTCAACTGGAGAAAGACAGATGCACCTTCTGAAGGCATCTCACGTAGCTTGCCCCATCTCACATGGGGTAAGATGGTTGCAGAGGGAATAAGCAGATGTGTAAGTAGTCACATAGCATTTAGGTGGCTGATGGTAGCTGTGGCAATGGGGGCAGCCCATCCTTTATGGCTGCTTTATGCTTGTCCATAGCCTCAGTGAATTCCCTGAATCTTAAACTACGAAAGTGTGGGTCTTTACAGAACTATTGTTAGCTCTGCTCAGGTCTCACCTCTCAGCTTGTCATTACCGGATATCTGATTTACTTTTACTGAGCCAAATGCAGGCCATAATTCGGATAACTTACATTAAGTGCTGTTGATTGGCATTCGGTGCCGTGGGGGATGCAATGTGACAAAAAAAGCAAACAGCTTGTTCATCAGTAAATAAGAACTAATACAGATGGCTTTCTTACAGCTGAAGTTCCTTTTACTTTGAAAAATTAATGATTTATTCTATTAAAACATCTCTCTGGAAGTACACTTTATTGAGTTATTGGCTGACATTTTGATTTCCTCCATCAGGGGGAAGTGAAACACACAAACACTTACTATAACCTTTCCTTTTGCATACAGCGGTATGTGATGAAGGTCAAAATGCAGTTGCTGTAGTTTTTCACTCTGGTATTACATTGTTTAAATAATGTCATAATGTTATTTGTACATAGTTGGCTGTTTATAGGTTCTTTGTACTCAAGCTGTGATTTTTGTATTTCCTGCTATGCTTGATCATTATTGTAATACTTTGATGTCGGTAATCAACTTGTATTTTTAAAAAAGCACACAAATCTGAACACATGCAGCCCAATTATCTGTACACAATAATTCCTCATTGCTTCTATAACTGGGTCTTGCTGTGAATACTCCCAGAGTAAGATATAATTCCAAGAACATAAGTGGTAGAATTAAAGCTATAAAGTAGGCTTTAAACTTAAGCATTTAAGTATGCCGAAGTGGTTCAGGAGTCTCGTATCTTTTTGAAATTCAGTGGAACTCAGATTCTTAAATGCCTGCCTGACTTTTAAAAAATGAGACTTACAAGATTTCCACAAAATATGTATTAGCCAGTTATTCTGAAACAATTTGCTGTATAAGACCATTCCAAAGGGGAAAAAAAGAAAGTAATCGGCACTATCAAACAGGTATGAAGGTCATGAGTTGTTCTCCTGCCTCATAGCAACATCTAGTCCCTCTCCCCCTCCCATCCTGAGTGTAAAAAATGTTGAAAAGATCAAAACTTTCTCCTGCAGGTGCTTAAAAGGTGTTACAATACTTGAAATTTGATTGTCAAAATGTGAAGTGTGGGTTCCCTTGTAGTCTTTACAGAAACCCTTCCCAAGAGGCTACCCTGAGCTTGGTGATGGGAAGCTCTAGGACCATTTCCCATCTGGCTCTTAAACTGGAGCGCCCAGTCAAGCTGCATCTTAGACCGTGTCTTGTTAGTAACACAAGCAGAGCCAAGGTCTGTTTTCTCTTCTTGAGGACAAATGGTGTGACATGGCTTTCATCCTTAAACTAAACTCTCCACTTCCCCTTCTCCCCAAAATGGGGTCATGTCATCCATATTGATTCCTGATCTGTTCTCTCTAAAAGCTGGGAGGAGGAAGAGGCATCTGTGCTGTTCGTCATCCTGCTGTTTAGGAGAGGAGGAGGGTCTGACCACCCACGTGGACTGACCTTACCTTGGGCTTTTTGACTCTGCTCCTTGTGGTGTTGGCTTTTATAAATTGCTGTCTGCCTAATATCGAACACAGATGTATCTGATTCACCCTCTTCTGGTTCAGGGCCTTCCTCAGTAGATGAAAATCATGTTCCTGTTTGCCTAATTTTTTAATCTTCATTTGTGCACATGTTGCTGTGCAATGACCTGAATAATAGGAAGAGAAATACCTCTTCACAGAATACCCCATAGCCTGTTTTACTTTAAGGGTTTTGGATATCCTGGATTTTTTTTTTTTTTTGGTGGAGGGCCTTTTAGTCATCCATGTGATCTCTGATTGACCTCAGCAGCACTGAACCAGATACATTTGTTCCTTAGCTCCTGACAGAACCAGTGCCTCTGCATAGGTGAAAAGAAGTGTCCAGGACCTTACCTGCAGAAACAGCACACACAAAAAGAAAATATTGATGAAAAAGATTATGAAACTCCCCACACACACAAACAACAACAACAACAAAAGCAATCAACCAAACAAAGAAGATTAATTTAGGAATGCTAGCGCTTGGGAGATATTTGACTTTCTATGCTCAGAAAATGAAACACTGTTGTACCAAATAGAACCAAAGCTCTTTGTCAATCAACACAAGTCTTATGCCTCATTTTAATGAGTTAACACACCTATTTTTCTCATGTTTCTAGAGGAAGTTTCTTTTAGCCTTCTGCAAGGGGTGGTTAATTCTTGTTGTATTTTCTTTTTTCTTTAATTTGATAAAGCAAGAATAGCTCAAATCAATCATCAGAAAGGATGTCATACATAAAAGATCAAAATGAGATGGTGGGGGAAACAGAGAAGGTGGAATATTAGATGAAACAGTTGCCTGGAAAAACAGGAGGGAACTGAGTCACACGGCTATGCCTTGCTACATCTTGGATGCTCTCTTTGCTATTTGTTAGCCTGTGGTTTGACACAACCTCTGCTTTAAGTCCCGTGCTCTACCACCACACGACAACAAGCACAATGGGCAGAGGGAGCACAAAGCCTTAGCAATGAATTCCAGGCTGGTGCAAGAATATCTGCTCTTCCTGCTGTCTGCCCTTGGCTGATACTGTCAAACACAGCACCTCCGTCCACAATAGGCTCACCGGCTTGCCCCAGCTGAGCTCTCAAGATCTCTTGCTCTGACAAGTTGCTTTGCAAGGCACCTGGTGCCCTAGAAGATATGGTTTTCAGGTTAGCATTTTCCTCCCTCTGAATCATCTTCTGTGACTGACAGTTTAATTGTGCATCTAAATGAGCAATTTCAGGTTCTTGCTCAGATATGATCCTGCAAGCTGAATGACTGTGATTAGCATCTGAGAGCCTTAGGATTTAGTTAGACCCTATCCCTGGCAGACAAAGCCCAGAATTGTTATTCTATTCAAAGGGTCCTCTCAGATACAGAGCATGCACAAAGGTTTTCTGCTTCTACCCAGCCATGGTGAGGCTCTTGGCACCAAGGTGAGTATGGAAGGGAGGGAGCAAGCTCTGCCATTGCTGTTACGTGTGTATGGATAAGGGGAGACGGAGGGAACTGAGTAGTTTGGGCTAAGAGCTGTTAAGTCTAGAAACCTCTTTCAAAGACTATCACCAGTAGATTTACTAGCAGGGTCCAAGGGCTGTCCTGGGGTAAGCAGGTGTCAGATAATCTGACCTCATCCTCATTACCCCTTGCTTTAAATTTGCTTCATCTGCTTAAAAAAAGATTGCAACAACTGCAATATTGCAGGATATCCTTGTTATCTTTGTACCTCCTTGAACCTTCCTTTATTACTGGCCTGCATGTGTCCTTTTGCAATTGCTTTCCTACAACTACATGTTCATCAAGTGGAAAAGCATTCCTCTACTCTGACTTCTGAATTTGACATTTTAACTATTTTTTTTCTACAGGTCTTTTTCACTCCCCCAGAGCAAGACAAAAGTTACATCTGAGATATATTTTTTTTCTTTCTGGAGAAACACAGTTGCATGCGTATTCATATTTTACACTTGACAGTTCATGTCTGGTAATGGAGGTCAGTACTGGCGGCTAGCAAACATGACACCCATCTACAAGAAGGGCCAGAAGGAGGACCCAGGAAACTGTAGGTCTGTCAGTCTGACTTCAGTGCTGGGGAAGCTCATGGAGCAGATTATCTTGAGTGTCATCATGCGGCACTTGCAGGGCAACCAGGCGCCCAGGCCCAGTCAACATTGGTTTAGGAAAGGCAGGTCCCGCTTGATGAACCTCATCTCCTTCTATGATAAAGTAATGCGCTTAGTGGAAGAGGGAAAGGCTGTGGATGTGGTCTACCTTGACTTTAGTAAGGCTTTCGACACTGTTTCCCGCAGCATTCTCCTGAAGACACTGGCTGCTCATGGCTTGGACTGGCGTATGCTTCGATGGGTTAGAAACTGGCTGGGTGGCCGGGCCCAAAGAGTCGTGGTGAATGGAGTTAAATCCAGTTGGAGGCCGGTCACAAGTGGTGTCCCCCAGGTCTCAGTATTAGGACCAGTTCTCTTCAATATCTTTATAAATGATCTGGATGAGGGGATCGAGTGCACCCTCAGCAAGTTTGCAGACGACACCAAGTTGGGTGCATGTATTGATCTGCTCGAGGGTAGGAAGGCTCTGCAGGAAGATCTGGATAGGCTGGACCGATGGGCCAAGGCCAACTGTATGAAGTTCAACAAGGCCAAGTGCAGGGTCCTGCACTTGGGGCACAACAACCCCAAGCAGCGCTACAGGCTGGGGGATGAGTGGCTGGAAAGTTGCCTGTCAGAGAAGGACCTGGGAGTATTGGTTGATAGTCGGCTGAATATGAGCCAGCAGTGTGCTCAGGTGGCCAAGAAGGCCAATAGCATCCAGTGTGGCCAGCAGGACTAGGGAAGTGATTGTCCCCCTGTACTCGGCTCTGGTGAGGCTGCACCTCAACTCCTGTGTTCAGTTTTGGGCCCCTCACTACAGGAAGGACATCGAGGTGCTGGAGCGGGTCCAGAGAAGGGTGAGGGGTCAGGAGAACAGGTCCTACAAGGTACGGCTGAGGGAGCTGGGGTTGTTTAGCCTGGAGAAGAGGAGGCTCAGGGGCGACCTTATCACTCTCTACAGGTACCTTAAAGGAGGCTGTAGTGAGGTGGGGATTGGTCTCTTCTCCCACACACCAGGGGATAGAACGAGGGGTAATGGGCTAAAGTTGTGCCAGGGGAGGTTTAGGTTGGATATTAGGAAAAACTTCTTCACTGAAAGTGTTGTGAGGCATTGGAACAGGCTGCCCAGGGAGGTGGTTGAATCACCATCCCTGGAGGTATTCAAAAGACGTTTAGATGTAGAGTTTAGTGATATGGTTTAATGGTGGACTTGGTAGTGTTAGGTCATAGGTTGGACTGGATGATCTTGGAGGTCTCTTCCAACCTAAATGATTCTGTGATTCTGTGATTCTATCACTGCATCCCCAAAGACCAGAGGTGCCTAAATTTCTGTTTGACAATTGGATATGATTGACAATAAAGAATCTGTTTAGATACCTCTGCTAACTTTCACGTTATAGCCTGTAAGCTCTGTGCTGGATGTGCCGAAATAACTGCTGTGCTTCAGCCCCATGTAAATAAGAAACAATCGGGAAGAGACTCCTCTTAGGAATAACAAGGGTGGGACAACAAAGAGACCCTCCTGTATGACCTTGGAGTTTTTTTAGAGGTCATTCTGGAGTTTTCAAGTTGATGTAATTTCTTTCTTTTTCTTCATAATTGCGGGGAAACTACTTGTACACTGGCCTCAGAGGCAGGGAGCACTGGGAAGGCTTGGCAGTTTATTATTCCATGAAAAAGACTTTCAAAGGAAGTTTGAATGTATAATGAACCGTGGACATGTACAGGGATTTCTCCCCTTCTCTCATTCTCCTTGTGAATTCCCAGCACTGTGTTGTTTAAATGCAAAATGCAGGATCAAGACAAATGCAGATGCTAAACTATGCATGTACTATCTGTGATCCCTTACGATACAACCATATTCTTAAACTTGGTCTATATAGCACAAAAGTATTTCTTCAATAGGGTGGCCTTCCATGCAAGCTCTGGAATATGGTATTCTTTTAAACTGCTGTTTTCTTACTTTTATTATCTTCTTGGGTTGACATGTGTCCTGAAGCTGAAAGACAGGAGAACAGGCATGCGAAAAAAAAATTCAGGGACAGGAGCAAGTCTAAATGCGAGGGAGATAGCCTGAATGGTAACTTCTGCACCAAGAGTGTAAGGCATGTGCCAGCCTTTAATCAGATCAGAGGTGGATTAATTTTAAAAATTGAAATTCATCTTCAGCTGACTTCAAGCTCCCATCCATAATGAACGAGGATTATAAGCAGTCAGAGGAGAAGGCAGGGAAGATTTAGAATAAACCAATTAATTCACAGCAGCTCTCAGCAGGAGGGGTTTTATAGAAAAATATGCTTACTCAGCCTACCAGAGTCACTGCAAACAGCTCACCTGTGTGCAGGATTAGGTCTCATATACACCCACGTAAATGTTTTTGAGCATTGCTTTGCAGAGACGTCCTGTACGGAGTTTGTCTGCATGGTCCTGAGGAAGAACCTCTCTCCTCCTGTGTCTGGGCTCACTGGATATTTTGAATTTGGAAAATTTCCTTTGACTGAAGTGGGATGCAAACAACTCTGTTCCTCTCAACAAACACAGGAGCTTAGCTAAAACATCGAACTCCAGTATTGAGGCTAAAGCCTGCTTAAAAGCCATGTCTCCAGTTATAGGTTGAGATGATTTATAAAGTACAAGCAGTTTGGTGATTAGCCAACATTCTTTGATCTGGAAGTAAATTTTAATAAAAAATGTAAGCCTTCAAGTATTCATGCAAATTAAGGAACAAGGAATGTGCATCTGATTTTAATGCTTGCAAAATAATAAAGCTGAAAAAAAATAAATTTATCATAATAATATATATCTGTATGCTCAGGCACAGACTTATGCACAGTGATCCCATATATCTTGTATGTGCAGTGGTGACTAACATAGAATGGTAAAGGCAATGCCAATTTGACTTTGTAACAAAGAGAGAAACACAAAATAGAAGAACATAAAGTACAGAGCTTCGTTAAAGGATATAAAGTACAGACATTATTTTAATGGAGAAGAGCAACTCACCTTAGGCTACTGTCCATCTGCAGCTCAACGAAACTGTAAATATGTGCATACTTGATAAGAGCTGCAATTTTATATTGTCTTGTACATTTGTATTGTATTTGAACATTATAATTTATCCTTGGCTTCCTTGCATCTATAGTAAAAGAAGCCATGGTATTTCTAGACTGCACTCTTCTCTGCTTTGTGATTCTCTCAGTCCTCATCTTCAGGTTTCATGTGTCATTAATTGAAGGAGACAAACCTCATAAATTATTGAACCTAAAGTCAGGTTTTAATTAAACTCAGTGGTGTAGCCAACAAAAGCTAAGGAGTTGAGTCTTGGGAGGGGAGGTTTGTGTCCTCCCTTGCGAGGAGTGTCAGCTCTCACTTTCAAAACAAGGTCTTTCAAATATGGTTAAGTCATTTCCCTAGCATCAAAAGAGCTAATAATACTGCAAAATAAGTGAGCGTGTAACTCCTTTAGACTCTCTTGATGGTCCTAATCTACTTGACTACTTGAAGTCTTTTGCCTTGTAGGGCAACAATGAGGCCAGGTGAGACTGTGAAGAAGTTCACAGTCCCTGATGTGCTATGGAAATGCTTCAAAATCTCAAGGCATCTGTCCCATGAAAAATGGATAGCCCTCATATTTCTCTTCAAGAAAGTGTTAGAAAAAAGATCCAACATCCCTTTGAAATCCTCATATATGTCTAAGGAAACCCCAAATGGCTTTTCATTACCTGACCTGTGTAATGCCATCTCCGAAAGAGAAATGACCCAAGGAAAATGGCATTTTTGCCATTGAGGAGACCATCTGCACCCTTATGCTGTCAGCTATCAGCTTTCACTGGTCTAGAAAATTTATTTTGTATGCTACAGGAATTGGTCAAGTTTTTTATCAGGGCTCATGGCCCCATGTGATGCCGAAACCCAGTAAGAGACAGCTTCTGTCTTGCAGAGCTTGTATTTGTAGCCGACAGAGTTGATAAAGTGAACGTGTCAACAAAAAGCTGAGACATCTGCTAAACTTGCACAGCAGGTCAAGAGTAGAATTGTGAGCTGAACCCAGATGGGTTTCAGTGCTGGGTCAGGCTGGTCTGGTACTTTTAAAAGTAATAAATTCAAACCACATTTGCATTGACCTAGTACAGGGTGGACAGTGGAGTGCACAGGGAGAGAAGTTCAGAAAGGAGGGCAAAACAAATGCATTGGGGATCTTCAGACTACGTAATGCAAACACAATAAATCCTGGCTATTTGCATCCTCTGGAATCAGAGACATTTGGCCTTTGGATGCATTTTAAATGGCAGTAAGCTGCTATTTTTAGTCCAGTCTTGAAAAGAGCAAAACTAGAGCACTGTGTCAGCATTTTGACCTGCTGCAAATTGTGGTACAGTGTATGGCTCTGTATGGGGGCAGGCAGCTCCATCACTCAATTAGCCTGAGTAACACTGCTGGACCTCCATCAGAAGGGCCCTACTGGCCCTTCAAGTCTTTTGGGACATTCCAGTTGAAAACAGATGCAGCTCTGGTCCACCAACAAGTAGCCTAACAGAGAAGAGATATGTGCCTTTCTCCTTCCCTCCCTGTGCCTCACTCTACTTTAGCATCCCTTGAGCTACACTAAGGATTTGTGTCTGATGACAGGAAGCTGAGCCTCAATTTTTAGAAATAATTCAGCAGGAATCAGATGAGGAAAGGTTCAAAAGCTTAAGCAGAATCACAGCGAGTCCAAGCAATGAGTTTATTTTTATTTACAACCCCCTTTAAAGGTCCATCTGTTTGATACAAAGACATCCTGGAGACTACACTGTGTTGCATCCAGTTCATCTCTTTGGTAGTTGGGACTATGCTGTGGGTAAGCAGCATGAGGAAGGGTTGTATATCAGACTTTGTTAAACCACTTCAAACCACCTGAGGTGGATCCTTTCAATTATCCATTTAAAAATAGAATTTTGTCATTCCCTGCTCTGCTGATTCCTGCCTGGTTTATTTTAGAATCGCTTTGAGGCTCAGGGGCAGAAAGTGTCTAATGAGGATTTAGCTCAACAGATGCTTATCTGGCTGCTTCTCTTCCGTTCTTGAGATGCTATAAGCTATCTTACACAGGCTGAGCTTTTACAAATGTGTCACCAGGTTATTAGTCAGTAGGTAAAGGGTTAAAAAAGTAAAAAAAAAAAAAAACAGAATATATAATGGTGCTTAAAGTTTGGTCAGAAGTTATTTTACCAAAAGCTCACACTCAGTCCCAAATGCCCTGCCATTTTTTTCCAAGCTCATTTCTAGGTCTGCCTTAATTCAGGGAATAAAGGTCAAAGATTTCCTTAGGAATTTGGCCTAGATGGTGTCTGACCCTCACAGCTCAATTACTGCATCGTGGTCACCCACAGCCACTTCTGCACAGTGCCTTGGCTGTCTTCTTTATTTGCCTGTTCCCACAGTCCCGGCATCTATCAGAAAGGATTTTAGGAAGCAGTGACACCATCTTGGCTTTCTGCGTGGGAAGTGAGATATCTGCATTAATTATATATTTCCCAGCCTCTTCCCACTGGCAACAGCATGTGCAAGAACGGGTGGTTATTTAGGGCCAAGGGGAATGCGAGTTCAGGGCTGTTGCAACCTAAGAAGATTGCTAGGATGACAATCAGGAGCTGCCTGTTTCTCCAGGGAGTAACCAGGGGGATTTCTGCAGAACGTAGAAGACAAGTCAACAAATGTGTGTGTGCTGAAGAATAAAAGAATTTAAAGCCTCAGCTGAAATGAAGCTTTCTGGAAACATGGAGGACAACATGGAGGAACTTAATAATTTAATATCTCTGTGGTGTTTGTCTTCAGGCCAGGGTGAATACGTGGAAAATGCTGTTGTGTCTGACAGAAGTTCTGAGGTGTTTGGGAGATCTTTGCTGTTGTGGTCTTTGTTCGTTTGCTTGGTTAGTTGTTTTTATGTTCTTTTTTTTTTTNTTTTTTTTTTTTTTTTTTTTTAGCAGCTTTCAGGCCATTCACTCAGAGAAGTCTGCAATAGAGTGTAAGTCCGTATGAGAAATTGAACTGGGTTGAATGTGTTTCTCTGGCAGTCGATAAAATGAGAGGGAGAAACACAGAGAAACTGTGATGTTGAAAACCTTCACAAATCTGAAAAGCCAGGACTGTAATATTAAGTAATTGAGGGTACTGAGGGGATGATTGCTTCTAAGGGATCCCATTGGGCTATGAGATAAACAGTTCGGTCCCAACACCTGAAGGAGAACAGAGACACACGGAGGGGACAGACCCCAAGAACCTACCCAGGGGAAAAAGCCCTGGCCCCTGCTGCTCCCAGGGCTGCCCCAGGAGAGCTTAACCCCATGGTCTGGGGGTGACAACCACCCCACAAGCCGATGAGTCCTAGAGGCTCCCCAAATCACCTCACAGACTGGGAAAGTGTGGGGCTGATTATGGAATGCATGGGAGGAGCATTTTGGGATTGCACAAGACAATACGGGGTGTTTAGGGGAGAAACTAGAGGAGGAAAGAAGGAGAAATGTGGGTGGTTTGGGAAAATAGAAGGATAAAGAGATAAGGTGCCTGAAGTCCCATCCAGCCTGGCCTTGAGCACTTCCAGGGATGGGGCATCCACAGCTTCTCTGGGTGGCCTGTGACACTGTCTTACCACCCTCTGAGTAAAGAATTTCTTCCTAGTATATAATCTAAATCTCCCCTCTTTTAGTTTAAAACCATTATGCCTTGTCTTATCACTACACTCCCTGATAAAGAGTCCCTCCCCTGCTTTCCTGTAGCCTCCTTTAGGTACTGGAAGGCCGCTATAAGGTCTCCCTGGAGCTTTTTCTGCGCCAGGCTGAACATCCCCCGCTCCCTCAGCCTCTCTTCATAGGAGAGGTGCTCCAGCCCTCTGAGCATCCTCTTGGTTAGATCATCCTGACCTTCCAAAAAGTGTTTGCCACAGCTTGTTTGATCCAAAGAAAGTTATAAACAACAAACTTGAAATGAGTCCCTCCAGCCATCCATCTAAAAGTAAAATTACTGTTTCTGAACTCTGAATAGCCATTTGCAATTTTTAAGGATTGTTTTGAGACTTGGAGGCAGGCACAGTTTTAGAAGGAATTAGGCAGATATTTATCTGGCTGTCTCTGTCTAATTTCATTCCTGAAAGCTAATGCTCTGTGTTGTCTGGGTATGGGTCTTTTAAATAAGGAATTTAATATTGCTATGGCTTGGTCTTTTCTTTTTTTTTAATGAAGTCTAGCCAGTTATTATTTCACAGTGCATTACTGAGCTACTCTGACATATTCTTCAGTTTCTTATCATAAGTTAACCTTAAGTGGCTGTGGGTAAAGTCCAAATTCCATATAATAAGGGAGGATCCTTTTTTTTTTTTTTTTTTTTTGCCTTAGATGGACNTATGCCAGAGTAGGCAGATTGTTGTTTGTATAGTTTCATCTTGTTATTTCTTATTCAACAAGGGTTTTGAGCACTTCTTTAAGTGCTCTACTACATTGGAGTTATGATGGCTATGCATCTTTTGTATGGGAAATGACATCTGGAGCTTGGGAAACTGAGAGTCAAAACTGCTAGATGGGTCATCTAAGGTTCAGGGCATCTTCTGGTAAACTGCTGTAGATGACTTCTGTCTCCCTTTTTTTTTATGATTCCTGCTATGGAAACAGGAAAGAAAATTGAAACACTTTCCAAGGAAAACCATGGATGGTTAGACAGCAATCTGTATCTATAGCCTACATATCAGTTTAGTTTTTGATGAACAGCATGTAACAGACGTTCAATAAAATATTCAGGGTATGTGAACTGTTTCAGTTCTGAGATACAGGTTTGTCTACACGTGAGTGTCCAATGTTTCTATTGTCGAGTTCAAACAAGACGTTGATAAATTCCTGGCTCGGAAGCCAGAAGTATCACACATCTGCCGGGCAGAAAGGGAATGAACTTGAAACAATCACTGATCTGGCCTGAAACATGAAAATCTCCATCCTTGGAGATATTCAAAACTCAGCTAGATAATGTTCTGTGCAGTCTCACTTAGCTTTGAAGCTAGCCCTGCTTTCAATGGGAAGTCAAACTGGAGACCTCCAGAGGTCCTTTTGATGCAAGGTTATTCTATGAATGTCTGTTCAATTTATCTTTCATGTTCTAAATTTTGTGACATTTCTGATATTTTTCTTAAGTCTTATTGTGAAATTTAGTATATTGTATAACTTTAATAATCCATTAAACTGGGGTATACCCACAATATTGATCTGTGTTTGTGAAGGGTAATCTTTCTAATGCCATAGCCTGTAGCTATGGATGAAAAAAGATCTAGATGAAAAAAGAAGATCTCTCTAAGATGTCTCTCTTGGACACAAAGGTCTGCATGTAGTTTCATAACCCACAGTGCCTCCTCAGGGAAGAACAAATCTCTGAGGAACAGAATACCTGATAGGACTAAAGAGTGAGGATATTGATATTGCTGGGTCAAATGTGGTTTGGATAAGTTTATCTACTGGTACGAAGAAATAATAAAGGCCCAAGACCTGACAAAAAAAAATGCGTATTAGGGTACAGAGATGAGATGAAGCAGGTATCTGTTCCCCTCCAGAAATAAAGGAGCAGGATTGCAAATTGTGATAGAAGTGCTTTGGAATGGGGGACATGTTTAATTTAACTTATATTACCTTCCCCTCCTCATTTTCTTTTCTTCCTTCATAAAGTACTCTTTTCTCAAGCAACAGCTGATTTCAAGCAATTCAATGATTTAATAAACAAGGATTTGTCAATCACTGAGCAACACCCTGGCAGTTTACATAATTTTTCTCAGGTTACTCAATAAGAGCGTGGGTTGGTGTTTTAAAATGATCCCTAGAAACTGGATTTGGCAAAAACTACATATATGAGAATGCAAATAAATATAAACCAAAATTAGCAAAACATTGCTTTCCAAAAATGCTAGGACAGGATGTTTCCATAGCACTAGAGTACCTTTTGTTCTCACTATTTTCTCCTGGGGAAAAAAAA
>VXAA01005745.1:855244-893218 GCA_013399115.1 Anseranas semipalmata | reverse complement strand
AAAGAAGAAGAAGAAGAAGAAAAGATTTTTGGTAAATCAACCTAGCTTCCCAGGATGTTTCAGTTTTGATCTAACAGTATATTTTAATGGAATACACATCAGTTTAAAACAGAGCCGATCTACTGATGGTGTCTTAAAAAGTGTGATGGGCCCAGCTGTCTTCCAACAAAGGAGAGAGAGCAGAATGAGTTCCCATACCTGGATATTCACTCCAGGTCTCTGTTAAGCCACATAAAGGTGGTTTAGATTTAAAGATTTAAACACAGGCTGTTTTTTTCCCATCTGTATATATCTGAAACCAAATCAAGATCAGCTGTCTGTTAATCTTACAGTGGTCTTTGAGAACTCAGAACAGATAGGAGCTTTCCTGAAAGGTTCCTGTTGTTTCATGCAGTCATTTTCAAATCAGTGTCACAACTAAGAGCAAGTTAAGTAGGCCTTGTGCTCAGGAACAAGTTTGAGCTCAGGCTCAAGATGAGCAAACATAACCTGTTGTTGCTGCTATAAGCACACTGTGTGCTGTTATAACACTTTCACGTTGGGTTGCAGAAGTCTGTAAGACTGCATATACCTCTCCAGGAATTATTATATCCTCTCCTCTCCTCTCCTCTCCTCTCCTCTCCTCTTTTCCCTTTATAAATATCTGCTTCTGCCTGAAGATAAACATGCAAACACTAGGAACGAGGAGAGGGCCACAGGGCCACATGAAATAGCAGTGCTGGAGGAAAACTCTTTTAGAAACTTAAGAGAGACTCAGACACTCCAGTCCTAAATGCAGGAGCTGAAGAAAAACTCTAATTCACTAGGAATGTTTCCTTACCTCTTGCATGCCTGCTTTGCTATATGTTTTGCTTGTCTTGTATTGAAACTGTAAGTTCTGCTGACACTTTCTAAAAAGTCATGCAGTGCTCTTGAGAAGGGCTCTACTCCCTCATCACAGCCCTTCAGCTTCCTGCAGTAGGAACAGCAATGAGGGAAGGAATGCCGGACTCCAGGAAGCAAATCTTCACTATAATGCGCTTTTTATTCCTCAGGTTTTATTTTTAATGCTGTGGAAGAATCTGTTGTTGGTTTAATGGTTTGAGAAGATTTTGTTTAAAGACTACAAAGAAGTATTTAAGGGCTTGGGCCAGGTAATATTTAAGCAAACTGTTGGACCTGGTGAGTTCTAGGCTGGGATCATGCCTCATGACAGTGGTAGAGGTGAATGTTGTGTATGTTGGTGATGCTTTTTGGAATACAGAGGGAAGTTAAAAATGGACCAGGTTTCCCGGTCTCTAAACTTACCTGCTAGAAGAAAACAACCATAAAACCTGTGAAGCCCAGCCAAGATGCAAAGGCAAAAAGCAAGAACTGCTGTTTTTTTTTTTCCCTCTCCTTTCCTACTACTCTTTTAATAGGTCTTAACATGTTTCTCAGTCACAAGCAAAGATTTGAGATTTTAAATGTCCATTCTTCTGTCACTGAAGTTCAGTGTTAAGTGCATTTTGTAGATGGTCTCATTAGGCAGTAAAATAGAGAGCAAAAAGATTCTGGCTTCATATTTTTGTCCAGGTGACAGTATCAGTGATTCAAAGGAGACACAAAACTCTGGAGTCAGAAGCCAGCTGATAAATATTTGTTGAAATGCTTTCACATTGGGCTGGAAAGGTCTGTGAGAATGTATATACATCTCCAGAAAATTGACCCTTACTGCCAAAGGCGTTTTATTTCTCTACTAATTGCCATAGAGCAAACAATGATCTCACCCTGCATGCTAGATGAAAATACCTGGGTTTTCAAGTGAGCTGCATCACTCTGACCATCAGCATTAAATTGCAGATTTGTTTGCAAGTGTATAATGTTCAGTAACCTCCTGTTCTCATATGGAGGGAGGAAAGTCTTATGTCCTCAAAGCTGTCTTTGCTTGGAGAGAAAGTATTCCACCCAGCAGTATTTATTTTGCATCGACATTGTAATCTTCCAGCTGACTATTTTGTCTTGGCCAGCCTGTGTTTATCACTGAACTCCAGAGAACACTTTGTGCCTCCTGGTCATTCCTGGAGTATCTGTCAAAAGCATCTTCTCTAGCCCCGCATCAAACCAGGGCGTTACATTATAACGTTGCCCTGACTTAGGGGATTAAACAGAGATGTTCTCTGAAATGCTTAGCTGTTCACCAAAGGTGACTGACCGGCTGATTATAACAAGGTGTGGAAATCTGGAGAGGAGCAGTGCAGAGTGTCAGGGGATGAGACTTGGCAAAAATTCTTCATTAAGAGAGTGTATGGCACTCATGGAGAGCAAAGCTGCGTAGTCTAGGAGAGGCTGATGGCCTTCACTCTTGCAGAAGAGGGGACAGTCTACTAGAGAATTAAAGAATTATCAGGTAGAGGCTTAGGTATAGCAACCTCAAGGAAAAATAAACAGAGCATTTCGTTTTGCTTCCTTAGAGCAAGTGCTTAGTTTTCTCCACCAATCCCCAAAGTGCATTCCTGTCCCTAAGGATGGTTCAGTGTTACCAGAACTGAATCTCAGCATGCTCATCAATCCATACCAGCTCCAGGCCCCAGACTGAATACAGAAGCTGGAGCCAAGTAGGCTGTTGTTGGCTGCCCGGCTCAGGTGATGCAGTGTGAATGGCTCCAAGGAAAACATGCCAAAGCCAACAGCTGTCTCCAACCATCTTTTCTCACCTATAGGCCTTAGAAAAAAACACCTTCATTCATGATCAGAGAAGTTGTCCTATCTAGCTTTTGCTGAGACATGTGGATCACACTTTGCACAGAAATATCATTGTGGAAGTCTGCATACTGAAAGTAGCTTGTTAGTGAATTCTGTTTCCCACATCTGAGTGCAGTGTTGAAAATCTAATACTTGCTGGGTTGGAAAATCTGATTTGTTAGGAAATTTTCTGTGACTTTGTATCAGTATAGCAGGGGGAAAAAAAGAGAGAAGGAAAGACAGAATGAAAGGGTGGGGAGAAGGAAGAAAGAGGGAGACAAAGAAAGAGAGAGAAAGGAAGAAAGGAAGAAGGAAAGAAAAAAAAGAATAAAAAGAAAAAAGAAAAAGGAAGGAAGGAAGGAAGGAAACAGAAACAAAAAGTATCAAATGTCCGTGTGGATTTCTTTGGAAATTTCAGCTGGGGTAATTACTGAGTAACTTAATTTATCAGCAAAGGCCATTTTGGGAATCTAATGGCATATTGCCTCCTTGTTCCAGGCAGGTGTCCTTGTCTTAAAAAGAAATTAAGTGATAAGAAGCAGAGAGGGACATAAATCCTGCAAAGTAGAATAGCAGGGACTGCAACTAGGTGGATGTGATCAGCAGATGGAATCAGATTATCTTCAAACACATTAGGCTTCATTTTAATAGAATAAATCTGGAGAGGAGGATGGACAAAGCAGCAAGTCCATCAGGAGACTGAAAAATATGGTAGGTGTTCTCTCATCTGAGACAGAAATTGATCCCAAGACATGCAGACAGAGATAATTTCTTGTTGGAAGGTACAGTACATATGGTGCAAGTACAAGGAAAGTAAAAATAATTGAAGTACACAATCTTAGCTGGAATATTCCTGCAAGAACAGGGTAGAATCTGCAGGTCTAGTTATATTAGCTCTCACACCTGCCATGACTTTCCACAAAGGTTATTTACAATTGCAGGAGCACAGAGATAACAGTACCAAGATATTTTTTTTAAAGGGTCTGGTATTTAAATTAATCCAGTGGAAATGGGTTTAATCTCATAAAGTTTAATTTAAAACTTGATTGTGGTCTCTTACGGAAGGTTTATTCCTGCTACTATACAGCATGTCCAAATCATCTTCACAATGCCAAGTTTCTCAGACAACAGTGTTTTGTCAAACTGAATGGCAATTTAATTATTTTTAACTGTTTTTAAATTTGTTATTCGACAGCACTGGTAACTGAAACAAAACTCAGGCACTGAATGGACATGAGTTGCTCAAACCTGGGGAACATCTGTTTACATTTTTACCTGTTGAGAAGCAGATAAAACTAGTGATCCAGAACTTCAAACCACTACAGAAAGACTGTTTCTGGAACCTGAATTAGCATGTTTTCAGCTAATCCCGGCACCTCTGAATCTGTTGCAAGTATAGCCTAAGGTGAATGCAAGAGACAAAAAAAATTAACGAATTATTTAAAACTATTTCTACATTTTTTTTTATTTAATAATACATTATAAGCAGAAAAATAGGTATAAAAACATTGATCAAGCTAAGAGCATTAAAAAGGAAGTTATTTTCCCTTTGACGCATTTTCACAGTGTCACTCATGTAAAAATGATGTCTGAAGCCACTGAGGCTCAGAGCAGGCCAGCATTTTTAGGTAGTCCTCCTGTAATTTTCCTCTAAAAACAGCATAATACCAGCACCAAAAGAATCTCAATTTCTCCTTATATATATATATATATATATACACATATATATATGTGACAACAGAAACTGGAGGGAAAAAAAAAAAAAAGGTAACCTTTTACCCAGAGAAACAGATCTGGGATGAGACATTAAAATAAAAAGTTGAAAACAAAGCCTTCCTTACTCCACTGTATACTCTGGGACAGAATCTGTCATTCACACACATTCTCAGACAGCATTTCTGGGTTGCAACAAAAAGTCCTGGCATTTCCAAGACCTGGCTGTGTCTGGTCCCAGCTCTTCCCAGTCACCTCCCAGTTGCATTCCAGCTGCAGGCTTCCTGAGCTATCGCTGTTTCTATTCACTGCAGTTAACCATCCAAGAATTAGCTGGGAATATTTGGTTGTTCTCAGGGATAGAGCAGTCTCCTCTCCTTTGGGAAATTCAGCCTGGCTCAGAGAGTTGCACACCACAAAGAATAACTACTTTAGTCTAAGTTTAGAGAGCCTTGTTATATTCATCCAGTTTTTATTTAGTCTTTAGCAGTTGGCTCTTCACTGCCCATCTATGTAAATCTCTATAATGGTAAGGAATGGTTTGGGTCTGTCTCCTTTCTTTGTTGCAGACCAGTTTTCTTGAATATTCATTTCTTTTCCATTTTAATTTTTGCCATATGTAAAAAACAAAATGGGGAGCATGACGATTGTCTTGTCTGGTCCCATCTAATGAGAGGATGAACTTTGGATGGACCTGTTTAATATGGTCTTCAATGGCTGAAGGTGAAGTGTATATGAATTTCCTAGGGTTTATTTAACTTTTTTTATTTTGTAAGGGAAGGAACTATTAAGCTATGAAATCCTCCAGAAAATTTAAAGCAAGCACTTAATTGTGCTGCAGATGCCATAAAGGCACCAGATTATGTCTGAGGTCTGGATTAGAGCTGGTTCTTGATCAGGAATGAAGTGCACCAGGGCACTCCCATGGTTGTAAGCGCAGGGATCTTGACTCTTGGAGATAAGGGGTTACACTAAGCGCAGTAGAGAGAGGCTTCCACACAAGAAGCAAAATGGAGAATGGCCCCCAGAAGTCTGAATGATAACTAAATAAATAGCCAAAGGCTGATGCAAGACGTATCTGTCTAATATGTGTTTCTGAAGATATAGTGCTTTTCAAGAATTATTGACATTTGAGTGCCAACTCTGTCATACATCAAGGTGAACTCCTTTCAGAGGAGGGATGGAGGACTTGTCAGAGACTCTGTCATACCCAGCAGCCCAGGGCAGGAGGGCTGATTTCCTGCTCTGAATGAGGCACAGTGGGAACACGGAAAATGATCCACAAACTGATGGGCAGAAAATTAACAGAAAAAGAAAGGAAAGACAAAGCGGATTTATGCTGGGCTAAAACTACCGTGTAACCATAAACAATGCATCTCTGTCCTAGGCACATTTGGTACAGATGGGGCAGAGGTGGGGGGCAGAAGGTGGGGTGGGTGGATGGTCACATTTATCGAGTTTCTGAGACTGCTGAAGGAATCCTTGTCCATAAGTACTGGAATGATGCATGGGTTTAAAACCTTCTGTTCTACCTAGAACCACTATTACAATTACCCATAAAAAGGTACTACGTCAAGTCAAATCATTGTAAGAACAGAAAACATTTTTTTTTCAGATGAAGTGAGGTGGCTATACATTGGAACAGGATTCCTGAGAGTTCTCAGAGCTTGATTGGACAAATCCATGGGTAACCTGCCATAACCTCAAAATTATTCCAGCTCTGAGCAGCCAGTTCAGAGACATCCAGAGGTCTCTTCCAACATATTTTTTTCCTGATTCTAGAATTACAGTGTTTGGGTTTTTTTGTTTGTTTTTGTTTGTTTGCTTTTCTCAAAACTTTCATAAAGCCTTTTTTGAACTGGAACAGGATTTTTTTTTCTTAAAAAGATGGTGATCATTTCTCCAATTTGCATGAAAAACAAAATACAGAAGTTTTAAGGAATTTGGGTATGTATTTAATCACGACTGTAAGGCCTACCTCTAGCAGTTCATACCCCAACACTGTGTCATGCTGCCTAGCAGCCTTCTATTTAGATACGGGTTACCTCTGTGCCTGCTATTGGACATAGAAGAACTAGGTTAAGTGTTGGCTTAGCCAGCAGCTTTACGATCTTCTCCATTAATATCCTGGATAAGCCAGAGAAACTTTTCTAAGTGAATGCTGAACATCACTTAGGTACATTGGAAAATGCTATCTTGTATTCCTTCATCTGTGACTACAGATGATAATTATTTTCCATGTTGCATGAGGAATTGTGAGAATTAATGCACCTGTGTTTACATGTCATGCAGCTTATGGTGATAACTGGCTATATAAGAGTGTTGATAATTTGATTAAGTCTATTTGGTTTTGAGTGTAATGTTACATTCTGCTTGCACCATAAACTCAGCCATGTGGAGACATCAGCATTTAAAAATATATGCTCACTTCAGAAACTTATCCAGTATTACAAGTTGCTTTAAAGCTTGCTCAGAAATTCTGTACACATGGTAAGGAAGGAATCTACTTTCTCTCTAACTTCCACCAAGAGGTCACCTCTCAAAAGAAGCAGAAATATCTTTGGAACTGCACCAGAACCCACTCATAAAAACTTAGTCTGGATAAACAGGCAGGCAAGGAACAGCATATTATTTCATTATCAAAGCAGATAGAGAAAAACTGGTAACCCTCATTCTTGACCAAGTCTCTCCAGTACAAGCTCCCATCAGTGGAGGCTTATAAATCACAGAGGAAGAAGCAGAGGAACATGATGACACTTCCTGGGGTAGGTTTGGGTAGACCTTTGAAATACAGATCTCAGCAAAGGAGGTGATTAAAGACACAATAGAAGTTAAAAGCTCCACTTAGGTCCAGACAGTGAGCCTGAAAGATCTGCTTCATTCTGATTATATCTCTCTGGTGGCACATTGTTAGCACCACTGCTCAAGCTGTGGCTGGTGGGAGACAGCAGAAAGGAGTGTTGTTCTATCCAAAGCTGAGACAGCATGGTCCCAGGGCAGCTAAAGGGCAGCAATGGTTGGAGCCTGGTGGCTGTCAGGTCAGTTGTGCTGCGACTCTTTGGGAACAGTTACAGCCAAGCTGTCAAAGGTAGTCTTGGCCAATGCAGGACAGAAGGAGTTTTCACCACCCCGACTGATTAGGGAAGTGATTGTCCCTTTGGATGTGGCACTGGTGAGACTGCACCTTGACTATTGTGTTCAGCTTCAGGCCTCTCACTGCAAGAAGGATGTTGAGTTGTTTGAGTGTGTGCAGAGAAGAACAACAAAGCTGGTGAAGGGACTAGAAAACAAGAGTTATGATCGGGAACTGAAAGAACTGGGGTTTTTCAGTCTGGAGAAGAGGAAGATGAGGGGAGACTCATCGCTCTCTACAACTACCTTAAAAGAGGTTGCAGTAAGGAGGGTGTCAGTCTCTTTTCTCAGGGGACAAGTGATAGGACACAAGGAAAGGGTCTCAAGTTGCACCAGGGGAGGTTTAGGTTGGACATTAGGAAGAACTTCTTCATGGTGAGGGTGGTCAGGCATTGGAATGAGCTCCCTTCCTGGAGGTATTTAAGTGATGTGTGGACATGACACTAAGGGACATGGTTTAGTAAAGGGACTTGGTAGGTCAGGTTGACATTTGGACTTGATGATCTTGAAGATCTTTTCCAGCCTAGATGACTCTATGATTCTATGATTTTATAATTCTATGATTCTATGATCAGAAACCTGCAGATTCTGCTGCTGACACTTGGGTCCTGAGAGAGAAAGGACTCAACAAACACAAAATTGATCACATTAAACACATGTACGGAAATGTCGGCTTTCATATAGAACTGTGGCAGGATTACACAGAACTGATTAACATCTAGGTCACGGTCAGACAAGAAAAACGAATGTCATTGCTGCTATTTAATCTGGCAAACAAGCTTCTAATCTGCATGCTGAGTCAGATGGCAGCTGTGACTAGCAGAGTAAAACAAATCACTTCAAAGGCATTTGCAGAAGGTCTGGTCCTGTTCAGTGACTCTGGGGAAGGAAGGAGTAGGAGCATCTGGATCAGGGAGTCATTCCGTAAACTTACTGACCAGAAGAGACAGATTGAATAGTGCTACAGGTTTCAGGTCATCCTCAGTCAGTAGCTGTGAGGCCTGGGAAGTATGCACTGAGAGTCTGTGGTCACTCCTGGTGAGATGATCTGGGAGTAAAGATGGGGCCCTGCGTTAGAACACCAAGGCCAGATTCAGCTGAAAAAATGAGAGACGTGGTTGACCAGAATTAGAGTATCACATTAATGAACATTATAACTTATGTAGAAATTCTGCTTATTGCTTTCTTTCTGCCAAGCCTCACATTTAGCAGAGATGTGAAACTTGAAAGGAACCTGCCATTGCAGCTAAGATGCCAGCATTCAAAGGGTGGTTAAGGAATGCCTCTTTTCTTCCTTTCACATGCACCAGTTCACTATACAACAGTACTAGAGGGGGGGTACTGGGTGTAATGAGATTTGCTAACTTCATCCCTATACACAAGTTTGCTGTCTGCACAGGATAAGCCTTTTCAGCAGCATCACAGTCTGCCAGATTTCCTTCATGAGGGAGTAGGGAAAGACCTTGAGATGCTATGGCTGGCAGCAAAAAAAAAGAGAAGGAAAGACCTGACACTAAAAGGGAGACACAAGGATAAGGGAGTCAAACTGTTCTCAGCATTGACAGAAGATATAACAAAAGACAACAACCACAACTTGCAGCTTGGGAGGTTCAGGTTGGCCACTGGGGGTGACATTTTCATTAGCAAGGAAGGGAAGTAGTAGAACAGGTTGCTCAGAGAAGTTGTTGGATCTCCATCCTTGTCTCACCATCCAAGACTCGCCTAAACAAAACCACATCTAAGTTAATCTATTTTTCATGATAGTCCTGCTTCAAGCAGGAGGTCAGATTGGAGGCATACTAAGGTCCTTTTCAACCAAAGAGGAGAGAGACAGATTTAAGGCAACAGATGTTCTTGAAATTTTACAAATTTCTCTGACCACAGGTCCATCTTTACTCTACAATCATTGCAACATTCTCCAAATCTATTCACCTCTTGTTTATTTAAACCTTGCAAACAGACTTCCACGACAACCTGGAGAACAAAACAGAGACATTAGCAGATTCCTCACTGCCTGCTACGTGCCTCCTGCAGCACCAACAACTTCAGTAATGGAGCCCCACTCTCAGCTCATGTAATCTCACATGGAACTATTGCAGCCCATAGAGCTGTAGCTGTGACTATTTTTATCTGTAATACACATTAACATATCTCCTTAGTTATGAATTATTGGGGAGGGTTGTTATTATTTTTTATAGAGAAAGGCTGAATGTGTTCTTTAGGTGGTTTGGTTTTGGACAAGAAAATCAGCTGCCAATGTGTTCTTTTCTCTTGCTGGCTGCCACTGTAGTTCTGTTGCCTTTCCTTTCACACAGCTTATATAGCGGTGAGAGCCTTCTTGGAGAGAATACAGAACTTGACACCTTTGTTCATCTTCCTTTCTTATGACTATCCTGAGGACTTACAAATTCAATCAAGTTACCAGGGCCTAACAGGTTATGAAACTCAGCTGAGTTGTCTGTGTGGTTATTCTTATCCCAAGGCAAATGGCAGGTAATACAAATTATTCTAGAACCCCTTCATTGACACCTGTGCCCCAAAATAAATTACTGTTTATTTCCCAAGGGCTGTAAACATGTACCATCACCACAGCTCAGTTAACACAGGCAAGGTAGTGGATATCTACAGCTGAACATGTCACCTGGGGCTTCATTTCTCAATGTAGAGAAATGGGAAATTTTAAGGCACAAGTCACCTGTCATGTTTTAAAAGCCTGTTTAGGGTAAGAAGAATAATACCCAGGAAACACCTATTCCTTCCCGTTATTGCAGTGAATCTAGGCAAAAGCAAAAATGTGGCTCTTTGGTCATCAGTATCTGGCCTGGTGAATCCCACCCACTGTCACTTTTAAAGTCATCTTAATTGTGTGCCTGATGTCTAAGCCTGGGAAGGAAGAGGAGAGAAGGAAGTAACACATCTACTGTACACTGTCAGTGCTAAGAATTTATACCCCAGTGAGGACTGGGAAGACAGCCTGAATGCTATCATCATCAAATTACCATTCCAAGTTTGGTTTATAAACACAGCTATATGGTACAATACGTTCCAAGGTGCTGAGTTGATACTACCTGACATTCTGATTGAACAAAATGGCACCATACAGTACTCACGTCTTATGGATGAAAGACAAGCCAAATGTCAGAACTTGGACGTGTCTTTCAGTAGAGAATCACTATTATTTATGGGATATTTGTAGAGTTTTTCAGGAATTCATGTTGGTCCTGATGCTGTTGAAGGTTTCTTGCCATTTTCTGGAAATAGATGAAATGATGTTTGACTACAAGGAAAGATGAAGGCAGGACAACAGCACCCAGGTTTGTCATTTTGATGACTGTGACAGATCATTTTCCCTTCCATCCCCAGGCCTAAGCTCTACCACCAAATCCCAGGCTCATTGGCCATGTACTACAGCTCCATTTGTCTGAGGTAGGCAGAAGGAGAGCATATTTAGCCTGTTTCCTTCAGCCTTTCACAAAAGTGGATCCCATGAATGCAGTCCAAGCAAATCAGGACACTGCTGGCTGCCATGATGGGAACATCCAACATCTGGTCTAGCTGTGCTGGCTTCCTGTCAGGGCTGTAAAAAGATACAATTTTGCACGATGAAAAACAAAAAAATGTATTTGGGGCCTTCTCCACTCTTCTGCTCAAGAAATAATCATGGTCAACTGAATGAAACTGTTTCTTTGGTAATAAATGTCAACAATTAAACCTTAACCCCACAAATATATTGGCTCTTCTCTTGCATCTAGTTGAGGAACCCTCTTACCTCTTCCATCCTATAGCCTGATGATGCCGAACCTTAGAAAAAGCTGAGATTTATGTCAGTTCTGCAAGACTTCTTCCTAGGCCTGCTCTAGTATCCTTAGTGAATTGAAGTCACCAAAAAGACCTTGCTGATAATTCTGCCAGTTGAGAAATCCCCCAACATATCCCAAACATGCCGTTAAACTGTAGTCTCTAAACACCTCTCCAGACCTTCTATCAGGTAACTTTTTCTTTTTTCAGTCCAGTTCTAGTTATTTTCTCCAAATGAAGCTGATTTAAATATCCAATTGGCCATAGTGGCAGTGGTGCACAAGACAAAAAAAAGAGGCTGTGAGGACGGCTTGTTTCAAACACGCACTTCTCACAGAGGGGCAGACCTAGCTTGCACTGAAATTTGTGGCAGGTTTTCCTTGTGGGATAAATCAGAATTTGATTGATCTTGAGCTGAACAGTCAGAACTGCTGATGCGAAATATATAGTCTGTTTCCTAGAGAAGATGTCAGGTAATAAACCATTTCTTGCCTCCGTAACTAGCCCCTAGAAGAAGGTAGTGAAGTTGTATAGTGTAGCCATGAAAAAGGAAGAGCTAATTGTACAGGCCAATATCAGAGAGGAAGATAAAATCATCTGCTGTTCTTATGGGAACAAAACAATTTAAGCTAGTACTCAAGTGTATTTGCAGAGAGTGTATTTGAAATTTGTAAACTTAATTTTTCCTTGGAGAAATACAATTCTAATATCTCTGTTCTCTATGCAAGGGATCAAAATGCACAGAAACTACCCAACACATCCTGAACTTTGAATCCCTGTGTTCAAACCTATGTAATAAATGGCTTACAGATGCGATCTGACAAATAAACTATTTCTCTGAACTGTTGCACAAAACAAACATGGTGGGAATATCAGGATAAGCCAAAGTTTATTTGAAACCAGCAGCAAATATTTGCAGAACGTCTCTTGGATATTTGTAGTTTAAATGACCGAAAATAAAAATTATATATACCCAGTCTGCTGCACTGTTTGTATTTAAGGTTCTTCAGATTAACAAGTGTACTATATTTTTGATATTGCTTAAAAACTTGATTTATCTTATAGTCAATCACATCCATAGCTTTATCTGCCCTGAAATAACGTAGTTCTAGCCATTGGTTTATGCATCACTCGTACATGGAAGTGAAGGTTTTCTCAGCATAATGGGCTCAACTTTTTCACTATTCCCGAAGCACTTTACAGTTCAGGCTTGGCAGCTGTTGACACTGAGGCAGCAAAATGCTACTGCTGTGGGTGGGTGTAGAATTTAAGCCAGCTGTCTCCCACATCCAGTTTTTAAAATGATGAACAGAGAGGAAAACAACTCCGACAGAGCTGGAGAACCTATGGATCCCTACGACTATGCCTGCTCAACATAAGTTGGAGCTGGTGAGGTGCTGTGGGACCTTCTACAGCTCTGCACCTGCTGAACGAGTTCACAGGATGTCAGGCTGTATTGATACAGGGGCTTCATTTCAAGCCTTGTCTTCAGGCATCAGCACTGGATTACAGAATGGAGTTATGGGAAACCCTGCCTCAGAGCATTACCAGAAACACAGTAATTTGATAAACATAAGAGCACCCAGATTCACCCCAGCATCACACCTCACACACCTCTGTACCTGTGCTATGCCAGACACCATCAATCTCACTAAATCCATTTTCATGAATACATATTACTATCTTTATCCTGGATTTTATGGTGCCCCAGAAGTTTCGTTAACCTGTCAGTAGAAAGTTCAGAGAGAGCGATGGATTGCATATGCAAATTACCTCTTGACTGCAGGAAACAAGCAGTTGCTGGTGCATTTACATATCTATTTGTGGAACCCTGGTTTGTGCTGCAGCTTTGCTAATGCCTACATATGGGATAAAATCAAATCAGAACTCTTCTCATTTGTTAACTAATACCAGCAAATAAATTAGATCAAGAAAGGTCTATAAAAGATATCATTCTGATAAAGGCTAATGGTATCCTAAGAAGGTGTGCTTAAGAAATTCCTGGCAAATTTTTAATATATATATATGTATATATATTTTTTACCTTCAAAAGTATCCATTTTTTATGCAAATGTGAATAGCATTTCAACAGGGCTGTAATCAAGGAAGGGTCTGGCTAAAGGGGCACTAATTCACTGTTTATTCCAGGAGCTTTGAGACCACAGTTCAAATCTACCTCCTCTCAGATTTAGGCCAGGGACTTGCAATCAGACTCCTGTATCACAGATGGGTGCTGGTGCTGAGCACAAGATTCAACCTTTAATTAATCAGTACTATCCAAGAGCACTTTAGAATAGTAATTCCCTGTTCTCCAATCTGTTCACTGTCCTCTAGTGACTATCTGCTTTACATTTATGCCTACTTTCTATCACCCAGTTTTCATGTTAGTTCAGTGACAATAACAAAACAAGCAGCAGAAATAAAAGACCAGCTGTATCGTTGCCCAGGAGAGAGCATTGTATGGTTATGTGTGTGTCTGAACAGGCTTGCAGCACCGGAGAAATGACAGCTCTTCTCCCAGTCAGTCACACTTCTTAGAAATATAAAGACTCAATACACAGAAAGCAACATCCTGGTTTCATAAATGCATAGATACAATATATGAAAGCTCTCTGGGAGGAAGTGGAATCAGATTGCCACAGGCAGTTACATATGAACTAGCTGCTGCCATTCGTATTATTACTGTAGGACCTTGTCGGTACCTGAAAAAAACTGGAGGGAAATTTGTCAGGAGATACACTGCAGTAATAATGCTTGAATAATGATCAGGTCTGATTATCAGTCACTCTGGTCTATGCAGCAAAGCCAAAAATTGCCAGCTCTGTAAATTGCACAGTGCTCCTGTTCTCCGGAATGTAAGGAAAACCACATCAGGAGCTGCCACTACTCAGGTGCGTGCTGTGAGCAAGCATTTACACTCCACAAAACACGTGCGGTAGGAAAAGGATGGGCTACAGCAGAGCAAAATCCCATCTCTTATGTCAACAGCTTGCAGTCAGTGATGTTTCAAATCCCTTCACTGCAGTTTCCAATCCCTTAGCCAGCACAACTCAGAACGAAGCTCATGGGGTCCCCCAGGAGTTGCTGTTTTCCCTCTGGGTGCTACAGCATCCACCATGAAGGCCACGTTAGTCCCATCACTCCACTGACATCTCTGTGCCCCTTGGTGTCCAATGCTGTAGCGGAGAGAGGAGTTATCTATAGGTGCCTGAACAACTCTTTTTTTGTTTTTTTTCTCTGACGTCTATAGCAGTGTTACTAACTGTAAAAAGAGCTGAAACAGTTCATTTTTATTGAATATTACAAAACAATCCAAAAACAACAACAAACCAATAAATTCATGATTGGCATTAGCCAAGTAAACACAGCTGACAGGAGACCTTACACAAGAACTGACACAAAACATTACACACAAAACTCCTCCCTCCTCAGCAGGCTCCAGTGGCTTGGAGGACAAAACAACTGCTTGTTCTTCAATTAAGCCTAGTTCTTAGAAGCATAAAAGCTCATTACCCAGAAGAGACTATTTACTGCTAATTGCTCCTTTCAGATTTGTAAACAAGGCTCTTTGCAATACAAGAATAACTCATCTGAAGAGTTATACTCTTCCAAGGAGGACAGAGAAAGCTACTGCAATCTTTCTGAACAAGCTGATTCTTTGATGTCAGATTTTGCATTCTGGCTTGTGACCAGGCTACNGGTAAAGGAGTAATAACTGTTGGGAAGGGCAAATTACAAACAGAAAGAGGAGACTAAATCACTCATTAGTGTTATTTGTTAATTCTTGATGAATGTGTTTCAATTCACTTTGTGCTGTCTTTCTCTGAATTGCTCTGATCAAGTTATGGTTGACCTTTTTTTTTTTTTTTTTATTTGTCTTTTTAAACAAGGCATTGACTTTGTTTCTATTTTTATTGGAATGTATAATCCCTTTTTGGACTGGTGACATTAATATCCTCAGGGGACTGTCTTGGCTCCAAGCCAGTGAGCTGTTTTGCTTTCCTTTTCCCATCTATACACAGCAAAGACATTACTACTGTCAATTAATTCAATAATCCACTGGACAGAGGAGCACCTTTCCAAGAATCTTGTATGAAGTGTCTTGTGTAAGTGTCAGGCTTGATTAGACTTTCAAACTGAGCTTTCTGAACTGACAGTAAGATTTGTGGCTTAGCAAGTATAAACAAATATGCAGATTTAATCTGTCTTAATTTAGAGTTGAAGGAATGTTATGAAACTATGAAAGAAACTAGAAAGATATCAGAGGGCTTTTAATTCATACAACTGGGAAGATTATTTAGTGACAAAGATCAGGCTACTGGTACAATGCATGATGTAGTAACACAGGGACAGATCCAAGGCTGGGACAAGTGTTGGGACACTGAGACTTTCAGACTCCCCATGCTACTTGGGCACCAGTCACCGACTACACATGCTCACAGGCCTGGAATGAATGAGCTGGGCACTAGGAAATGCTGAAAAGAGGAATACATCACAAACACTTTCTCTTCTTGATTTAAGCATTTCTGGCTGTAGTTAATTACTGCCATAAAAATAGGGTTCAGAGCCCAGAAGGTTCCTGGGGACAGATGTCTGAATCTCACACAACGAGCGGACACGGAGAAATATTCCCTTGATATTTGTTTGGACTGTTCCTGGGATTTGCATTAAATATTGAAGGTGGGGGGAGGATCTGAATTCAAGGTCTGTCATGGTTTCCATCCCAAGCACGGCACAGTGGTTGGGTTGTAAGGCAGCTTAAGCAATATTTGGGGGAGAGCTGCATGCATGAACCATCCTGGTTGTTCATTGCTTTGCTTCAGTTTCTAAGAGTACTCATCTCTTGTGTTTGGTCTCTTTTCTCATGTACAGATGAAAACCACCCAACTTGACTCCTGGTGAGGCCAATGCAGGAAGTCTGACCTTCAGTGCCATATCCTCACCCCCTTTAGTTTCACCTACACAGAGAAATTAAAGCATGCCAGGAACTGTTGCTAGAGTACAACCATGTCTGCTGTCAATAGAGAGGGTGCTGCTGGTCACATCTCAAGCCTGAGCCAACAAGCATTTCCTGGATGGGTCAGGAGTTAACACAGACCAGCATCTGTTCCCAACAGATTTTTTGGATGTGGGCCCCTTGTTTCAAAGGCCAAGTTGAATACAATGCAGGGTGTTCTCTGCTCGTTGATGCCCAGGGTTAGGGAATACATTTAACTTATATATATAGATGCCTGCTTGGACTCCATTGTACTGACACAACGCAGTTTTGAAACCATGACCACAAGTATCCCAAAACAAAAGGACCAAATGAGTGGCAGAGAGCTGCTTGCTTACCCCCTGTACAACACCCAACAAGCCAACAGCCTTGTTTAGCACTCCCTGGAGGCCATCACACATAATCATTGTTTAAGACTATGCTAACTTGTTAGAGAAATTGCTTTTGAGCAACCACATCATTACAGGAATCATTCATATCCAATCCTTCTCTTTTCCCCAAATCTTTTATCCAAGTGACCTCCAATTTCAGTGATAACCATTTTTAAAAGTTCTATTTTGTGATACTGTCTGAGTAGTGAAACATCCTCTGTATAAAAATCAACAGCAATGGTAAAATCTGCCTTAGACTTGAGCTAGGAAGGAATTGATTGTGATGTCTGGATCGCCTGTTGCACAGACTTGTTTAGTACCTGCAGCTTCCTTTACTTAGCAAAATTTATCTTGAGTTACTCCTCGGCAAAGGAGAACAGACTTAGACTCTTTAAAGCAGACTTTCTAAAAATAAGGCACTAAAGCACTCACCATGAGGGTCATGCTGCTGCTGGGATTTCAGTGAGGAATTTAATGTCTGCCTCCACCCGCAGGGTCAAAAGCCTCGTGCTGACACAATAGGGAAATGCAATGCTCTATGAGTATCCTATGGCAAGGACAGGCGGGCAGTGTTCCCAAACACACGCTGCTATTTTTAAAGGAGAGTTGTCTTATGAAACATACAAGTCTGTGTTGCAGTTTTATGCAGGAAGCATGCATATGTGTTTAGTTAACTGAGTGAGCAGAACTATTGTGTGAATTACTATATGTGTGTATATTTGAAATGGAGAGACAGTGGAGTGGACACAATACAAGAAGCTAGTAAGGGTTCTTGAGATAGATGAGTAGCATCAAATCAATGCCCTAATCTCTTAGATTAAAAAAAAAAAAAAAACAAACAAACAAACAAAAAAAGGAAATAAAGAAAATGTCCATAGTTCTCCTCAAACTTCCATGGCTGCAATATTTCCATTACAGACTCTGGACACTCAATCAACTAAGCTTCCTGACTCTCTCTGGCTGGCACACTGTAGAAAGCCATCAGTGACTCATGCTTTGTTACATAAATTCTTTGAGAAGTCTGAGCTACCCATCAATATGGAAGAGCCTCTTAATTTCATGCCTGTCCCCAGTTCAGTGCTGCCAGCTGACACACTTCACTGAGGATTCTGCTAGTTCACATGTCACTTACTTCTGCAGCTTCTGCAGCTTCTGCAGTGAAGCCATTGGAAAGAAACTCACTTCAGCTGAGAAAACCCACAGAGCCTTCCAAACTTTTTTCTGCCCTGGCTGGTTGTGGAGAGAGTCCTGAACGCCTGATACGAAGAAACCAGAGAATCCCTTTAGGTTTAGGGAAAGGCTTGTAAATAAGCATCTTCAATATCCGACCCCCTCCAAATACACTTTGAGTGGAGGGTACTTCTTATCATTTCTAAAATTTAACATTGGTAATACCAATTTTAAAAATCACTGCTGATTTGTGCACTTACCAGAAATTGCCCAAGAAGCAGGTCTGATGAGAGTGTGCTGAAGCACAGTGCTGCCTTACCTCGCTGCTAATAGTTCTTGGATAACTTTTCATCAGATCTTAGTAATTGCAGTCAAGATTGGCTAGCCTTAATAGTTAAGACTTGGCAGTTTGTTGTTGTTGTTGTTGTTTTAAAAGGCTTGCCAAAGCTTTTCAGCAATGAGTGCAAACCCTGATTTATGATTTGCAATGGAAGGGGGAAGAAAAACAAGACGATAAAACCACCTATCTTTTATTTTCTGGAGTTGATTCTCTTCCTGCTGGCTATCCAGTAACCTTCCCTTTGACCAATATTTCAGAAGTGATAGATATATCTAAGTGAAAACCATGGTTCCATATGACATTTTCTGCAGCAGCAAAGGTTGTTCGTGCTCCCTCACTCTTCACTTCCATCCTCATACCAGTTCACCTGCACTCTCACTGAGCTGTTTTAACTCTTTGTGAGGCAAGCTGCAAACCAGATCACCAAGTCAACTGAGGTGAGAAAAAGCACCAAACACAGGTAAACCCTATTACTATTTTGCTCACTTCGTGTTTCAAGAATACTTCCCAAAATCTTCTCAGGTGCATTGTCTTTCAGGAGGACCATATAAATGCCTTTCTTGACCATAAACCCTAGATGCTTTGGGATTTAATCTGAGAAATACTACTATACATTCTCTGGCTCCATCATATATGGAACCTTTTCTCTGCTCCTTTTCAGCCTGTTTCACAATTCTGTTTTCATGATTATCCAGTGGCACAGGATAACTTTTGTTTCCTTCACTTATTAAGGTGTCTGTCGCTCTCCCTCCCTTTAGATGAGGTTTTGCCTGCAGTGGAATTGCTCACCTTAGGGTTTTGCTGAGCTGTTCAACACATGGCTGCTGATTAAGCCACATCTCAAGTAATGAAAAATTGCTCACCTTCTTATGGGGGTTTGGCAGTCTTTGTAAGAATTTGGTCCTGTTCCAGGTTGTAGTAGACAGCTGTCATGCAACAGCATGAGCTATAATGCCTTTGTCAGGGAGCAGCAAGGGCCAGCTGCTTCACGAGGTGCAGAGAGCCAAGAATCAAGAGTGATAACCTAGCTAGCAGGGCAAGGGCCTGATCTTGGCCCTTGATCTTGAGTCTTCAGATGATCACGGGCCAAGATCTTGTCCTACAACCCCTCAGAGTGAGGGAGATCCAGAGGTAGCATCCATGTTCAGTCAAGAGTCCAGATCATCAGGCAAGTTCCTGGTGATGAGGCAGGTCTAAAGTTAAGCCAGGAAGTCAATGTGTGGGTCAGGATCAGGTCCAGCAAAAATAGCCAGACATAGTCCAGTGATAGTCATGCAGGTCCATGGTGACAAGGTAGGTCCAAGGTCAAGCTGGGAAGTCAGCCTGTGGGTCAGAGATTGGATCGATAGGTCCATGACCAGACACAGCTATGACTGAGCTCAGGACAAACATTTCTACAACATAACTCAGGCCAAGGCTGAAGGCCCAGGGCTAAGCTTAATTGGAGCCCCTGATCCTATGAGCAGGGGGTGTGCATAAGTACCCCCAGAAGAGGCTGGTCAAGGACATTAAAGCTGATAAGTTCTCTAAGAACCCCAAACAGCCTGTTCCTCTCCACTGATTATAAAGGGAACAGACACCTGCAGGTGATCAGATGAATATCCCAACAGATCTAAATCAATGTTTTCCTCAGTCAGTCTCCATTTCTGATGAAGCATAGCCTAAAATCAAGCTCTGTTTCAGAGGAAATGTTTCAAAAGTGCGAGGCACTTTTGAAAACTAGAACTTCAGTTATTGAGTACTGTTTAGTTTCCATAAGAGGAACATACTGGTTTCTGTATGCAGAGCAGAGTGGCTAAATTAAGTAATGCCTCCTTAAGATCTCTTCTCTTGCAATGATACTACCTCTTGCTGGGAACACAAATTTTTTTTTTTAGACATCAGGCCACGGTTAGAAATAAGCAGCATCTTTTCAGGGTCCTTATCGAGGACTCTACTAAAGATCTGCAGGATCGGTTCCCTTGTATATCAGCAAAATAATCTGAATTACGGCACATGGGCTCTACATGGGGGAGACATTGTATTGTTCCTACAAAGGGATTTCAGCCTAAAGGTGTATCATGCCAGCTAAAGGGATGCATGCTATGGGGGTTAGCTGAAGATTCTGTTAGCGATCCTGCTGGCTGTTAAGCCTTAATATCTGAAGTTTGTTTTCACCCTCTTGTTCTAAACCGAGAAAATGTAATCTGATTTTCAAGTCTTTGTGAGCTGTTTTTTTTGTGTGTGTGTTCTTCTGTTGTTCCCACCCCAACCCTAATCCACTCACAGCCCGAGGTTTTGTTACTATGATACAAACAAGTGGGACTTGCGGGATTGGTGGAGCAACGAATTGCTTACAGTCTGTCACTATCCTAAAGCCCTGGCTGTTTAGACACTCTGGGTTAGACTGCAGTGATGATTTTCATGCAACTTAAAAAAAAAGACCTTTCTTGATACATCTGACAGAGACACAGCCCAGCCTGAATTTTGCAGCCTATGTCCCAGGCTATGATGCTTTTGCTTTTACTCCTCCATCTGATGAATGCATTAAAGTGGTGAGTGGGAGGACATACAGACTAGAAAGCGGATCACTGCTGACAAACCTATGTGGCATGTAAAGAGCAAAGGGCTTAACTGTTTTGCTTCTCCATCAATTCCTCTGCTGTGATGTTTTCTCTCTTCCAAGGCCTTCCCCTCCAGTATCACCAAGGGATAGATACCATTCTTCCTTCCTTCAATATCTCCATGAGACTATTAGAAAAAGAGTAACCATGCCATTAGCCTGGCTAGTGAGGCACTAAATCTAGTCTAATAACCATATATCTTTTCTTCTTGCACAGAAACAATTACACTTGCTTCCAAAATACTGGAATACCTTCAGTAAGTTCAGTTTGCTCTTGCCCAAAGGTCAGGAAGTAAGTTGATGCCTGAGCAATCCAATGAGATGCTCCTGAAATGCTAGAACCAAAGAGTCAAACAAGAAGCTGTCTCTCTTAAAAGCATAGCAATGCTTGTTTGTCAAGGTGATATGAAGCTTTCCAGCACAGTTTGATTCCTGAATCTTTGGGTGATCCATATTTCCTTATTGTGGTACTTCATTCTCAGTGGGGATTGCCATGTCTTTCTCCTGATAAGCCTCTGTAATCCATGCATTTATCACCTTCAGGCTATACTGTGGTGACTCGTTTGTTGTTACCTGGACACCAGCTACTACAGAACATGAGTGTTTGTATTCTCACGGCTCTGTCAATTCAGTGGCTCTCAAACCAGTGCATGTAAAAGCCTGGAACAAACTCCTGTGTGCGACTGGTATCTGGCTATGGGACAATATGTTCAAGAAGTTCAAGCAACTCCATTTCCAGGTTTTCTTCAGGAAAGTTTACAGCACCTGTTCTTGGAGAAGATCCCTTCCATTTTGAAATTCTCCCACACTTTCCCTCACCACCACAAAACAACAGAGCCAAAAAACATTGTAGCCTTAAATATATTCTGAATTTAGGAAGGTGGAATGCCAGAGAATCTGCATAATACTGCTGTTGCTCTTGAGCGTATATGGAAAGCAATTACATATTATTATGATATCTGGCAGCATCTGTCTCCAATGCAGATAGATTATGGATAAGTCCCATGGGAAATATCTTCGTTCTGCAGTGCACTGCCAAGGCTGAGATATTCAGTCTAGTCCCAACCAAGCTAATTCTGGACATGGAAACAATATAGTTTTGTCAGTAGGATGTTCCACACAGATAAATTAGCCTTGCTAATTGACCCATCATAGCTCCATTTTGAGAGCTGTATGGCCTGTGACGAAATGAGTTTCCATGACTGTCATCCGCAGCTTCCCACAGAAAAGAGAGCACACATTACTTTAGAAGGCAACAATGGCAAGCCCAGGGGTAAAACAAACTAGTCTCAGAAGTAAAATATGCCAAATTACACAGAGAGTAGTCATGTTTTCTTGCTTCATAGCTAGAATCAACCTAAGTTTATTTTGATTTTTGCACTGGAGTGAGCCCTGATAGCAGTCCACACCTGCTAAGATTAAGGTGTTCGTGACCATGAAGATTTTTGTGGAGTCAGCCAGATTGCCAAGGTCAAATGGTATGTCTTTGTATTTAAAAACCCTTAATAATTTTTTCTTCTATAAATTTGTCCATTTTTTTCCATATATATTCCAATATTCCATATTGAATTATATGTATTTCTACATTTTCTACATTTTCCTTTCCCTTTCTGGGAGGTTACAACAATGGGGAGAATATACTTCTCTCTCTTCTTCCCAGGGGGAAAGAGAATCTGATTTGTCTGCCCCTTTCCTTAGACAAGAATCTCTTGCCACAAGTAAATACTGCGTCCTCAACACCTCCTTGAGTAGGAACACAAAAAGATCTGGAATTCTAGGCCATGGTGATGCAATGTAGTTCCTGAGCCCAAACACACTAGTTCAGTCTTCTTTTTGACCTTAACTGTGGCTATTGCGTTGCAGGTAAGGAGTTGTCTCATTTCTAGTGAGCTCAGCCTAGCATAAGCTGTTTCTGTCTTCAGTAGACTGCACGGCCAGACACAGAGACGCAAAGTAAATGTGGAGATCCATGGCAGTGACACAGTGGTGAGTTTAGGGATAAAATCCAGGCGGGAAAAGGATTTGGATGG
The DNA here is from genome assembly GCA_013399115.1 of Anseranas semipalmata. Taxonomy (NCBI): domain Eukaryota; kingdom Metazoa; phylum Chordata; class Aves; order Anseriformes; family Anseranatidae; genus Anseranas; species Anseranas semipalmata. Next base: position 870,363 of record VXAA01005745.1, on the reverse strand, counting down.
ATGTGGACCCAAAGGCACAATTTGTGGAGGGAATGTTGTCATCTTCATTTACTCTATTTTTCTTCAATTTTCTTTTCCTTTTTTCTGTCCCTATATTCTTACCACAATTACATAGCACAAGTTTCTATCCAATTTAAGAATGCTTGAAGGACTTTAACCATTTCACTTCTTATTAAATATGTGGGAAACACACAGCTTAATTAAAACTGGAGAAGGAAATAGATTTTCTTTTTCACTTGAAATTCTGACAAGTGGAAAAAAATCCAATTTTAAATGGACTATAGAAAAACAAATTTCTCCATGAAATAAAATTAACAATAACATCAAATGCTGTTTGTTTTGGGGGAATCAAAATATTTAATTATGATTTCTGCTCTCATGCTTTCCCATGCTTTCATGGGAAATAAAGTAAAACAAAAAGCTGTTTTAAATTGGAAAACAAACTCTGTTGCTCCTGAAAGACTAACCAGAGAATATTTATATGGATGTGTTCTATTCTGATTTTTCAATACAGTGCTTTATCAAACATGACATATTTCCACAATACTTTTTTTTTTTTTGACAAATTGACATTTCCCAGTGGGAAGATATTCCCCAGGAATGTTTCTGATGGGTTGCTTCAGAAGATCTGCTGTTCTTAAAGCAAAGGCACAAGTTGTGGGATGCTGGAAAGAGTTATAACAGTTCCATGGGGAAGAAATGTGGGGAGAAAAGGCTTGGAAGCAGACAGATCACTGCATTTTGCATTCTGCCTTATTGAATCACATAAGCAAATACTAGGGCTTAATGAAGCTTGTGACCTGATGCCTCTTTGTCAGGAGAACACAGCCTCTGTAGAAAATCCTTAATGTGAGACTTAAGGTCTTGACTTTAATAAGCATTCCCCTACTAATCTGTTAAGTCTCAAGACTTAAATAGCTGCTCAGAAGCTCAGCAGAGTGAATTACTATTAGTGAAAAGTACACTTACTGAAAGGCATTTATTTCTTGAAAACAAATGAGCAGGATTGGGACTCAGCTTTTAAGATGAGATCTCCACTGAGACTGATGAAAATCACTGCCTTTTACACATAATGATGGCAAGATCTGGCTCAGTATTTAGACCATGTTAAAACTATGAAGCCATATTCTCACTGACAGTAGTATGAAACCAGAATAATTCCAATGAAGCTGACTTGTTCTGGCAGTAGTGCCTTACCTTTTCTCTGCTTAATATGATTCACTACTCCTGGTCTCACAAAAGTCTGTAGTTTTTCATTATTAAAAACAGTTATGGGCATTTTTTTGTCCTCTACAAAATGATTGCTTGATCGTGTTGTTGCTTGTACTGACTACCTGTCTTTAGACATTAAACCTTTTACTAAGGAGCATGAGTCTGGATATCATTATGTCCTCAGTTCTGAGACTAGTAAAATTATTGATCTTATACCTTGAACTGTCAGAGAAGAACAGGAGATATCGTTAGCCGGTGGGCTACAAATGTGCACAGCAAATAATAAAAGAAATAATAATAATAATAATAATAATAATAATAATAAAGAATAGGAAAAAAAAAAGTGGTTATTTTAAACAGTTCCTGTCTTGTTATCCTATTTTCATTTCCCAGTAGTATTCTGTGAATTTACAGTGGACTCTATTGCAAACACTATGGTGCCTGAAAGATTTGGAGCCTGCAGAAAGTGGCCAGGGAATTATTATTTCCTGTTTCTTTCAATTCAAGAACTATGAGCTGTAAAACAAAACTACCAAGGGTCAGTTTCAAAACCAGTGGTAGAAAATGATTCTTCACACTGTGTGAACTGTGAAACTCCTTGACACAGCATGTTGTGAAAGGTAAGAGTTTACATGGGTGCAGAATAATGGACATATACAAAATGTGGAACAGAAAAAAAAAACATATAAAAGCTTTTTTTTTAAAAAAAAAAAATATATATATATTAATAATTTTTAAATGGAAGACATGCCATCTGACTCAGGCAACCTCTAGGGCAGAAATTGCCAGAGTATGGTTAAATACCCCAGGGACTCTAGGGATTGCCCCATTCTCATGGCAGTCATACAGTCCTAGCCCATGAAATGGAGTGAGAGAGTCCTTTGCTTTAAGCAGGCACAGCAATCCTTGTGCAGTTATGGTGCTTTTACAACATTGCAGTTTCGGGGAGGCCATTCCTTATTTCACCTGGGGTCACTGCTGTGCTCACACAGACCTATCCAGGAGCCAGTGGCATCTGCACCTTCTGTTCATTGTGGTTATTTTTTTCATGATCACAGGTGAGGAGGCAGGGATGTCATATCAGACGTCAGTTCTGGAAAGAGAGTGTGTGTTTGTTTACCTGTGGAGGCTTGTGATATTGGGGTGAGGGGAGCAGATGTGCTTGAAGGATGAAACTGAGATACAAATGTTTACTCAACACTTTTATCCTTATCCATTTTCCATTGCTGTGTTTACTCAAGCTCTTAGAAAATTTATCAATATGTTTGTCATTGAAGTTTCCACTTACTTAAAACCCCACTGCCTGTTGCTACATGAAATTAATCCAAAGACTGCAGACCTATTCACCTGACTGCAGACCTATTAATAACATTCTTTGCATGCTTCAGTGATCACAGACAAGCCATACATCTAACAAGTGCTTTTGAACTACTCTCAAGCTCATTTTTAAACCTCATTAAGATTGGATTACTTAGTTATATTAATCCTGATGACCTTATGCCAGTGGTCCTGACCCATACTGGTTATTGTAACATATTGTCCATAAGAATACAGGAAAAGACAAATTCAAAACTGAGGTGGAAAGAAAGAGAAAAGCAAGAAGCTGTCCCCAAGACACTTCTTGTTTCACAGTACTGTCCACAGGACAGATGAAATTAGGAACCAGCATCCTGTGCTTGCAGCATAAAACTATAATGTAGTTGAGACAGATAAAGATACCTTTAGTTTACTGCCAATAAACCCAGTAATCAATGTACTCCCTATGCAGCGGAGGGGAGCTTTCTGCTTGCCACCCAGGCACAAAAATATTTCTTGGTGATACAAACACCACATGCTCCATGCTTTACATACAGATGCTACATTTTGTGGTAACCACAAAACAACCTGGATCTTTCCACCTTTACAGGTAGGGAAAACAGAGAAGTGAAGACTTGACTTGAAACACAATACGTCAGCAGTGGAATGTGTGAGATTTGAATTCCTGGCTCTTAGGCTCTTGCCCAACCCAGTAGACCAAGGTGGACTTTCCTCCCTTGCTACTTTTTGTTTTGGTTTAGTTTTTCTGAATCCAAGAACCAGGATATCTGATAGTTGGGTAGTTTCCTGTTACTGTGGGAGTGACACATCCTAGAAAGCCTCACAGTGTAAGTCTTGTTGTATAGAAAAAGAGAGGTTAGAAGAGGCTGAAAATCAATGGGCTTCCTTCACAGAAAGAGTGGCATAGTGTGAGAAAGTAGAGTAAGAAAGGGTCTCTGTCCGAATGCTTGGCGAATTTAAGATAATACACCATTTGCATTCTGACAGTCACCCATCAAAGGCTCGGCATGGTGAGTCTCCTTTACTGAACAGAGGAAGGAGCAATGGGTATTCCTGGATATTGCTCTGAGTCCCCTGGAATATCACTGAGAGGAGGTGTTTTCAGAAACGAGCTCTTCTTGAAGACAGCACCACAGGGAGAGGTACTGTGGGAATGGCTTAGCTGCCACACTCAACACCTCAGTGGCAGGAGAACAAGAGGCAGATATCAGGTGTATTTAAGCTTGCCTTTTCCTGGTTGTAGGCCTTACTTGTGTAACCTGGAGTCTTATTCTGTAAAGGATTTCCCTATTGGGCTCAGTAGACTAAAGCCTGGTGGTTTTGCTTTAATCCTGATTGTTGCTCAAAGTAAACGAATGTGATTATGCTGGATAAAGGGGTCAAGAAAAAGGTTATTTTATTTTATTTTATTTTATTTTATTTTATTTTATTTTATTTTCCCTCTTCTATGGAAGATAGTTGGATGGCAGGTATGATCCTATACCAGAAAAAGGGAATAAATCCTTTCAAGCAGGCAGAGCTCTGTGGAGAGCCACTCAGCTATGGGAAACTTCCTGTGCAATAAGTGCCTTTTCCTTTCTTTCAATAAAAATATTTTTGTCCGTTTTTTGCTCTGTGGCCCTATGAGCCTGTTTATCTTCTCCAAAAATTTTCTCATGAGTCAGATCGGACTGTCAACTCACTCAGCTTTCTCCTGATCCTATTTGGTTGATAACACCCTTGGCAGGGAGGTATGTAGAAAGTAAGTCTAGGTTTCTGGGGTAGCAGGATGTGAAGCATGTCTATGCAACATCTGGCTCCTAGTATAAATCACATAAGGAGAACATAAACTGACAATGTCCATGATCTCCTGACTATAAGTAATCTTCATCTTTTTTCCCCTCAGGAGTTCTACAAACACTTTTCTCAAAGGAAAATTAAATGGCAGTAAAATACAGAATGGTAGAAAAACTCGAGTTGGAAGAAACCTCTGGAGATCTCTAGTTTAACCACTGCTCAAAGCGGGGCGGACTTCACAGTCAGGTTCAGGGAGTTGTCAAATGAGGTGTTGAAAATCCCCAAGCTTATTTTTTAAATAGGTTAGTTACCTACAGCACTGATAGGATCTCTGAATCATTTTTCATTAAAAAATGTAGAACACATTGAAGCTCTTTCCAATTTCGTTCAGAAGAGATGCACTAGCATGGTAGGAGATCATGATTTCTGCTGCTTGCTTTCTGCCTCCATAGAGGGTGATTTCTAGGTTTTTAATTCTTACAAAATGTTTTGGAGTTCAGTAGGTCACTGCAAAACTTAACATTCTTGTGGAGCACCTGCACTCATATCTTAACTTTAGTTCAATTGTTATAAGAATGATGTGATTTTGCAGTCCAGCTGCATTTTTACCATAGTACCTATCAATAGGTACAGATATCAATAGGTACAGATTCACAGGCTAGTATACAGGAACTGCTGTTCTCAGGACACCTTTGTATTCATACATTCTACCTGCATAATGAGTTTTTTCATATGGATTGAAAGAAAAGTCTGTGGGATCTGTCTACCATTCAGCCAGCATTTTTGACAGCTGTAGGTACTTGGAGAATATTATTTTGTCAATCCTGACATGTCTTGTCCAGCTGTTTCAAAGATTTCAAGTGAGGATGAATAAAGCCTTTGTTAAGTCTGTCAACTGCCTTCTGTCTCTGTTCTTGGAGGCCAAGATGAGTTGAACCATTTGATGCATAAAACTTCAGTCTTTCACAGCCTAGAACTTTTTTTTTTTTTTTTTTTTTCTGGGAAGAAGCTCAAGATTTAATCAACTGCTCTCATCAGCTATTCTGGAAAAAGTGTCTTGCTTACTTTCCACATAAAAAAGAAGGCAAACACCCTTGAAAAATCACACACCCTTAAGCATTTCAATTGCAGGTGCCTTAGTTCAACCTCTCTATCTCTGTTTTCATTATAGTGTAAATTGCATTAGTCCTAGCAATAATCTTTTCCTTTCTTTTTCATATCTCAGTGTGTAATGCATCATTTACTGACAAACATCCGATACCCAGGGAACTCAATTTCTGAGAAAAAAAATGAATTCTTTATTACCAGTTCTCTGATAATAAGCAGGAAATTATGCATCCCTTTTCTACTATCATAACTTATAAGTCATCCTTAGACTTTGGAGGATCCACTGCTAACTTCATCCACCCTTCAGGTGGGAGGTTTCAGTACTGATATCTAGCATGGGATATCTAGCCTGGAAAAGGATGAACCATCTAAATTTAAGGTAGCATAAGTAAGCCATTATCTCATTGTAAAATAAGCCATTGTGAGCCCTCTGAAATGACCTCTCAGTGAAAATGGAGACTGTTAGAGCTAAAGAGATCTAATGCAAAAAAACTCCCATGGAAAGGGATTCTGACTACTCTTCAGAAGGGCTACAGAAAATGAGCACAGGCAGTATTGGCTGAGCCACAGTACGCCCGCCAGCATGTATTTTAATTAGATACTGACTGAGTGCATGAAGCATCACTCTGTGAAATTTCATACCCAAAGCCATCAAGTTTGAAACTGCTGTAGCTGATTGCTGAAATATTTAGGAGCAAATTAACATGAATGACTAAAAGGTCCTACAGCTTTCCTGCCTGTAAGAGCTCTCATATAAAATAAAGCAACACACGCAGATTTGATTCAGATTCTGGGAGACAGATGTTCATCAGAAGGAACTATCACCAAAGGTGACACTAATTAATTGCTGTGAACAAGATGGGCGTCAGAAATCAAATGTGCTTTTATGCCTGAAGATGATGTCTGTAAGTAAAGATTTAAGCATGCTGGGCCAGATCTTCAGTCACTGTAAACTGTCATAATACTGTAGTAATGAAGAACAGCCAAGTACATGGCAAGTAATAAAACTTGCAGTGTAGGTTTTTTTTTTTTTTTTTTTTTTTCCAGGAAAGATTGGATGGGATTCATCTCATCTAACTTCAGATATCTAAAATGTAGATGTTCCCATTTGAACTCTTTGCTCTCAGATCCTTTCATAGTTAGGGGAAGAAACAGACAGAACTGGGTTATAAGTCAACAGACTGACTGTAGGCTTTGAGTTTAGGGTGATGTGAAGTGAAGCTGGACTTGACTGACCGTATTGATTAGATGCCAGTAACTATAAAGGGAGCTTGGAGAGACCAGATCATCCATAGGTACTTGTAGATAATGATTTTTATTCAGCCTAGTCTGACTTATGACGTCAGTTTGTTGAGCCAGAAACTTTCCTGGGAACCGATGTCTCCTTTCCTGTGTCCCATTTTGAAAGTTAAATGTTCTATACCGGACACATGAATGTCTCATACAGAGGCTGAAATATTAACAGGATCATCTGCTTAGTATACAATCTGTCTGCTTGCATTTATTTCTATTTATCAGCATAATTTCTGGCCTTACTGTTTGCCAAATGGAGTATTGTGCTGCTGCTGAATCTAATAGCTAGCGAAATTGAGATGACTGAAGGGAGAGAAGTAAAAGGAAGAACATATTATATACAAGTTTCTTGTTTTTCTTTCCTACCAGAAGATAAGTCATTTACTTCACTATCAATTTCTTGACAGTAAGATTTTTGCAAGCAATTTATATACTATGCAAATGTTGCAAAAGCAAACTCTAAACTTCAGGGGAAGTTACTATATGTCCAGTTTGACAGTCCTAACTTACAGACATATCTAATTCCTAGTTTGTGTGGATACTTGTCTCATTGAAAGAAAGCTGGTCCTTACACACAAACGCATGTGCTTACTGCCGAATATGGCTTCAAGTGGCTATCTTTAGGCACCCAGAATGGAAAAATGCAGCAAGTGCAATCCAAAATAGAAGGCTGTTATTCTTGGGAAAAGTTGATACTTTCTTTGGGAATGACGCAGCACTATTAGGCTACAGAGATGAAAAGAGATAAATGATGTTGGCAGCTGAATTCTGGGTAAGGGGATGTGCAAATCCTCGTTTTATGCATTCTTCCACTCTGTAAGCCTGCTTCTCCCTTATGTAACTCCACTGTTACTTTACTGAAATCCTCATAGTTACAAAATGTAAAATTGCAGTATTATTGCTATGACTGCGAAAGCGAATGTTTGTAAAGCTGTTTCTAAATCATTTACCTGCCAACTGCTGAGTCAAATTTTAGAAGTTCCTCTGCTAAAGCTGACAGTGTCAGGCAACTACATGAACAAATATCATGAACATTGTTTGTTTGTTTACTATGCTGTGAGCTCGCAGAGAGGTAGAGAACAGCTCTTGGGGGAAAAAGAAAAAAGAAAAGTGTTTGTCAAATATTTCACTATAAAAGCTAAACAAGCAATGATATCAGATGATGGCAAGAAATAAAACAAGTATTACATTGGCAAAAAGTTTTTCTAAGGGAATTCCTGACATGCTGAGTGTGGTGCTGTAATGGAAACCCCCCCATGGAAATCCTTGATAATGCTGGGGCCAGAAAGTGCCAACAACTCAGCTACTGAAATAACTGAGACCCCAAAAAATTCCTTACTCAAGGGAAGGATCCTCTCAAAACTTCAGCAGGTGAAACTGCACTTCAGCAATGAAGCTTTCAAAGGCAAAGATGAAGCTTGTCAGAAATGACAGACTGACAGAAATGACAGGAAATCAGTGAAGACCTAATTGAATTACCATGTGCTGGCTGCAGTCACCTGCCATGTGCATACAGTCAATCCACAGCAAACAGGGGTAAAGCACCTCAGCTTGCCTGTGTTTCCCTAAGACTTGTGATGGGCTGGGAACATGCAAACTGTGCAAATGTAGTTCAGTTGACATGCAGTGCAGGATTCAGTACAAATATTTAGGCGCACTGTATTTAGATGTGTCCACATGACCTAGGTGTCTCACCCTAGTTAAAGGATACCTACTCCATACAGCGAGTGGAATGTGGAGGGTGAGCCCTATAGAGATTTTCTCTGCTGGGCATCAAAGTAGCTCCTTCAGTTTCACTGGGTTCACTAGATCTCCACTGAGTATGATATGAGCTCAGTATTAAAATATGGAGACACTTACATTTATTTTTCTCAGTCTATGAGAGGAGTCCTGTACATGGTAACCCATTTAAGCTACAGGACTTAATGGATTGTCTCTCTGTCGTTTCAGAGCAGAAGCTGCTTTAGCAAGAAAGATGATGCTGAAAACTAAAGATGAACAAGTTATTTGAGCCAAACATATATCTTGCAGAAAACAAAAATCCAGACAGATGAATTGAATGAGAAAGATCCCAGGAGAAAGAAGAGATTGGAAAGGAGAGGAAGAAGACTTATATGAATTTCTTCGCAAACCAGTAAGTCTATATGCTGTAGGTTCCCCAAAGTACTGTAATAGACTTCTTCCTATTGACGCCTTAACAATAATCTATGAAATTATTTCAAGTTAAAATGATCAGAGGTTGGCCTTCAAACTTCATAATTTATTTTTCTTTAAGACTGCTGATATCAAAAATTCACCCTTTGGAGAATGAGTATTGTGTGCAGACATTGGCTGTGAAATGGGAAAACAAACATAAAATTTAGGAACGGCACTGAAAAATACATCCTGCAGAATACACTACAATTGTAAAAAAAAAAAAAAAGAAAAAAAAGAAAGAAAAAAAAAGTTGAGTCTGATTTAAGCGTAATCAATGGATTAAAGTAGGATGCAGAAAGTTGGTCTCTATCTCATCTGATTGACTAGTGCCAGGTCCCTTTCAGCTTCACTGTAATAAAATGCAGGTTAACAGTGCAAACTAAATGCAAAATGTCTAGAATATGTTTCTGACAAAAGAGTGAAAGAGAGCCTAAAACAGACATTCCCATTCTGCTATGTGAAGATCCAAGACCTGCTTCCACAGAAGTAACTTGAAAGTTATTTGGACCTAATGCTTTCCTGAACTGTGACCTGTGTCATCATTTGCGTAATCAATATCTCCTCCTTCTCCTTCACGATCCATGCAAAAAAGAGAGGCATAGGAATGATTTCTTGGATAACCAGGCAAATCATGGGAGGAAGTCCCCTTGAGATATTAAATACAAAGATAGCTATATCAATGTTCACATGAGCCACAGATCTCTGGATGGTGGAAGTATCACTACACATTTGCCCCGTCCTTACAATTACCTCTCTGAAGCAGACAGTGGGTCTTAACTATCTCTTTTAGACTCTGTCTGACAAGTCCAACCACCCTCCCATCATGACTGATATGGACCAGCTGGGAATGCATTGACCTGTTGTTTTTCACCTAGAGAAAGATGAAAGGAAAAAGTGTTGTCCTGCCCCCAAGGTCAGGGTCAGGGAATACAAGTCAGTACCTGCAAAATGGTCATATTAGATGTCTGCCATCAACTGATGTCTACAGTCCCTTCCACAGGACAGGGACAGAACAGCGCTAGTAACAGCAGCGATTTAGTGACATCTGTGGTTTGTGATAGGGTTTCTTCTTCCCCTTACCCCATGGTGGATCATCTGATCTTAAAACTCTGCTGGGATTGAGTTTGTTTTCCCTTCAGGAGAGTCTTGGGATGAAGGCTCCAAGCCTTGTCTGGACTGGAAATTTGGCTCTGAAGCTGCTTCACCAGGGAATTTTGGGAACCCCACAGACCAATGGTGTCCAGGCTGCCAGTTGTGCTTCACAGCCTGCCGGCTAGCTGGAGCACTTGAAAGTCTGACTGCAAGGCACCCAGCCCAGCATCCCTTCATGTGGCAGCTTTGCTGTCCCCCATCTGACTAGGGAAAGAGGAGCATCTGGCAGTGCCTGCAGCCACCAGCACAATTTCCCCAGCCCATACAGGACTGGTGCTAGCTGAGGTTTGTGGGGCTCTAGGGAAGCCTTGGCAGTAGCATGTGCAAAGCATCGATCTGGGCATACTGTCCCAAGGAAAAGCCCTGCATTATTCCATGAGAATGTAGTGTCTACATGAGTTCCACGGTAAAGAAAGCCAGAAAATCTATTTTATGCCTAAGGAGTGATGCTTCCACCTCATTTTCCTCCTCTCTCCCCACTCCTAAGGTTTATACAACGCCCCAGAGACTCCACTATTAGGAAACATTTCAAACAATGGAACTTTCTTTAAATATAACCATTTTCTCCTCCATCCCACTTACATTCCTCAATTCAAGTGTAACGGAAAGTACCAAGTACTGAGGAGGAAGAAATTATGTGCTTCTACATTGTCAGAGTGATTTCTATTATCCTGAGCTTTGCTTGTTACCAGCTCTGATCCACCATTATTTCAGGAAACCACTACATTCATTACGAATAAGATCCATCCAGCCAGCTTTCCTCCCTTGCAGACATTATTCTGGTTTCAAATGTCATCCTGTGCTCTTTTCCCTGTGGCATTCACTCACTCTGCAAGAAGCAGGGGGACTCTTCCTATTCCCTTTCCTAGCCTGACTTTTCTCAAGTCCAGCATACCTAGACCAACTCACCTGCCTCTTTGAAACTGATGCAGTCAAAAGGGGACAGGGAAGTACAACATTTTCAGAGATTTGTAGCTGTTCTGAGCTGTCATAGCATCTCTGGAAACAGTTTATTTTTATTAGCTTAGGAGATGAATAAAACACCTCTGATAAAAACTTAAAACTGGATCTACTCAGATGCTGCACAAGAAGATCTAAAACCTACTCGAGGTCCCGAATGGGGACCCAGTCTGTCCACCTTCCTCAAAAGTCTGCATCATTTGAGTGCTGACAATAAGAGTAAAACCTGCATTTTGCACCATGTAGAGAGGGCCTAGGTAGAGATTGAGACTATGGTCAGAAACTGAACCCAGGCTGTGTGGTTGTTTTGATCCAGTGAAGGTCTGCCATAAAGCGCAAGCACTACTCGACATCCAACCATATGTCTGTGATCAGTGTGTACTTATCTTTTTCTGATCCCAGGACTTTTTTTAATCCAGGTTTAACTTCAAGAGAAGACATACAGTGTGCTCTTTCAGAATAGTCAGGGGACAGATGCAGCAACTGGAGCTCAGCCCCTATAGACTGACCTTAGGACCACAACTTAATACCTCTGGTGTCCCACTTCACAGATGAGAAGTCCAGTCAAGTCATCCCTGCCATCACTCTGCTGGGAACACATTCACAGAATAGGGCTCTGGATCTCACCTGGAGAGACATATTTGGTATTTCCTGTTGGTTCCCTTTACTTTTACTGAGAGATGTTTTATCCCTCAGAGAGGTCACCTAACACTTCAGAGAGACAAAGTTGGCACCTGATTCAAGTCCATTTCCACCCTTTGGGTACTTATGTCTTGTGTAATGGCCGCATTATTATTATTATAACTGTTTAGCAAATTACTTAGTTGTATTGTAGAAACTCCTCAGGGTTCCAGACATGGCAAGAACTGTATTGTGTTACGTGTTACACCAAGAGCCGGCCATGTCCTTCCTCCAGTGAGGATGGTTTCTGTACAGTTTCACCACTGAGAGCAGTGGGAATACTTGCAGGGTTAGGGTTGAAGATATGTCTAAGTCCTTTTAGGACTTGAGCTTTAAAAAGAAAACAAACAAACACCAAACAAGGAAAGGGGAGTCGTCCTTGTGTGGTCATGATTGAAAACAGTATCTGAAAGTCATTTGGGCAAGAACTGAGCAATTGAATCCATGCCATGATCCCATATGGAGACTCACTCCATCCAGCTGATCAGATTTGCCACGTTCTCCTGCATTCCTAAATCTCTGCATGTTGATCTCATGGGTCTTAGTCTGTTCCCTAAAAGAATAAGGCTTACACTTCATATACCACATCTACATACCACTTTCCTCTTATAGCAATTAGCTATAAGAGGAAAAGCCCTAGAAAAGCAAAAGAGGGAATGATTTGTTTAATCCTTAGATAGTCACGGTTAGGAGTTGTTTTGTACTGTTTCAATACAGCATTTAACGTCATGAGTCTGTGGTCCTGGACAGCGCAATAAACACAGATAAATCATAACAGAAAGCCATGGAGCAGCTTGCTGGAAAACCTTCCTGGTTTCAGGGCAACTGACCTATGTCTATGCACATGAAGCTTCAGGCTTCTTTTACCAGTTCTCATGAGTTCATGTAATCCCATTGCCTGTAAGTTTCCAGTCCTGGAGGTGGATGTTTAAATGCAATAAAAACTTGTGCTGGATTTATTCTCCCTTTTGCATTTTCATGAAAGCATTCATATTAATTGGAAGCATGCAACTTTGGGTTATGGTTTTGTTTTCTTTTAATAATGAAAGGAAACAAATGGTAGTGTGCAGCTGACAAGGGAGGAAAAACCAGGAAAGCTTAAATATTTAAATGCATTCAAACTGTTGAATAACTAAAGGAAAAGAGAAGAAAAAATGCCTTTTTTTTTTTTTTCGGTGAAAACATTGCAGGTTTATTAAGGGAAGGATTCCAGGTCCACTAGTCTATATAAGTATCTATCTCCTTGCTTTTGTATGGTGTGATATGCTCCTGCATGGGATTACGTACTTAAGCCTCCTTGTAGGTGTTCCGAAGAGGGTGAGAAGCTGTTACTTTATGCCTTTATGATCAAATTACAAAAGGCAAAATAATTCAAGGCCCCAGAGAAAGATGTCCAGGCCCTTCTGACTCTAAGTAAGACTTGCTAAGCTTATGCAAACACTGAGAATTTGTTGTGTAAAAGAGACTCTTTCCTGTGTGCTACCATGACCTTTATGCCAACCAATTTTGATTGAAAAACAACAACAACAACAACAAAGGAGGATGGTGGAAAGACAGTGTCACAGGGAGGAAGAGGCATTGCCTCCCCAGAAGGAGACCATTAGCAACAGGTGACCAGAGTAGGCTTTGCCCATCAGAGGTGACAGGCAGTGCATGACACTGGTCCCTATGGAAATCCAGCAACTGGGATGGGAAGGAGCAGGTTATATCTACTCCAGTTCCACAGTTGTGACTGATGCTTGTGTGCCTCGGGACACGGCTGGGCTTTTGGGGACAATCCCAGCTGCAGCTGTGGGCAGGTATGGACTGTGATTCACAACACAGCTGGCTGTCCTCTGGGCAGTTGGGATGAAGCAGAAGAGATTCAAAAAAAAAAACTTATTAGGCTCAGTGCTGGCACTGGGAAGCCCAGAGCTTGGCCTGGTGCCCACAGTCTCACGATACCACAAACGCATCCATTGTATGGAGAGGCCTAGCTGGATGCAGAAGGCAGAGAGTAATTAGTCTCTGTTAGACCCAGGAGCTTTTGGGCCTCAGTAGGGTCTGGCATCCAAATCGGTAAGAATCCAATTTCCTTAGCACCAACAGCCATCTTAGGGCAATAGAGCAGAGGGCCAGAAGCCCCTTGGTCAACACTGTCAGTGTGCATATGCTGTGAGGATATGGGGTAACCTTGTTTCGCCTTTGCTTGCATAGGGGCCGAATCTGGCAAGTATCCACAGATGAGAAGAGCAGGACAAATGTCTCTTGTTTCTGAGACCAAGAGCACAAGAAACAGTCACCCAGCTGCCTTTGACTTGCCTGGCTAGGAGGATGTGCATTCCCAGCTGAGACATGCTCTTGGGGAGTCTCACAAGGCTTGGTACTGAGGGACAAAGGGCTTCCCATGGCAGCTAGGCAATAGAAAGTTGATGCCTACACACTTGGAGATTTGGGGGAAGGTGTTCTAGTGAATTTGGTGACCATTAGCCTGAAATCCTTTTGCCCCTGGGGTACCCAGGAAGCCTGTGACTTGCTCCTTGTTATCACGGAGGTGGAGGTCCTCACTGCACTTAGTAACGGTGCATCTAGGGCATTTTTGGGGGGTGTCCCCTTACTCCTGGAGGCTTGGTGGGTTGCTCACTTTGCACAGAGTGCCAGGGAGGATTCCCCATTGCTTCCCAAGGCTTGTAGGGGGTCCACAATGCACTTTGTGTCTGGGCAGTGGGGGGACCCCATTGCTCCTGAAAGTTTTGGGGCAATGGAGTTAGCAGTGTACATACCATCTTGGCAGGGGTGATTTTCATTGCTCCTAGATGATCACAGGGTGCCCACATTACATCTGATCTTGGAGAGTGGTACCCACTGCGCCTACAGCCTGTTTAGGGGGAGTCCCATTGCTCCTGGAGACTTTGGGACAGTGGAATTCCCAATACACGGGGGTTTGAGGGGATCCCCATTATTTCTGGAGGTGTGCATTGAAGACATCCCCTTTGCACCTAGTGCTTGGGGAAGGGGATCACAATTGCTTTTAGTGCTTGGAGAAGGGATGACCCCATTGCTTCAGGGAACAGTGAAACCCTTATCGCGGCCAGAGCTGGGCGGGGGACATTCAGTGCAGGAGGAGATGGAAGTCCCCCTTGTACCTGGAGGCTTTAGGGGTCGCAATCCCCTGCCCCTTACCCCTCCACCCCAGCCGCCTCCATCCCCGAGGCGTCCTGGGCGGAGGGCGGGCTTGGCTCCCCCGCCCGCCTCCCTCCCTCCCTCCCGGGGGTTTGCCCTGGGACGCGCCGGCGGCGCCGGGGCTGGTTCCTCGGCGGCGGGCAGGGGTCAGGGGCAGCAGCAGGGGGGGGGAGATGCCAGCGCCGGGGCAGTGCGGAGGCTCCGGCTGAGCGGGCAGCGCCAGCCCTGGGGAGACCCCCCCAGCCCCGGTGGCCCCATGGCGG
>VXAA01005745.1:838929-855182 GCA_013399115.1 Anseranas semipalmata | reverse complement strand
GGGGGGGGGGCAGGGAGGGAGAGCGGGGGACGCCCCATGACCGCGGGGAACCCACTCGGTCTCTGAGGGAGCGGGGCCCATGCCCCGTCCCTCACAGGTCCCGCCCGTCCCCTCAGCGCTGAGGGACCCCGTCTGGGTGGCTGTTAACGGCTCCCTCACAGATCCCGCCCGTCCCCTCAGCGCTGAGGGACCCGACCGGGTGGCCATTAACGGCTCCCTCACAGGTCCCGCTTGTCTCCCCAGTGCTGAAACACCCTCTCCCCGTGGCCGCTCACCTCTGGGGGTGACGCGGTCCCCTCAGAGCCCCCCGGCTAAACCGTGGCCCTTCTTGGCTTCACCTTCTCCGTGAAGAAGCCGCCTCACCATCCCTTTTCCTTGTCCCTTTGGCAAAAAGGCCCAGCACAGGAATCCCGCTGGGGTTGCAGCCCCTGCCCCGAGGGTGCCCCTTCCCCCGAAAAAAAAGGGTTCTTCTTGCCACTGCCCCTGTTTAACAGTGGTGTGGGTGGCCCTGGCTGTTGCCCATCATCCCCAGCCTCTCGCCCTGGTTGCTCTTCTCGCAGCATGTGCTCGGTTTCCATTGCTTTTTCACTACAGGGATCAGCAAACAGTGGTGGTTCAGTCCGTGCATCAGTCCAAGTGTTTGCTCTGACTCTCTGTTGAGTAAAATGTAAGAGGATTTTCCTTATGGTCCTTCTTCATCATCAGCTTCTCCCTAGGTGATGTTGGGATGAGGTGCAGATAAGATTGGCCCGTTCCAGTCTGAACTTAAAACAGCTTTCCCAGCCCACGCTCCTAGGTCAGGCTGACTTCTTTGGTGACTTGTTTGTTTTAAGTGATAGTTTGAAGTGTGTTAAGTGATACTTGCAAAACAAATGTGAGAGGTTAAGCAGGAGACGCATTGATCTTGCTAGTAATTTGTTATGGCTGTTCCCACAGCATTAAAAAGGTGGCAGAGATCCTTTTGGACTGTAGTGCAATTGGCCCCAAAGGAAGAAAATCTGTTCTCTTTCCGTATGTTCTGCCTTTTTTGTTTGCTTGTTTTTATTGTTATCTAATTTACAAAGAAGGGTGGAGGGAAGCCAGGTCTGGGAAAGCAAAAGGCTCCAAAAGCAAGCAGAAATTTTGTTTTAAGAACTTTGCAGTAGAATTCTTAGAAGACAGAGAATATTTTCTCAAATCCGCCAGTGTCTTTTTTACCTGGTCAGAGATCAGGGTACATGGCATAATAGTGGCATAGGCCTGTGCACTTCTTCCTAATCTCTGCTTCTTAGTCCCTCATTTCTTCCTAGCTGTGCTTGCCATTATTGATTTCCTTTGGTCTAGAAAAATCCTTCAGTTTTGTTTAGACAGGGGGACTTCTTGCTAGTGAGGTTATCAAAAGTACTCAGGTACCCAGACTTGCCAGACTGATTCTTTTTTCAGTGAATCAAAAAATGTCATGTGTTTCCCCTATAGATGCAATCTGTGGACTTTTTTTTTTTTCATTTTCCTTTAGCTTTGCATTTGAATTATTTCTGTAAATTTAGGTGGTTGGGTTGCTTCTTTAAAAATAAAATAGCTGCCTTGAAAGAAAAAAAAAAAAGAACCCACAGATTAAGAATCAAAATGCCAAGTTTCCATAAAATGTGTTTATTCTGATACAAATGTGTACTTTGGGTATATTCTGAGTGTGCTTATATGGAGGAACTTGTCTGGGTGTAGCATACGTATGTCTGATACAGAGTTGTGTCTGTGTCTGTCTATTGTGTGGAAATAATGTGCTGGAACACGATCTTCACCTTTACGTATAGAACAGCTCTTAATGCTCCAGTTGTAGAAAAAGCAGAGCTTTTACGGTTTTGGGGTCTGTTTTCATCCACAAATGTTATTGGTAAACCCGTATCTCTTCTTTACAGGTGGGCAAAACTTTCTACCTCGAAGCTTAAGAGCAACATTTAAAAACTTTCAGCTCAAATCCAAAGCTCTTCCTGTTTAACTTGAAAACACTTCAAAGTTGTCTTGAAGTCAGTGGCCGTATTCACGTTTGTGGATTTGAGAAAAGGCATGGCTGCTTGTGGGGCAGGCCCTTATGCAATTAAGTAAAGGAAGCTTAAGTTTTCACAGCAGCTGAGCAATTGTGCTTTATGGGAACTGCAGGTATGAAATGAGGCAACTTTCTAGTCTGGAATTAGATCTGCCACATGGAAATGCTGGTGCAAACAGCCTGTCAGATTTCACAGGGCCGGTCAGCAAGAGGCTGAAGACTTGCCTAGGAGGCTCTGGGATTTATGTTCTCTTAAAGGCTTTCTGTACATATGATACACTGGAAAATGCAAATACTTGAATGTGAAAAAGACAAACAAACAAACTATGAAGCATGGGCAAATGAATCTTTTGACATTTTGATACAGAGCCCTTGCTGAGCTCATGTAATTTGGAGGAGGGGGCATTATTCATCAAAAACAAAAGCAAAGCTTGCTTTAATTCATATGCTCTCCTGAAACTGTTAAAACCAGAGCAGTTTGAGTGTGTCAGCCAGTGGTGACAAGTTAGATAATATTCCTGGTCTGAGACTGCCAAAATTCAGTGCTGCTGTGAATTAATGAGCCATAAATATCCCATCATGAGAATCCTTTGCTGGTGTAGTGCTGTGACAGGGTTTAAACCTGTAGCCATTGTGTGGTACATTTGTAGGAGGTAGTTGTGTGCGAGGAAGAACGGCTGATGTTGGCTGATGGTGGTTTTGCCATGAACTATTTCAGTGGTATTCACAGCTGCCCTTAGCTCGAGAGAAAGCAGGCTTCAGCTTCTGTTCATATAAGACATCTGCTTATATATTACTATTCTGTCAAGAGCGGAGGAGAACTAATGAGTAAGTCGTCTGAACTCTGTGGTCTTCATGCTGCAAACCAGAGTGCAGTTGTGCCTGCCCAGCTTCTTGCATGCCTCCACTGAAGCTGCTGGAGGAAGACAGTGCAGGGATCTCATTGCAGAGCGAGGACTATCAGGTCCACACTTCTTTAGTTTCACTCACATAGGCTATATCTCTACTAGTATGTTAAGATTGCTAGGACACTTATTCAACCTTCAGGCCAAATGCCTGAGAGCAGCTTGTGCTCATACTATTGTACTCCTTCAGCCTCTAAAAACGGGAGGCTGTGTGCAAACTGCGTATTGAGAATGGTCCGTGGTGCAGCCTAACTCCCAGATCATTCCCGGGAACTGCTTGAGATACTGCCGGATTGCCTGGGGCAAAAATGTGGCCAGGAACCATCCTAAAAATTTAACAGTGTAAATGATTAAGTGCTTAAACCAGACCTTTGCACCGTTTGATTTATTAGCTTAGATGGAGCGTGCTGTGCTCCCACTGCTCAGGGCTCTCCATGAGCGCCTGAGGGAGGCATTTTCCTCTAAGGCAAACTCTTCATTGCTTTGAGTTCAGCGATCAGCTTTCTTTGTGTTAGAGATTACTGCGGGATCCTGCTGGTGATGTGATGATCTGAGAGATTTGCAATGAAAATACCAGGGTAGTGCGGATAATACCAGCTTTTTAAGGAAGTGTGTTTCTGCATTTCTTTTTATTTTTGTTTTGCCCATTATATTATTAAAATATTAAAAAAAAAAACATTACTGTTAGAACAAAAATATGCATATTTCTGGATTTTTAAAATAGTTCTGCAGATTTTTTTTTTATCTTGTGGGAGGGAAGTGAGGAAATGTAGGTGGTAAAAACACACTTCGCTTGCTGCTGAATTTGATCATTTTTAGTTTACGTCACTTTCAGGTCTGCAGCACTGTAAGCCCAAGGAGACTTTGGGGAAACCTGGTTTAGTTTAGAATAGAATTTAACCAGTAAATGACACTTCTTCAGTAATTTACTTTTCCACTCTGTGTCTATAAATTGAAATGAGTAGATCAAATATTGATCATGTACATGTTCTTCTTTTACCTACACCAGTTTTGATCTCAAATGTAGATTGTTCTTGCTGAAATTGCAAGCATTAATTCTCAGATGTGAAGCTGGAGCTGTCCAGCGAGCCCATGGCACCTCCTTGCCTCCTCCAGATATGCAGTGATATGTATCAAAGCACTGCCTAAACATCATCTTTGCCTCATTAACTTTCTATTCATAAGAGCCAGCCTTGACAACTACACACTTGCTGCTGGTTTGCTTTATCAACCTATTTCTTTATACTGAATTACTTTTTTTTTTTTTTCTTCTAGCTAATCCTTTTATTTTTATCTTAATAGCTTTGAAAATAGCTGTGTTTGGTTTGAGCTGGCTAGTGTTGGGTAAAGAGCTTTATGCATTTTATTTCTTTTTCTCTGAAGAGCTTGATAAGCTTTGCTATAGCCCTTATTACAAAAGAAGACAAATAGAAACTGGTCATTTACCGCTGTGATGAGAGCCAGCCAGCAAGTACCGTCCTTCAGGTAAATGGCTGCTTGCATTTCATCAGTCATGGCCCAACGTATGAAAATTTCACTTGCAGTTTTTGATGCCAGAGTGGAGATGATTGTTAGATGCTTCCTACAATGGTCTTTGACATACAGCATGTTGTGGTTTTGTAAGCAGTGATCAGTTCTCAGTCTGGGATCATTTGGATCGGCTCTCGTGAGCAGAAGGCCTGCCTGCTGTGCGTGATTTTGACAAAGGCCGTGCCATGTGGGAAGTGCTGTGGTGGCGACAGTGGTGTTCTGAGAAAGTCAGCTCACAGAGACGGGTTCCAACACCCCGTCCTGACCTCTGGCTCACGAGTACCTCGCTGCTGTGCAAATGAGCCCACTTTGTGAGTCAGGTGCTGCGAGCGTGCTGCTCGTGCCCATGCATGTCTTGTTCCCCAAACTGACAGCTCTGTTGTGGAGCTAAATGGGTGGGGAACTTGGAAGCTGTCCTCTGGGAATGACCAATGAAATGGAATGTGTTTGTACAGGAAGGTGGCTTGTTTTCTCTAAATAGGAAAGGAAATCCATTTGATATTTCAAGAGATGAAAAGTACTTCTTCAACAGAGCTGTAAGAAAGTGAAACTAACTAAAGCTCTGTAAGGATTTGCGTAACCCTGGCTGAATAACTATCCGCTCTGGGTTGTGTGTGCCGGGAAAGTAAATAGTGAGCAATGCAGATGGAGATTAAAATACATTAGCTGTCCTTGCTACAATGCTAAACCCTTGCCCTGGTAATAGTAGCTGACGTGCCGGAGAACTGGAAGGGAGCCACCTGCCTCTGAGGGCTATGGGATAATCTCTCTTGCTCAGGGACCCAAATCCCTCAGACACTGGAGGCTTTCTGAGTGCTGTTATCTCTGTGCTGCCTTGGTTTGGGGAGTGCTGTCCTCCAACAGGGGTGGGTTTTCCTGTGGAAAGGAAGTTCTGGGAGGAAGGAGGCAAGAAGGCGAAAGCAAATAAAAGGAAGTGTGCTGATGAGCCTGAACAGGTTGTCTGGAGGGCTGGCAGCCAGGCTCCGCTAGCAGGCATCGCAGTGCATGGACTGAAGTATTGATTCCCTTTGAGTGGCAGTAGCAGACTCCCAGAGCCCAGCCATAGCTTGGGTTTCAGCAGTCTCATGCCAGCAGAAGCAGAGAGATGGCGCGTGAGCCAGCACCCTGGTTGTGCTTTGTGGTGTGGCCATCCCAGGCACAATCGCTCAACTTTCTCAGTTCCAGTCCCCAGAACTGCTGGGCTCCTGCTCCTGCTGTTTCCTTGTCTTGGGAGCAAGGACATCCAGGCACCAGCCTGCACCTTCTGTTGTCAATTGACTCGTTCAGAGCAGTGAGGAAGGCCAGAGTTACCCCTCTGGCTGGCAGGCCAAGAAGAATGATGGCTCAGAGCAGATGACAGTGTTCTGACTAGGTATGCTCCAAGTCAGATGGAGTGAGGACCCTTCCTCATCCTGCCTCATGTCCTGTCTGCTGGGAGATCAGCTATTCAGTCCATCTTGAACTCGAGAGACCTTCCAAAGAGTGACAAACCGCCAGCAAGTGAATTTCATGAATATTCATTAATTTCATGAACATTTGCCAGTCTTCACAGACTTTCAGTATTTATTTCTGACAGAAAAGAATGATAAAAAGAAAATTCTATCTTTAAATAAAAAATATTTTAAAAACACTTTTTCATGGCATTTGGCATAATCTTTTAATTATGATTATGAGAACAGAGCCCAAAATACTAGAAATATGAGTGAAAAAAACTCAAGATACAGTCTGTAAACTGTTAATCATAGCAGTGCCAATAAGAAGGGTTTGGGAGTTACTGTCATCTATTATTCTTTTCTTTCTTCCTTCCTTCCTTCCTTCCTTCCTTCCTTCCTTCCTTCCTTCCTTCCTTTAGCATAGGGGCTCTATATTCTACAATCATGAAATTAAAAAGTATTCCAACATAAAAAATGTATGTTGGAAGGGACTGCTGGTCTCTTGTCCAGTTGCCTGCTCGAAGCAAGGCTAACTCCAAAACCAGGTGGTTAAGAGTTTGCCTGGGAGAGAGAGCTGAGATCCTGCCATTCATTTAAGTAAATGTCACTTTTAAACTTGAGCTACTCAGCTGGGTTCCCTGTGTGGTGGGTCTCCAGTGCATAAGTCATCTCGTCCTCAACTAGGTCTTTAAAGCAGAGGTCGTGGATAGTGCCTTGATAGTGCTTCTGTTTTCAACTAAGTACAGGGAGTGTGAAACAATGGCCTCTGAAGTGGGTGAGTGAGGTGAAGCACATCGGAGATGCTGAGGGAATTCACAATAATGTGAACTGGGTGGAGAGAGTGGGGAAGAATTAGTCATGCTCTTGGTGTAAAGACCTAGGAAAAGGGCACATATGAAGCCAGGAGTACTGCGAAGAGCTTGCTCCTCTTCAGGATACTGACCAGGATATCCAGAATATGGGGAATGAAGAGCAAAACTCTCCAAGAGCATGCAGCTGAAGTCTTTCCTTTAAACAGTTTTATTTGAAGACAGCTGTAGGCCATGATTTGAATGTTATTTTAATCTTTTTTAATATTTCATATTGCTCTGGGAGGGCATGGAGACTTGGTTGGACAAGTCCAGCTCGTGGGTGGCTTTAAATAGATTCTCTTTGTACACTGTGACCCAGAAAGGCACGTAGTACGTGCATGTCTCCCAGTGGATGAAGAACCTCTCCCCAGCTCCTTTATTCAGCAGAGCACATCGGCAGATGCTTAATGAAGGTGTATCTTCAAGTTTCAAAGACAGCAGTGCTGTTTAGTTGTGGTCTCAGTGTAGCGGATGCTTAAGTCTTTTTAATATGTTTCTGAATAAAGATGAATTTAGTTTCACACTTAGAACAGAACATGTGCTTAGTTGCTTTACTGAACTGAGGTCGCACTTCCCACTCCTCGCAGACTTACATTCTGCTTCTCCAGACTTCCTGGAAGAGCTGCAGAATACACGCTGGCCTCTAGGATCATAGGGCAGTGTCTCCAGGATCATTTGGGGATCACCAGCTACTGTTATCTGCCCGCTAGGATTAAAGTAGAGGCAAGTAGTGACAGGGAGCTGAAAGAGCTAAAGGATGACTTGAAAAGGAGACTGGTTTTCAGGAACTGTGGTAGCAGTCTTTCCTTTTACTGTAACCTTAGCTGGCTCAGGCTTCAGGTTGCAGGTTCCCGTGAAAACTTCTATTTAGACCTTCTATCACAAATGGAAATTATTCTTCTGATGAGGGGAGCCAAACTACTGTATACTGCCAAATGCTGCTGTGTTAAGCAAAGCTGAGTTACAGAGAATGGCCAAAGATATCTTAAGCATAGGACTGAGATGAACGGCATGGAGCTGCGACGGGGGAGGGTCAGGCTGGGTGTTAGGGAAAGGTTCTTCACCGAGAGGTGGTCGGCACTGCCACAGGCTCCCCAGGGCAGTGGTCATGGCACCGAGACTGCTGGAGTTCAAGAAGTGTTCGGACAGTGCTCTCAGACATAGGGTTTGATTTCTGGGTGGTCCTGTGTGAAGCCAGCAGGTGTTTGATGGTCCTTGTGGGGCCCTTCCAACTCAGGATATTCTACGATTTTATGATTTTTTTTGGTTCTTCAATAAGCAAAATCTTTCCACTGTGATGGCCCTGTAGCACTGTCCTTTAATGAGCATCTCCTTGCATACATGTTGGGTACAAAGTAACCACACAAGAGGAAACTAGCCATCCTCCCCAGGCAAGGACTGCCACCCCCTCCTCTCGCAGGCTGTCCTCTGTTTTCCCCCTCTAAGCAGCACTCCTCATTCACCAGGTTGTGCATATTCCTTAAAGTCATTAGCAGTCTGCAGATATTCTGGTTCTCCTTACTCTCCCCCATGTATTGTCATCTCTTTTTAGAGTAAGAGCTTCTCAGATGAATGTTGGCATTTGTTATAAGTACATCCCACCAAATACCTGGTGTTTTCCCCAAAGCATCTGTTTTCACATGCAAATACTGCTGATGGCAGGAACCTAAAACTTGCCAGATGCTCACCTGCCCTGGAAACTCCCCAGCTGTATTTGAACAGGGTATGGGTTTTGTCAAGGAAGAGTGGGATTTGCTTTGAATTTGCTGCATCGAGCTCTTCCTCTAATTATATTTGCATGGTGAAGTTAGATGCATCTGTTTCCCTAAACTGAGCTTCTGTGGGCACAAACTAACATTTTTTTGCATTTAATTGGACTGCTGCTCTGAGATACTCCTTCCTAATTCTGTTATGCAGCTCCAAAAATTGCTGTGACTTACATTCAGGTGAATACTCGATCTCATTGTAGAAATGGTGCATTTCAAGACCTTACCATTAATCCGGTTGCCTTTGAGCCAGGAGGATTTCTCAAATTAATTTACTTGAATTGTCTAATTGAAGAAATAAAATATTTTACTTGAATTGTCTAATTAAAGAACTAAAATAAGATAAAAGTTTATCCTTTCCTTTCCTTTCCTTTCCTTTCCTTTCCTTTCCTTTCCTTTCCTTTCCTTTCCTTTCCTTTCCTTTCCTTTCCAGGTCTTAGCAGTGCTGCTTCACAGAAGTGAAGGGTAGGAATAAGCGTTGTCCTAACATGCTCCATGCCATCACCATAGATCTGTACTTGGGATGGGAAAGTGCTTTGACTTTATAAGGAGCACAGATAGCTACTTTAGACTGAGACTTGGTTTTTATGTGGCAATCGAGACATGAGATGGATCCTTATCTTGACAGCTGTGGACTGAGTGCACGTTTTGTGGTTGATAACTCCAAAATTGTTTGGTGTTGGAAGGTCACTTCATCATGCTTAGCAAAAGAAACAGAACAGTGGTACTCCAGATAATTTTCTAAGATGATTATATGTTCCTGTCTTCTGTAGTCATCACCTTTAAGAATATTTTTACCTATCGTTTTGTATATGGTGTCTAAAGAAAATTTAGGAGGGATTCATTTTATTAAATTTACATACCTGCAGCAGAGATTCCTGCATCTAAGCTGCTCTGTCCTTAAAGTGGGTGAGACCCAGCTAATACAGTCAGTGGAGGTCAGGACCTGATTCATTTCAACTTAAAGAGCTAAAATATGGCAGATGAATTGCACCAGAAAAGTTCCTGCTTCTGTCCCTGAACTGCAAAGGGAACCCTTGGTGATCAGCTCAGCTGGAGCTCGTTATATTTGGAAGGCTGAGCTATTTGAGATGAATCCCACTGCTTTCCTGGGAGAGGCCTTCTGATGAGATGCTGTTATAGTTTCACAGGGTAGGTTTCTTTAGGACCTCCTAAGTACTAGATCTACACTTTTTGCAGGGGACAATATTTGCTCTGCTACTTCACAACTGTCTCAGATGTCAGCACCTCTGCTTTTGTTCAGCATGCCACCAGCCAGTGTTTCACAGGGAGCCATAAGAGCTTTTCTTAAAAAGTTGGCTTTTATTAGACAACTAGAATATGGTATCTGGGAATTCTTCTGTGAGAATGGGAAAGCAGAGTGTCTGCATCTGTCCGTGTTTGGCAGCATTCAGTGCCTCCCGAGCTTCCCTCCCCATGTTGGCAGCAGATGTCACACTGCCATGTGTCGTCCTTTGCCTCTTCAACTCTTTCCTTCAGCTTCCAGCCATGCTGACTTCATCCTCTCTGCCACTTGTTATTGCTCGATATTTAAACATTCAAGATGCTGTCCATTGTACCTCTGTGGTAGCCTCGTGCCTACGCTGACAGTTTTAGATACTATTCACAGCCACTTGGGCTTGTTTATATTCCTGTAGCCATTTCTTACATGTTTGAGAGAAGAAACCAACCTCTCCAATGCAGATGAATCACAGTATCAGTGTTCGTTTGCTTTCTATATAAATATAACTACTTAGAAGAACACAATAATCTTTTACATCAGGAGTCTATGCTGAAGTTTTTAAAATTAAGTTACAAATCCTCTCTAATCTGCGTGGAATAACCACAAATCCTGGTTGGAATTGAGAGGAGGCAATACTATTCTGAGTCATATTTGTCTATGCCCAGAGCTCTCCATACAGATCCATTAAGGCACATTACATATATCATATAATGTTGCATATGTGTTTTTATGACTTCATGTTAGTAATTTATGAGAGCACTTGTGTAACAAAAAACAAATTCTGCATAAATGAATGTGTGATTCGCAGGATTTGGAGCCCTTTCGTTTTCAGAGGAAGAGCACACACTACTACTAGTGTCTTGCAACTCCTAACAAAATTAATGTCACGATATGTTACTATCACTTAGATTCTTGCCCTTTTCACCTGCTCTTCCCATCTCCAGAGGTGATCTTATGGTGAGTTCATCTGATTGTGTCTCATAGTCACATGCCCACTGCCAGAGACCTTTAATGGATTAATCAAGAGCGGTGACCATGGCCAAGGGAGAAGGTCTAGCAAGATAACCACAAGAGAGGCGGGCAGCGATGTACTAGCGCAGTTCATCCTCTCCTTTCCTGAATTAACTACATTAAATACGATTTTTGGAAGGTATCACGCAGAAGAAAGCTATTCACTCTGGTTAGTGGAGAGAAAATGAAAGCAAAAGTAACATAATATGTGGAAGGCACTTTTCCCTCTAGCCAAATGAACCTAAGCTGACCCTAAAGCAAATGTGACATTTAACCTTTTTTGTTCCTACACATGTTGTGCTAAACCTGACCTCTGTCTGTTCTTTCCCGTCATCTTACGAAGCGGACAGCTGAACATGCAGTGTATTTACAGTACATGGAGATGTCTCAAGTTTCTTCTTTGAAGTGAGACAGTGCTTTGGCCTGTGAGGTGGCAGAGGGGCAGAGGGAAAGAAGGGAAGAAATGCCTCTGCTATGTCAGCTCACGTGACTGGTGCTGACGTGACCACTACAGAGTCTGCTTTCTGGCAGGCTCAGCTGCAGTACTGTGCCCTGCAAGATGGCATCTGCCCTGGCTGTGGAACAGGACCATCGCCTTTCCCTGTCTCCTTGACCTGACAGTACATGGCCAGGAGCCTGGAAGGCTTTGCTATAAGAGGCAGAAGTTCAAGTCTTCCTGGAGGAGAAGCAGCAGCTTCATGATGTTTATTTGAAAAGAATGAAGTTTGAGAAAGGATTTTTGTTTATATCCCAAGACTTCCTATTTTGGGAAATAACAGCAAAGTGAGAAATATATAGAAATGGTATTGTACAAAGAAAAGTTCTTTAGACACCAACACTGCTGATGAATTCTATAGTCATGATCATTTATTCCACTTCTTATTGACTGATAAGGAATTCAGTGACATGAAAAGTAGCATGTGACATGACTGTATTATGTTAGAGTATTCTGCATAAGTAGAAGAGCAAAGGCATTTTGTTTGCTACCAAGGCTTTATATCCCCTCAGAATTAGTAAGGAAAATTTTGTTTCAAAGTTTGAAGTTTTTGTCATTGCTGTGTGACTCCTGAATTTTCTCAACACATTTGGTGCTGCCTTTCTTAAAGGGCTTTTTAAGAGCTTCTTGTGCTCCAAACAGTATCCCAAAGCAGTTGCACATTTAGATGTACAATTCTGTGAGCTTCTGTCCTCTGCCTGCAGTGGGCACTTCCGTAATTTCATTTTCAAGTGTGAAAATGACAATATATTCCTTGGCTTCACCTCTAAATATACATTTCCTAAAACTTTCTTGGTGATGTACTATTATCCTATCCTGAACCTGCAGCTTTCTTGAAGCATCTGTGTTGATATTCCTGCTCTCATTATCACCAGCATTTGCCCTCAGTGGAGGGCTCAGAACTCAGATTTCTGAGGGTCAGAAGCTTGTGTATATTCTACTGGCTATCAGAAGTAATGGATCACATTACAGAGATGCTGACTTTTGGTATACGGTCAGTGGAAGCACTTTTTTCAGGCCTTTTGAATTACCCTTTGGTGTTTCTTGTCTCTCTGTTTTGACTGTGTAAGGATCTTTAGCAGCCCTGTAGCCTTTTAAGGGTAGTTGGTAAAAATTCCACACATGGTCTGTAATGGGATGTGATTCATCTGCTTTATTTTAGGCATGTACTTTTAGGTGAGATAAATTGTGCCCTGAGCTTTGTTAAGGCCATTGACCAGCTGCCACAAGAAGAGGTCCTGGGTAGGTAGTTCATTTATAGATGCCCACCTTTAGTCACGTGAATGCCACCTGATGTCATGGACCTAAGCAAGTATAACCAAAAGTCTTCTCTGTCATGAGGGAATGTCTGTACCTGAACCAATTATGAATGGGAACTGCTATGAAATGCTGGGGATTTTTGTTCTCATGAATAAGAACTTCTGCCCTTTGCTACTGCTTTACTGTTTATTTTGTATTGCTTCTGTCTATTCATCCAGATAGTTCTCCACTGTGAATCTTCTGTGAACCTGCCCTTGTCTGTTCTGCTGGAAAAGTACTGTGAAGCTTTATCAGCCCGCACCAATGTCACAGGTATTTATTTCTCCATTTCTCAGTGGCTTCTTGTTACTGTAGGATCTGTTTTCAAAGTGTCCTTGCTCCAGGAACATCTTTTCCTGCTGAGATAAACATAGTGCTTCCAGCCTTGAGTTTTCATTGCCAACAGTGTAAAGTGGTGTGACATGGAAAGAAAACTTTGAATTTTGCACACCTGGAAAGAACTTCAGGTGAACTAATAATGACGGTCTTTTTTCATAATTTAATCTGTTGAGCTGACTGTACTCACTGACCGATATGATTGTTGAAGGTCAGTACTGCTGAAGCATCTATATCCAGACTGGTCCAGACTCATCGGCAAAGGCTGTCTGCAATTCTCCAAGTGCCACATGGGATATCCAGGCTGGGCAGGCAAAGCAAGGTGGATGTGGCAGTCAAATCCAGCTTTTGTACCACATTCAGTGTAGAAACTGGGATGCTCTGACCTGACTGACAGCTTATACAAGCTAGGGATGAACCTTGGACCATTTCAATCAGGCCAATGGACATGGAAAACACCAGTCCTCCAAATCAGAATGTTTAATCTCAAAACTTTGCAATTTCTGTTTCCTGATCCCACCCTCAAGTCTCCAAAGCCTGACTAACTTTTCAGATTAGGAGAGAAGGCTTTTCTGATAGGGGACAGAGATAGTACAGGGGAACTTAGGGTCACTGGCAGTGGGATGAAAGGAGAATGGAGTATCACAGACTCTCCACAAGGTTAAGCACAGACAGCAGGAAGGACTGGGGTAAATATAGGGGCTTTGCTTTCCTTATACCAATTTTTGAAAGCAGGGCAAAGCACTGCTTTTTGTGTTTGATTCTTGGCTACAATTCACCAGCACAAAAAAAATGATATTGTAAGATATGTGAAACTGGATCCAGCTTTGCTTCAGAAGTGGAAGAGGCACACTGACAGTCACTCCTCTGCAGGATGACCAAGGGTGGGTGCTGCAATGAGTGAGTCTGCAGGGGGAGAAGTAGGATTCTTTTTTTCCCCTTTGCACCATGCTTTCCCCACAGAAAATCCTCCTGGAGGGAGCAGTTTCAAATGCCTTGTAGGAATGTAGATGTTATCAGCCAGTTCTCCAGCCTTAAGAGATGACAAAGCAAATGAGGTTCAAGAAAGAAGAAATCTGTCCATATAATATATCAAATCAATTGTGTTTTACTCTGACTGTATCAATTTCTTACGGACAATAAACTGATCTAGATAAGCTGTTCAGACTGAAGTCTGAAAGTTGTGTTGCCTTAACTGCCTGTTAATTTGCATATAAATGTGTGTGTTGACCTGTGTTATGAATCTAGCCTGAGCTCTGTAACTTATGCCATTGTGTTCCAGGGAACAGCTCTGCCTCATGTGGTATATTTGCTTGTATAAATTTTAATGACCGTCTATTCCATCTTGTAGCTGGAAACAAAGGAAAGATAGATGAGGTTTTGTGAAACCTTACATAACTTTGGACCCTTCTTTCAGGTGTTCTTTGACTTTTGAATATTTCTGTAAATACTATTGTAAGACTCTCCATTAATTTATAATGTATTCTCTCTTTTCCAGAGCTTTTATTGCAAAAACTAAATTTCACACCAGGATGTCTTAAAAATTGGCAAACACAGTAATTCCCAATTCTTGGCAAAAAAAAAAATAATTTTCTGGGCTATTTACATGATGCATGAACACAAGGCATCTTCTCAGGCTGAGTACAACTATTATAATAGCATTTGAGTATGAAAAGGGTTGAAGGAAGTCACAGGAGCCTCTTACATTGTATCATAGAATCATAGAATCATAGAACGGCATGGGTTGAAAAGGACCTTAAAGATCATCTAGTTTCAACCTCCCTGCTCTGGGCAGGGTTGCCAACTACTAGAGCAGGCTGCCCAGCGCCACATCCAGCCTGGCCTTGAATGCCTCCAGGGATGGGGCATCCACAACCTCTCTGGGCAACCTGTTCCAGTGCCTCACCACCCTCTGAGTGAAAACCTTCCTCCTAATATCCAACCTAAATCTCCCCTGTCTTAGTTTGAAACCATTCCCCCTTGTCCTATCACTATCAACGTGTGTGAACAGGCGTTCCCCCTCCTGTTTATACGCTCCCTTCAGGTACTGGAAGGCGGCAATGAGGTCTCCCCGGAGCCTTCTCTTCTCCAAGCTAAACAAGCCCAGTTCCCTCAACCTTTCTTCATAGGAGAGGTGTTCCAGCCCTCTGATCATCTTAGTGGCCCTCCTCTGGACCCGTTCCAAGAGCCCCACATCCTTCTTGTGCTGGGGGCCCCAGGCCTGCACGCAGTATTCCAGGTGGGGTCTCACCAGAGCAGAGTAGAGGGGGACAATCACCTCCCTCTCCCTGCTGGCCACCCCTTTTTTAATGCAGCCCAGGACATAGTTGGCCTTCCGGGCCGCAAGCACGCACTGCCGGCTCATGTCCAGCTTCTCGTCCAGCAGGACCCCCAAGTCCTTCTCCGCAGGGCTGCTCTCGAGTTCTTCTTCTCCCAGTCTGTATAAGTACCTGGGATTGCCCCAGCCCAAGTGCATCACCTTGCACTTGGCCTTGTTGAACCTCATTAGGTTCTCCTGGGCCCACTTCTCCAGCCTGTCCAGGTCCCTCTGGATGGCATCCCTTCCCTCTATGGTATCAACTGCACCGCTCAGCTTGGTGTCATCTGCAAACTTGCTGAGGGTGCACTCGATTCCGTCATCTATGTCATTGATAAAGATGTTGAAGAACACCGGTCCCAAGACCGACCCCTGAGGGACACCGCTTGTGACCGGATTGTACTATTATTGTAAAGTATCACTGATCAAAGAAGTAAAGCACTGCTCTAAAATGAATGAGACTTGATTGTTACATAGAGACAATCCAACATACCTTTATAAGGTATGTTTATAGAATATACTTTCCCATGTGGTGGATCACCAACATGGTGCTTCTAGCCACTGCATGTTTCTCTTGTCTTACATGATGATTGCAAGATCTTTAAAAAGGTCTGGACTCTTCAGCTATGACTCTTCTCATTACAAATAGAAGTCTGCAATATAGTGATCTCCACCTTTATAATCAATGAAATTCTACTCAGTATAGTCAGAAGTCCAGAGTGTGACTTTGTCCTAAACTAGGATCTAAAATGGGGCAGAGAAGTCATGCTTTTGATTTTTTTTTTTTCTCTAAAGGGATCCAAGAATAAAAACTCCTATAAATATATTGTGGATGTCCAAAATTAGGTTAGCTGTGTGCATCCTGCATTTTGAACCCTCATAACAGTAAGGATATATCACACTGAAACATTGGTGTGCTCCACCCAGCAATATGGATGTACAAAGTTGGACCAGAACCACAGAGTCTGTAATGTCTGAGTCTTTTCTCTAGCTCCTAATCTTTGACAAAGTACAGATACAGTCTTTTAGAGAGGAAAAAAAAA
>VXAA01005745.1:759315-838887 GCA_013399115.1 Anseranas semipalmata | reverse complement strand
CCCCCCCCCCCGAAAAATAGTAATAAAAAAAAAGCAAGGAGAGCCATATTTAACAATCTTTATTTATAGCTGGGAGAACAGAAACATGAAAGTTTTGTAATTGGTTATATTCCTTGTCTCTTTTCCAGAAGATGCTGTTAATTAGTCCAATATGTTAATTTCCTCCCCCTATAATTACTAACCACCCCCCAAATATGTTCACAATAAGTATCACAAACAGATGGCATAAAATGCTTTTGAGATTTTCATTTATGTATAAGTGCACAGAATTGCTGAGTGAATGACATTGTAAATTCAGTCTGAAGTGATTTAAGCCAAGCAATGCTTTTTAAGAGGTGAAAGGCAATATAACTCGCTCCCTTTTGGGTTTTGTTTCCTCGAAAAATTCCTGGATGATACCTTCAGGATTGCTTGGGTGCAGCTTTTGATCTTGATGGGATTGTTTGTGTATGTGTGGACCTGAAGAGGAATTTTATTTTATTCTTACTTTGTTTTCCTATATAAGAGATATTGATTGAAATGGCAGAATTTTTCCACAGTGACTCAGCTGAAGATGGTCCTGACGTTGTAATCTCTTCGTATGGTTTGACTACAATTACAGTAATATGCAGGATGACCAGATGACTATAATTCTATATATCTGTCTGATACATGCACTGAATTATAGCTTGAATTTTTATAGGAACTCAGAGGAAGTGGGTCCTCTGTTCACGGTAAAATTCAGTGAATTTCATCATGCTTCTTTTCACATACTTTGACTTTCCCATCTTACATATTTCCACTAGAGACTACAAGTCC
Source organism: Anseranas semipalmata (assembly GCA_013399115.1). NCBI lineage: Eukaryota > Metazoa > Chordata > Aves > Anseriformes > Anseranatidae > Anseranas > Anseranas semipalmata. The sequence goes on along the minus strand of VXAA01005745.1, from coordinate 838,089 downwards.
TGTCTTACATCTTTTCCTACTCACTTTTGATCTCCATGGAAGTCTTTTTATCCCACTTCTTGGTCCATTGACATGTTTCGCCACACAATCTTTAAGACCTTGTTAAAAGTGGACTCATCTAAAAACGGGATTTTCTTCCAAAAATTAAACCAGAAGGTGGATGGCCAGTGCTACTGTGCTTATCATGTTAATATAAGAATTACATTCTGTTTTCTTTCTTTCTTAACCTTCACTTACTTTGAAGGTTTTAATTTGCATTTATGATGTTTAAGACTATTCAGACAACCTAGTAAATGGGAGACAGTAGATCAGATGTGTCATTCATTTCATTTTAAGTCCTGGGATTCACTGAAAGGAAAAATTATTTGTTTCCCTTGTTTATCTGTATCCTCCCGAGGCTGGGCATGGTTCGTTTCCCTTATTCAGGTCACTTTGTAGTATGGTGAAACTTGATGATCTTGAAGGTCTTCTCCAACCTAAATGATTCTAGGATTCTGCCGTCCCACAGAAATGGTGCGAAACTCCTGATTCTAAGTGGTGCAGGATTCCAGCTGTACAAACTCTGGACTATATTTCTCAAGGTGTCTTCTCAAGTCTCTGGTATAGGGAACATAGCGATGAGTGTGGAAGGAATGTTTCCAGGGTTGGATTCCAACACGCGACTCCTCAAAGTTGCTGGTCAAGTCCCAGCTAACCTGACATCATTTGGAGATTTCCATAATTTGCCCTGTTGCTGGGACAGTGAGTTATACTAGGGGCTTCTTCAGGACTTACAATAACACAAAACAGGGAAGATAGAAAAGATGGTTTTCTTTTCTTATTCTTTCTTGAACCTTTTGTAGGTGTGTCCCACAATGAATCTCATCAAACATGTGCCACAAGTAAGCACTACTCCTCCTGCACAGGCACTGGCCAAAACGAGGTTCATTTGAAAGGAGGATTTATTAAATCACATGGCATTCTCAAGCATGAATCAAATGTGTTAGACAGCAGTAACAGCTACTTGGGAAAGGGAGAGACAGCATGTGTACTCAAGTGCCTTTGCAGGTTAGCTTTATAAGTGTGTACTGAAAGATAGGAGCTGATCACTTTGTGTTTGTTGTACGATCTTCGTCATTCTAGCCTAAATTAATGAGATCAAGATGCAAAAGTAAAAATGCTTCCTCTGTGACAAAAAAAATACATGTACATAAGATTTATTTCAGACCTTTGAATACCGCTTCAATGTGATGGATCTGGTTCCGTTTCCAGTTACGAAAAGCACATATGTATAAAGTAATGTGTGTGTGTGTGCCTGTGTCTCTGCTATGTACTGAGGGGAGTATATGCATGTGTGTGTTTGTGCAGAGTGGTGACAAACCATATGAACTGGGGAACAGTAGCATCCTAAAATGTGGGTTTCTTGTTGAAATGAAAATGTGAAAGCTTTCTTTGGAGAACCAATTAAATATGTAACTTAATTTTACCTCTGTTTGAGACATTACATTTATCTTAACTTTAATTTGAAATATTCATGTACAACAAAAAATGTACAAGATTGTAAATCTTCATTTTAAACATTAAAAATTATCAAGTTTATTTTCAGGAAATTACTTCCCATTCTTTTGGTCAGAAAAAATATGAAGACTCGATGCTATGTTGGTGCGGTTTCTGCCACCTTGAACCTGACCATTCGTTAAAATGCTTTTATTTCCATCATTTTTGTTTTGATGATGTCCCTAGACAGATCTGTCTCTGTGAACCTGGCACAAGTCCAAACGTCTATAAACAAGGTTTTGTAAGTATTTGTGAGAAAATGGACTTTGCAGAGTCAGTGAACAGCTTCATGTTTAAATAATTTCTGTCTTCTTGAAGCTTTATTCAAACAAAATCTGAGCTTTCTAGGTTTTGTTTATGGAGGATTTATCTGTGCTACTTGTCTGGAAAGGGTTCTCTCAGCTGTGGCTAGAAGACTTTCTTTTTCATCCAGATTCTTTTTACTGTGTTTCTTTCTAGCCCAGAAGCAACGTAGGCCTTTTCTCAAGGCCATCTCAATGCCTGTTGGAAGGGTGGTGATTTTGTGTATGGTGTGTTTGTCTGTGGTAAAGACATTCAGTGCTAAGTTGTTCAGTTCAAAACTGGGTAAAGCTTTGATTCATTCTTTCTTTCTGGTTGGGACTTCTGCTGATCGGGAATCCCTGCAGGTCAGCCAAGTGTGACCATCTTTTATGCTGGCATGTGTTTTAGCATGGCTTTGCCTGCTGGTCACCATAATACCGCCGTCCTGATTTGCTGTGAATGCAGGCCTAGTCGAGTCACTTCTGCTTAATGCGTGTATGGAGGTCACCTCTGTGAACCAGGAAGGTGGGACTGAAGCTGGGAGTTTCAGAGCAAAAGGTAATAGCTGAAAGTACAGGTGCTTGGGAGCCAGCATGCTGTCACTGGGGCTATAATGGACTCGTGGTGGGACTCATCCCACAGATTTGTCATCTGAATATTCATGTTTACATGTAAAATAAGTGTCTGAGCTCCCACTATTGTCAGTGGGATGGGATTTAGTTGCCCTCATGTCAGCATTCAGTGCCCTTTGAGATGCTTTAGGGTACCTAAGACCTGCAGGGCTGGCAGATATGACACAGAACCTACAGAAGACCTGTGCGCTCTAGAATAGTTGCTGCTGGCTGGAGGGGATCTCAGGGATCGAGTGGCACTAGGTGCTTATGTGTGGTCATCTGAATCCTTCTGTAGATCTTCATTGACTATTACTGTACTAGATGAGCTAGATGAGTTGAACTAGATGTTCCAGTCCATCTAGGTTTTCTTATATAGGCACTTCTACACAGGAATTTCATAGAAATCTGACATATAGCACAAGATGGGAGTTAATAGTTTATAGCTCAAAGCACATTTGAAATACTCTCTGACAAGATAATTTGATCATAGATGGTTTGGCTACCAAAGAAAAATGTCATGAGTTTTTTGCCTTAATGCCCCTGCTGCTGAGTGCACGTGGGCTGCAGATTTTGCTTGGCTGACTATTGTTATTTTTAAGGAGTCATTTTCAATCAATCATTCTTTTAGTAGATGAAAGTTTCATGACAGACAAACATATTCTATAACTTGCATTCTGTCCAAAACAGCATAGGTGAGACACTCATTGCTCCAGGGGTTATTTATTTCTGTGCATTGCCCTACTCTGTTTCTTGGAAACAGAAGATTTGGCCTCATTACATCTCTAAATATCCCTCCACAGTAATGGCATGGCAACAATTCTCACTGTTTCCCTTCTGATTTTCCCAGCAGGTCACATCAGTGAGCACTTCCATTTATAATGATACTTGGATGAGCTATTCATTTTAACGTATGCTTTGCACTCTCTTGGCGTCAGCCTGCTGGCTGAAGCTACGTACTCTGCTCCTGCAGCTGCCCATGGGGCACTTAGGAATGTGCTTTCATCACATCCACACAACTCAGTTACTGCTCACAGGCATAAAGTTAACCTTGAGCAACAGCATTTGCATGATCAAAGCTCGAGCTGAGGACACAGGCAATCTTCCTAGCACTTCCTATTTTCAGATGTTGCAATAACACTATTTAAATAGAGGTGATGATGGTGGTTTACTTTCTCACTGCCTCAAATGACATACCAGGCAGTCTAGCGCTGCTTGCCTGTACCTCCCAAAATAAAGCTGAGTGCAGTGTATGTTGTTGCACATTTTGTATCGTTGCCACTGGTCCTTATAATTTAAAATGTTGCATTTCTCAAGTCTGGGGCAGTTCCAAGCTAAGGATATGTAGAAACTCTCATGTATTAAGGAGGTATGTAGACAGTTCAGGAAGTTCTGTGTTCCACTAGGATTACCCACAAGGATTATTTGCTGTCCAAAAAAAAAAAAAAAAAAAAAAAAAAAGTTTTATTTTTTTGTACATTTTTTATGGATGAGCTATATAAACATATCTAAAGGTTCCCACCTTTACCCTAGGTGTCCAGAGGCTGACAAGTTCTTCCAAAATTCTCTGCCAAAAAATCTCTAAGCTGTGTAAATGAGGACATAAAGTGCTCAGCTATTACAGTGATGAGAGCCACAGAGATTTGTTTTTCATTGTTGTTGTTGTTGTTCTTGTATTTTTTAAGAGTAGCTATAGTTTGCAGTCTGGCTTTTTGTTGTGACCGTGAATGTGCAATGTGTTTTAGTAAGAATTTGCTCCAGTGCCTTGATCCCATGAGTGGATGCTGTTTCAGAACTGCAGAAAGCTCCTAAATGAAGTAACCTTGGCTTAGAAGAGGAACCAACTGCACCAGAAGTGGTGCTGGAGGTTCAGGATGAACTATCAACAACCTTAAGATCAGCAATCACTTTCCCTGAACTTTGCATTATACAGGAACGAAACAACCCTCTGAACACTTTCATCAACATTGATGGCATCAGCACTGAACTGGCTGAGAAGAAAATCTGTAGCACATGTCTGCCTGGAGTCACAGAGGTGTTGGGTATGTGGGTCTGAGGGAGAACTCTAGAACAGGGTTGCTGATGAAGTATGGTATGTAGTCAGGGCAGATCCCACAATCCCATTAGGAAGTAGAAGAATTTACAGTGACCAACCTAATGGCATTGGCATGGTGGTTCCATGCTGCCAGCCTGGGATGCTGTGAAGAGTAAGGAAAGGAAAAGGAACAGGGCAAAATTTGGCGGGAATGCAAATTAGACAGGCATAGATCATAAACAAAAACATGTACAGTGGGGACATGCCACTGAGTTTTATTGTTTCTTATTTCAGAAGAGTGGCACACCTGAATCCTGGATCTGTCATTTCTGCATGATATGTTCTCAGCAGACTCTTGGTAATGACTGTTACAATACCATGCTTCATCACATCGACTTAAATCCTTGAATTTATACATTTGGTACAATAACTACCATTTGCTGAATGTGGTTTCTAAATTAGATACCATTTTTTGTATGTTTGGCAGATAAAAATATACTTTGTAGAGCCTCTCGTTTTGTTGAGTTCTACTAAACAGATGGAGTGCTTTTTCTGTTCACATGGAATCACGTCAGTGAATCTGGTCTTAAACGAAAACACCTCCTGTCCCTTAAATCAACATTTCTCTTTAGGTTTGTGGATTGATGAGCCCTTCAGTCAGTGAAATAATGCTGTGGCCAATCTGCAGAGCAAAGCCATGTAACAATAGTGATACTACAAACTGCACTGTTTGGAAAGATGGGTGTTTCAAGTGGATGTCTGACAATAGTGCGGGAGGATTATTATTATTATTATTATTATTATTATTATTATTATTATTATTAGGAAATGGGAGAGATGGTCTAGAATGGGAAATTATTTTTTTTTTGTTTCTCATTTCAATAAAAATGATCAAAACCTTATGACCCAATGACTAAGTTGGCTCTCCAGTTGAGGAACGAGCCTTTAGATATGCTCTTGTTGACATTCAGTGGTTGTCTTGCCTTTATCTCCCTGCTGTTGACAAAATGGATGTTTCCATACTTCCTTTGGAGGAGTGTTCCTGAGCCACACACAGAGCCATAGTCACCAGATAAACAGATCAAGGTGAGACAGGGCTCCATCCATTTCTCTGTGATGGTATAATCATAATCTCTGTGCGTCTTAGGCCCATGTGTATAAATTCATACTTGGTAGTACTGCCTTACTTTAGCAGTATCTACCAAAAGCAAAAAAAACGGGGGGGACCTTCTGCCGTCTGCCATCAGTACATTGCAAGACGTGCTCAAAAATGCTGTTTGAGAATCCAGTGGTTGGAATAAGGAAGAGAAAGTGCTAGGATGCTTCATACTTACAGATGCTGTCATGGCCTACCATGGACTAGAATGTGAATACAGAAAATGGATTAGAGGTTCAGCTTGCATAAGTCACTTAGTGTAAAGTTGCAGCTGGCAGCTCATCCCTCCTTGTTTAGCTCTGTACTACATCACTTGGTTGGCCTTTTCTGAATAAACTCTGTTATGCATGGAATTGATCTGCCTTGGCCTCCAATCCTGAGATGGGGACATATTATTGTATTGTCCCATATACAAAAAAATCATTCAGCACTAAAGCTAGTCCAAATGCAAAGCTGACCTGTAAAGTTCCAGCTCTATATTGTTCAGCTTTGTTACTCCATTACAAAATCAGAACTGTGGATTTTTTTTTTTCCTCCAGGCATTCATCTTACTCATTAAACTGTCAAAGTGTGCAAGCTGGCTGTATAAGAAAATAAATAATGGAAAATGTTAACACAGTTTATGTAAGCCACTAGGACCTGAACTGTTCAGCTGCTTTGCCCTGTGTATGTCTTTACTCATGTGAGAAGACTCATTCACTCCAGTGAAATGCTCCACTGAGTAATATTACTCTTGTGCATAAACATTAGACAAAAAGGTTGTTTGTGGATTCAAATATTTCAAGTGCACATACCCATAGCTAAGAGAGGAGACAAATGAGAAACAGATTCCCAGCGGTGTAAATGCTGTGTGGTGTCTCATTTCCATTAATGTGCTACAGGAACTTGATTCCATGACTCTAAATAGTGCTGCTGTAATAAAGCTGCTAGCCTATCTGTGGATTTGTTTGTCCTTCCTAAAACCCTCTAATGAACACTGTGGGGAACAGTTCCGTTGCAAGGCTTTCTACCTGCACCCTCTTTAAACTCTGTCTTGTGCAGATGTCCCTGGTACGTAAAGCCAAGCAGTTAGAAGCTGATCTCTTCCCAGCTAACACTGTTAAATGCACAGAGGTTTACCATACCAAAGAAACCTTGTCATGTTCAGGAAATCCTCTGAGATGAAAATGATGGCTGGGAGAGTGCTTATGTGTCTCATATTCCTGTGTTCTTCCCTAAGTATCCACTTAGGGCTGCTGTTGGAGACAGGATGCTGCAGTAGCTGGACCTTCTTAAAAAAAACTTCTTTTTCATTGGTTATAGAGGCAGCCTAAGGCCCACTCAGCTGCATATGTCTACTTTGCAATATCTAGAGTTACAGGAAATTAATCGTACTCCTAAGAACCTTCTTTCTTTGAAAGTATCCCTGAGGTAATTTAGCAGCATGTGGAAGACTATTACTTTCTGCCTTCTGTGTAAATAAAGGGGAAATAGTTAATAATTGGAAGGGAGATATAGATGCAATTTCATTATTAATCTGCTCAAGGAGACTGCTTGTGAGTTCATCACTGTGTACGTGGGTATGAAATCTTTAGATTAATCCTCAATGTGTAGACACACTCCAGTGGGTGTCAGGTCTTTGAAATTTGTATTGGCAAGCTAAAACCAAGATTTCTGGCAAAGATGGATGGCTTTTTATCTCAACAATTTGTTTTGCTTTGTTTTTAGACATATATGTATGTATAAATATGTATATATATGATTATTTTAAGAATGAAAAGTGTCATTATGCTGAAATTGTCCTTCCTCCAGTAGCCACTAGGTGAACTTTGACAGCTTTGAAAGCCAGGCTTTTGGAGTATGATGGGTGTTTTTTGCTGTAACGTTGCTGGAAACAATATATCGTGTTCTCTTGTTTGAGTTACTTTAAAACTTTGCACAAATCACAATTTTCTTCATGAATAAATAAAGTCAATAATTTATGCAACATCCTTTTTTTTTTTTTTTCTTGTTTGAAGAGTTACGCATTTCAGAGGATGAAAATGCTATCATAAATGCCACAGTTGCTACTTTACAGTGCTCAGACCAGGCTGATGTTCTCTCATGCTGTTTTGATTTATTGCTGTTCTTCTTGTACTTAATTTCTTATGAAGCTGTCTCAGATCCAAATGTAAAACTCTTATTAGCAGACAAGATATAGTTTTCCTCGTTACTATAAAATAGCATGTTTTACTGTTAAAGACACAAATCTCTGAGGTAAGTGATACAGAAAGTAATTCAGTATATGTACTTTTTAGAAAAACCAGTTATTTTTTTCCTAAAATGACATTCTAAATGAATATAGTTATATATGTTATTAAACTTTTGGCTACTGTTTCCCTAACTTAGAGAGTTATATGTACATTTTCAACAGGAAGACAGACAGCTCAGGGGCATCAGTGGAAACACACAGTAGAAATGATTATGCCTTCTATTTTTGTATTACAATCACTAGAATTTCATCAACATCCATAAGGAAATAACTGCATCCATTTTATTTGAGAAGGCACACAGTTGAGGAAAAATGTGTGCAGCATTACACACTATCTATTACTTAGTTTTTCTGCAGTCCCATAGTCCACAGATGAAACTAGCAAAGAATACTTGATTTTTGATCTGGGTTGCAGATTTTGGAGCACTTTTTAACTCTTCATCTGTTTTGAGGAGGCCTGACTCTGTGATGGAGTATTTTAGTGTAAGTCCACCATTTTCAGTTACTTCTTGTTTTCAGTGTTGCAACACATAGGAGTATTTTGTTATAATTAGCTTTCCATAATTAAAAAAAATAATAATAATAGCAAAAACATCCTTATAGGATCCATGCAAATTGAGGAAGCTTTTATCTCTGATTTATATATGGTGAAAAGTTCATTTGCCAAGGCTTCAAAGCCAATCACTGGAGGAATACTAAAACCTGAAATGTCCTGGTTCTGCAGCCTGCCTTCGGTACTTGGTTGGTACTAAAAAGACAGCAATTAAAAGTAAGCAGCTGACAATTTTGCATTGCAAAAGTTTTAAATAGTCTATGGTAGCCTTGCAAGTCCACTTGTAGCACAATAAGAACTTTCTAATTGACTGATGTACCTGCTCTTGCTTTTAGCTGGAGCTCTTATGTGTTGATATTTTCAATTTTTTTTGTCTTCAAAAATTTTGGAGGCACAAAGGTGAATCTGACAGTTATAACTCTGTGGAAAAATATGGGATTAAATTTGGATTTCTGTGGCTGGTGTGAGGTTCCAGGGAATGGAACTAATGATTTTGGGAAAGGGCATGCTGATGTGGTCACCATGAATAATTATTTGCTGCCTATTGGAAACACAAATAAAGGCAAGGGAGACAATTTGTCCAAGGTCACAGATTTAGCTAGAGTTAGATTTGAAATTCCTGTCTCTCTGCCTCATGCTCTAATAACTATTCTCTTACCTTATGAAATTGTATTGGGTTTACGTGGCAAGGTTTTGGTAGCAGAGGGACTGTAGGGGTGGTCTCTGTGAGAAGAGCCCAGAACTGCCCCATGTCAGATACGAGCCAGCTCCAGCCGGTTCCAAAAAGGACCTGCCGCTGGCCAGAACTGAGCCACTGAGTGATGCTGGTTGTGCCTCTGGGAGAGGCACATGTTTAAGAAAGGGGAAAAACTGCTGCACAACAGCAGCTGGGAGAGAGGAGGGAGAAATGCTAGAGAAGCAGCCCTGCAGACACCCAGGTCAGTGCAGGAGGGCAGGAGGGGCTCCAGGCGCCGCAGCAGAAGTTCCCCTGTGGCCCGTGGAGAGGCCCATGGTGGAGCAGGCCGTCCCCCTGCAGCCCATGGGTACCCCACGGAGCAGATCTCCATGCTGCAGCCATGGAGGAGCCCACATGGAGCAGGTGGATGAGGCCTGAAGGAGGCTGCGGCCCATGGAGAGCCCCCGTAGGAGCAGCCCCAGGCCGGAGCTGCAGCCCGTGAAGAGGAGCCCACGCAGGAGCAGGAGGCCTGGCGGGAGCTGCCGCCCGTGGGGGAGCCGTGCTGGAGCAGTTTGGTCCTGAGGGATGGGCCCTGTGGTACAGACCCATATTGGAGCAGTTCTATGGGAAGCCCCCGCAGGATCAGCTCGGGAAGGACGGCATCCCGTGGGAGGGACCCCACATGGAGCAGGGGCAGAGAGTGACCGTGAAGGAGCGGCAGGGACGCAGCGTTAGGGACTGACTGCAGCCCCCATTCCCCGTTCCCCTCCGCTGCTCGGGGGGAGGAGGTAGCAGAGGACAGTGTTGGGGAAAAGTGTTGGGTGACAGGTGGGGGAAAGTGTTTTAGTTTGCCTTTGGTTCTCACTGCTGTAGTCTGTTAGCAATAGGCAATAAATTATATTAATCTCCCTTATGCTGAGACTGTTTTGCCTGTGACTGTAATTGAGTGATCTCCTTGTCCTTAACTCATGAGATGTTTTTTTCATAATATTTTCTCCCCCTGTTCTGTTGAGGAGCAGGAGTGAGAGCACAGCATGGTGGAGTTTAGCTGTCCATTGTTGTTAAACTACCACAGAAATGTACCAGTTGCATATTTTGATGTAGCAAAAACAGGGCAGACACATGTTAGCATGACACTGGCAGTGTCTGGCTGAAGAAACTTCTGCTGTATATGCTGTAGAAACTTCTTTATGCCACAGTAGCCTGCTGAAGACCTGGTGGTATTTCAAGGTTTTGCATTTGTTAAGTAGCCCTTAAGCAGGTTCAAGTGATCAGCATAATAAAAATGCCTGTCCTCTTCACCTGTCACATATATGTAACTCATGTTTGATATGTAAATGCTACTTATGGATGCTCTGAATTGTCGTGGTTATTGGGTTGTTTCTGAATAAACATATTAGGTTAACTAAATAATAGTCTGTGTAGAAAAGACTGTCACAAAATGGAAGAATGATGTGTGCAAGCCAGCAACTACAGAGGTCTTACCTGATCTTGTCCAGCCTTCATCTCATCTGCAAAGTTGGCCTTGAACAGTAGCTAGAAATTCTCAAACGTGAAAATCCCCTGACAGGAAAAAAACTGAAACACAGGCCAAGTGACCCAAATTAAAGAAAGCTTTTGGGTCACTCTGGTCCTGGAGGACCCCAGAGAACTTCTGCAGTTCTGGCACAAAGCCTAAGAGGGGGTTGACTGGGATTTACCTCAGAAAGGTATGTGGCTGAACACCTCAGCACATAAAATTATAGAGTTTAATATGAGGCAAAAATTTTGCTAGCTTTGTTACCATGACAGCCTTTGGTGTATATACAGCTCTTCCTGGAATCTCTCAGAGTATCTCTTAAAAGCATTGAAAATGCTGCATTCTTAAGCTCTTTCTTTATTTCTCTTCATGTCAATGCAACCTTAATCAATGGTTTCATTCACCTCTTACACTCTGTTCTTGGTAGCTCATTTGTTTTAGGCCGTGTGCACCGTGCAAACCAGGGGCTCAAATCTGCTCCCTCATAAGCAACAGTGCGTGCCAAACAGTCTCTTCTCATCAGTACTTCTCGTACCTTTGCAGCTGCCAGTAGACTCCATCTTGGAGTGCCATCACCTCATGCTCCAGGTTTTCAATTGTTACTTTTGATTTGCCATTACAGCAAAAGGTTTGGTAAAGCAGTCATCAGTAGCTAATACGATAAATGAGCAAAGAAGAAGTCCCTTAATCATAAAGATATATATATATTGTGTGTGTGAGTGCGTGAAAAATCTTCCATTTAGAACTTGGCCTTTGACCCATGACTACATTACATCCTGCAAATTACTGTTCTGCTTTGTAATTACTACCTTTTGCCCTCTCCAGGTAAGTTACCAGGGGATGGAGGAGACGATGCCCCATTAGCTATGTGCTACCGAAGACTTTGTGTGGGGAAACAATGTCTTTCCATCCCTGGCTGCATTATCTTGCTGGATAATTCTGAATCATTGGCATTTCACTTCCTTCTTCCCAATGCTTTCCTCTTTAATTTTGGAAATCAGGAGTAGTTGTGAGACAGTGTCTGCTTGCAGATAGCAGTTGTTAGCCCTCACAACTTTGCAGCTGCCACATGTTGCATAGCTGTTCTTTATGGTGCTAGATTGTGTGGTTGTGATTGCTTGTGCTGAAATACATTTGCCACTCCTTGCAAATGCAAAGGTTTCACCAAGCCGTTTCCTGACTGGGAACACAGAGGGTAAAGGGTTGATGCTAACTGGGAAATGTCACTGCATAGGAAGAGGATGAGAAGTCTGGAGGGAGGGAAGGTCGACTGTATCTCAGCCCTCTTCTCCAGGTTCATCCCCACTTTCTCCTTTTCCTGTTCCTTCACAGACTGCTGAGATATAGGACATCTTATCTTTCACTCTATCCGCCTCTTTGGACACACAGACCATCCTCTACCTCTCCCCTGTTGCAGTGGTCTAGAAGTCCCTACCAGTCCTTATTCATCTTCCTAATCCTGCCAAGCTGTTAGAAAGATGGGGCCTATGGAGATGAGACAGAGAAGGATCTAGAGCTGGATTTTGCTCTTAAGGCGTGAAGATATCTGGGAGACGTTAAGGTTTTCTTCTGCTGGCATTTCTGCACAAATTCATTGGTTTAAGACGTAAGGGAGAAACAATTATCTTGGGATACCACAACCAAGATTTTAAAAAGTGTTTTTAAAACTTATATTTGTATTTATCGGATGCTATGTCAAGATCACGCTATTAATCTGAAATCTTTTGGTACATCTAAAAAAGCAATATTTTCAGTAATTGTATGGTATAGCAGAGTATTTAACAACAGATACTCTTAAAAAGTATCAAGAAGCACTTAAACATGATCTTGTTAACAAATCAGTTTTAAAATATGGCCTAGATTAAAAATAATAACATATAGTTGCAGAAAAGCAATATAAAGTAAGTGCTATAGTGTGAGCATACACATAGATTCAGTGGCTTTTCTTTCAGTTCCCCTAATGTACCGAGGGGTTCCCAAGCACTAAATAATTACTGTCAGAGTATTTGCTATTCCTGTCTGTTTAGGAATTTCCAACATAAATTCTTAAGGTAATGATAAGGTAGGGTTCCCCATAGGCAGAACAAAATTAAAAAAAAAAAAAAATCCACTCAGTTAATGCTTCTGATTGCAAGTAGATGTCTAAGTGAGAATAAAATAATTTTTACCTTTAGGAAGACTTTTTTCTTTATAAGACATTGAAAAGATTTTGGAAACTTCTTTCAAGTGTATGAAAACCTTCAGAAAAAAATAAAACAGACCTTTTTTGGCTTTTAAAAAAATAAAAATAAAAATAAAATAATAAAAAAACAAAAACAATCAAACAAACAAAAAAAAAGAACATCAGCCTGGAAGAAAAGCAGCAGGATTTTTACTCAGGGTACAGTCAGATAAGTACTTGTTATTACAGCTCGCTTTTAAAGAAGGCATTTCCCCTCTCATCTTACATGCTGAAACCAATTTAGGCAAAGATAGTTTGCTTTTCATTCAAGCTGATGTTCGTTTCATTCAAGCTGATGTCCGTTGTGAGTTCTCAGAAGAGATGAAAACTTCTCAAATTGTGCTAACCTTGTCACAACTGACCGCATATCTTTTTCAGTATTTGACTCATCTGTTGACAGTCAAGTCTAGTGAGAGTATTAAATGTATGGAGTGAAGACCAAACTACGGAGGGATCAGTAATAAGTTGATGGGCTCTGCATCCATCGAGCATTGGTGGGTGGCGAAACTCCCTCTAGAGCTCACCAGTTCCATTCACACATCCCATAGATGAAGTCTGCTGACTCCCAATACCACTGAAAACAGCGCGTATGTTTTCCTTCAATATTTGTTTTATCTCCAAATTAGGCAGATTTTGACTAGCCTTAGGAATATATTTAATTTTCAACAATTACTGCCAAAAGGGGGAAAAAAAAAAAAACTAGTTTTACATAAATGTAAATGTTTTATTTTGACAAGGTTAAAAAAAAAAAAAAACTCACTTTGAAAGTTTCCAAAAATCCATGTATTAAAAAAAAAACACATTAGATCCAGAAATGAAACAAAACTCTTTCAAATCAATTTCCTTAAGCTATGCCTAATCAGAAAATGAGGGGTGGGTAAATGTCTGAGTAAATTCAGACATTTTAAAATAAATAGGATAAAACTCACCCTCCAGTGTGGATACCTGAAATGAGATGAGATGAATTCCAGCCCTCTTGTTTGTACAATCAGTCCTTGGCTTACATTGATTTCAGTGTTATTAAGGTATCATAAACATTTTCTTTCTGTAGCCTTTGGCCTGTGTCTTTTGTGTTTCTCTCAGAAACTGAATAGTAATTATCCAAGGAAAATGCTGTTCTGAAGAACCACAGGGATCAATTAGGGAAAACGGCAAATGAATTTCTAAGAATGATATCACATTTCTTTTCCATTGCTATGGGCTTCTGTCCTGCTTCCACAATTTGTGTACCACTGAAGATCACTGAAGATCATTTTCACTGATTCATAATGAAGGAATCTACTCTAATGCTGAAAAGATAGCATTTTTAATCATCAGCACCTTGCAGCATAGATTATGTAGTTCAGAATCATTTACTTTCTCTTGGGGTCACAAAGGTAGGTGCTATTCATACTTCTGGCTTCTGAGAATTGGAATGGTTGTTAAAGTGCAGATAGGCTTCTGTGAAAACATTACAAAATCTCTATTTTATCAGGAGAGAAAAGGACAATTGTGAGTCATTATAAACACAAGGACAGATGGTTATGTTGCTGCTGGCTTGGAGATCCTAATTTTCTATACCTTGTTCTTTGCAAGTCCATATACACTCTGTGTACAGAGATTCCCAGCTGCTTTCTAGGCTAATAGTCTTTCTTTTTTCTTTTCTTTTCTTTTTTTTTTTTTTACTGCTATTTCAGTGCGTCAGTGGAAGCTTTTAGGAGTCCAATGAGTTCTCGTTTTGGGGGTACACTAATCTCAGAAATGGAAAAGTCACTGTCTGTCTTTTGGTTATAAATCAGGTTGCTATTGTTATTATTTATTTTCAAATTATGATTGTATCTAGAAGCTAAATCAGATCAACATGTCTCTTGGCATAAACACTGTGCAAATCTCAACATGCTGAGAAGAGAAAAGTTTTTTATCCTTCAAACAATAGGAGTTTATAGTAACCTGCTTGCCCCCTTCCTTCTGTTTATATTTAAAATAGAAAGCACAAGCTTCAATGAAGTTTGCTGCTCTTAACTAATGCTCTTAAAATTACATCAGTCCCAAACTAATGGGCTGTATTAACAGTAAAAGTGTAAATTTCAAGAAATCAAAATTTGTTTTCTATGCAAATGGAATCTATTGACCAGAAAATCCCCTAACCCAGCACTTTGCAGTAGCTGGATATTTTTGAGTGCTTTGTGTGAATTTTGTTGGAGACATGGACAGTGGGATTGAGTGCACCCTCAGCAAGTTTGCCGACAACAGCAAGCTGTGTGGTGTGATCAACACGCTGGAGGGAAGGGATGCCATCCAGAGGGACCTGGACAGGCTTGAGCATTGGGCCTATGTGAACTTCATGAAGTTCAATGAGGCCAAGTGCAAGGTCCTGCAACTGGGTCAGGGTAATCCCAAGCACAAATACAGGCTGGGCAATGAGTGGATAGAGAGCAGCCCAGAGGAGAAGGACGTGGGGCTACTGGTGGATGAGAAGCTCAACATGACCCATCAATGTGCACTTGCAGCCCAGAAAGCCAACCGTATCTGGGCTGCATCAAAAGAAGCATGGCCAGGTTGAGGGAGGTGATTCTCCCTCTCTACTCTGCTCTCATGAAACCCCACCTGGAGCACTGTGTTCAGCTCTGGGGCCCCCAGCACAAGAAGGACATGGACCTTGGAGCAGGTCCAGAGGAGGCCATGAGGATGCTCAGAGGCTGGAGCACCTCTGCTGTGAAGAGAGGCTGAGGGAGTTGGGGTTGTTCAGCCTGGAGAAGAGAAGGCTCCAGGGGACCTTATAGCAACCTTCCAGTACTTAAAGGGGGCTACAGGAAAGCTGGGGAGGGACTCTTTGTCAGGGGGTGCAGTGATAGGACAAGGGGTAACGGCTTTAAACTAAAAAAAAAAAAAAAGGTAGGTTTAGAAGAAGAATATAATATATATATAAGGAATATAAGAATATAAGAATATGTAAGGAATATAAGAATATGTAAGGAATATAAGAATATATAAGGAAGAAATCCTTCACCATGAGGGAGGTACTGGCACAGGCTGCCCAGAGGATCTGTGGATGCCCCAACCCTGGCAGTGCCCAAGGCCAGGCGGGATGGGGCTTTGGGCATCTGGTCTGGTAGGTGGTGTCCCTGCCTCTTGCAAGGGGATTGGAGCCAGATGATCTTAAGGTTCCTTCCAACCCAAACCATTCTATGATTCTGTAGCATTTTTTCTACTAATGCTGAGTTCCTAGTCCTGGGAAGTACATCTCCTACGTGGTCCAGAAAATGGGGCAAAATGGGTGGTTTTGGTACAGTTGTTTAGCTGGTTAGTTTGTTACAGTCTCCTGCATTGTCTATCCCAGACCATGAATTTAAATCAGCAAATACAGATTATGGTCATTTAGCTCTCACAGTGTAGAAACCTACTGTGTAGGTCCAGTTGCCTCGAGTTTAGCCCTGTGTGTCAAGATGACAGCTATTGCTTCAGCTTCCCCACGGTGTGTTTTACTGGGTTGTAGCAAGAGAAAGCTTTGTTTCCAAATTCATTCAATCTTAGGCTTACAGCTAATCACGGAAAGGTCAATCTCACATGAAAGGTTTACAGCCTGCTCTAGCTCAGTGCTACAGGTATTGAAAACATTAAAGGTGCATTCAAGACAACTTTTAATTTTGCCTGTCCCCAGAGCTGTGTGTGAGCAGTTGTCAGCTGGATTAAAGCATTTTAATTTGGTCTCTGCAAATTCCTGTGAAGAACACCGATTCTGCTGTAATATGGATGATTATCAGCTTGAGTACTTCATGCTTCAAAGACCATGGTAGTTATTTTGGGTATCAGGGCACATCTACACACAGCAATGAAATGAAAAACTGCATTTGATCTTTCTAAGTAATACTGGTTCTGTTGTCTTGTACATCAATACTTATCCATCAAGAGGCCACAAATCTAATGGTGGCTAGTTGAGAGATTAAAAAACTAAAGTCATGCTATTTAATTATGTGTAAGTAAAACTGTGGAATTAATTTCTAATTCATTTTACTTTTCTCTTAGTTGGTGCTATTGGTTGGTGGAAAACAATCAATTATTCAATAAAAACACTGTGATTAGGAACAGGATTCCTATGTAGCCATCATAGACATCATCATGGAAAAGTTTTCAAAAAGGAAAACAAAAGCAAAGCCCCTGTAGAAGTGTTCAACTCTCCACAAATGGAGGCTATTTTTACAGGAAACATTTCCTAGGCTTGATTTTTCTTTTATTTTCCCTACAGGTGGCATTCCTGTCCCTAACTTTAGACTTTTATAGTGCAGACATGTCCCAGTGAGCAGGTCAGCCCAGGTTCCCTTTATAGTTAATGGTAAGAGAGACTTTTAGAAGACAATTTGTCTGACCCAATTTAAGTATCTTCTTTATGGTGACAGAAATCATCTGGCAGAGTCCACTGACTGCACTAGCTAGATCCCTCCTGACTTTTAAGGGAGCCTGGAGATTTCTCTGCCACTGACAGCTACTCTACAGACTTTTAAACTGAAACAAATGGTCTCAAGTAACTCATCTACATCACCAGTAACTCGGAGGAGAATTGGCGTGAGCGGTGTCTATCTATCAATTCTTTTATGGACCAAGTGGTTTGTATTTTCTGCAGATATTGTCTCCAGCAAAGACTTTTAAGGAACATAATCCATACAAACTTGTACAAATCTTCTGGAGAGGAGTGATATTTTCTTCTAAAAAATGCAAATTACTTCTTATTCTCAGGAGTTTTATGTAAGGAGGTTATTAGTTTTTGATCTGTAAGAGGGTACAATAGGCTGTTCTTCCATCTCCATAAAGTAATGTTCTTCTAGTCTGTGTTTTCACAGGACTTTTGGTGGTCCGAGCACGGAATAATTATTAACTTCAATACATTCCTTATTCCATAATGGCATTTAGGATAAGTTAATCAACATCTAAAATTTAAGGATCATGACCACTTATTTCATTCAGGAAACTGCAAATTTCAGAAAAGTCTGTGAAACTGATGTGTATTCCTGTTCCAGATTCTACTGCTTTGTTCTTCTCCTGTCTGCATTGTCTGTCACCTGGCAAACAAAAAATCCCATGCAATTGAGACCAAATAATTAAAATGCAATTAAAATGACCCCTAGGGTGTTCTAGCCCAACTCTATCTAGTCTTGTGTTCAAAGACAAAAACAGAGTCACAGAGGCCAAGAACATCCATTTTCTGTTATTGTAGGTAGTTTTTCTCTCTGTGTTAGAGTATCTTGAAGGAGCTGGGATAAAATAGTCACACTGAGGACTGTTTATTCAAAGCCATTTCTTCTGAGTTGAGGAAAAGAAAATATTTTCTACCATGTGTGATAGGATGGATGGCTTATATCTCACTTACAGTTGGACATCCAAAGCAACTTAGAGAAGCAATACCAGAATAATGGCAAAATCCACATTCTTCTGCAGCTGGTAGTGGAAGATTTGTGGGAGGTGGCTGAAGGGTGTTTGACCCTTTTTTGAATTCCTAGGACCTGCAGCAGACTCCGCTATTTCTGATTCTGGGCCTTTTTACTCATGCCACATACAGAGTATTTGGGTGCATAACGGAAGGTGAATAGGTAGTCCTGTAACTAGGAAAGTCAGCTGAGAGGTTATATTCTATCGTCTGTCTTATTTGAGCAGATTCATCTCCCAGTCCTCCAAGTGGTGAGGAATTGCCCAGCTGGTGTCCTTCTGGAGGTTTGCATCTGCCTGCAAGGCCGGTGAAAGCTGCTGTGCTCCCTGTGGATAAATAAGGTTCACTTTAGTGGGGCAGTGGAAAAGAGAAAAGAAATTTTAACCCAGAACATACCTAAGAGTTTGGTTGAGCTGTAAGTGACACAGGTGTGGGGCAAAACTGGGTGAAACAGGGCCATCCAGCTGGTTTTCCCTCATCCGAAGGGAGTGTCCATCTCAAAAGATTTTTTCCGGGATGGACAAAGCTACCTGTCTCTTATTTTGGCATTGGAAACACTTTCCTAACAAAAGATTAAACAAACTGTTCCATTTCCACAAGGCAATTTAGCTTTAATTAGCTCAGTCCTTTTGATTAAAAAAAAAACAAACAAAAAAAAACAAAAACAAAAACCAACCAACCAAACAACAACAACAAAAAAAAAAAAACAGGATAAAAAGCAACACTTTGTTAGATATTCTCAATTGGCAGCAGTCTGCAAGCGCTCACAGCAGTGTGGATATAGCATGCCTCTCCTTGCAGGGCAATGGAAAGCCTTACACGATCTCTTTCCATGGGAGCAGCATTAATGTGAAAAGGATAAAATGGTTGATCCATCGGTGTTTCCATCAGGAGACAAATTGAATCAGCCAGAGGGATGGGTCTCAAAGTGGGGAAATAATTGGAAATCAGATGACAAAGGTCTGAAAGGACACTTAGTTGAAAAGTGAAGTTGAGTTATGCAGTGATTTCAGACTGAAAGGATGTGGTGTGGGGAGGAATTGGTGATGAGGACAAAGCTTGCTGTCCATCTCAAACCCCCAACTGCTTGTGCAGTTGATAATCTTGTGTGTGAAATGAAATTTTCTGTCCAGCGAAACTCATCTCTCCGTAGTGACATTTTTGCTGTTGAAGGGGAAATAAAATACACTTTGTCCACATGCAGGTCTTTGTATGAACTGATGAAATCTCCTGTTTTGTTTTTTATTTTTGTTTGTTTGTTTTTGTTTTTATATCCAGGTAACTATAAACAGGTTTTCCTTTTTAATGTTGCTAAACTCAATCAAATGGTTTTTTGCAGTAATGGAGAATTAGGAGAGCCCTCTAGTGGCCAAGCAAAGGAAATCAACATTGCGATGGCAGTGAGCCAAACAAGTCTAGAAACTACGGAGAGAAATATGTGCTACATATTTCAAAGGTAGTAACTTCCACTCCTGTTAGGGGTGACTTATTTCCTGCTTACATTGATCCCTTTGATACAAAAGAATTCCATAGGACTTGACCAATTCTCTGTCTATCCCTGCGTGAAATGGTATGTATTTACTCATTCATCATTTCTGTTTAGGAGAGGTTATTTGCATGAAGGAAAAAATACTTTAGGGATAAACTAATAGGTTTTATATTTAACAACTTTGTACAGGAAATGAAGATGAAGAGAACTTGGTCCTCACTTAAGTAATTCTTAGTACCGAGATTGCAATAGCTGCAGAAAAATCTCTTCACAATCAATCAATCAATCAATCAATATTTCTTTGTTAAATAGCCCCCAGAAGCAAAGTTGTGATGACCAGGTGCTTGTTGCATGCAATATTGCTGTAAATGATAATTCTGATGATTTTGTTAGCTGGAGGAAAACTGCTGAAAAAAAAAAAAATCTTTTCCAGACATCAGTCCACCTAGTTTGAAATCTGCTTATGGTAATTGCCAGTTAGCAACATCGTGAATGGCTGCTTTAGTTGGAGGTAGGAGATTTTGAAAGGTTAATGAAGAGATTTGATGAGTCCGTGAGAGAAATAGCACTTGCTTAGCAATATGACAATAAGTTATGTTCTGTTTGCAATTGAGCGTGAAAGAATGACAAAATGTTTAATCAGAATGTTACGTGTTTTCCTAAAACTCTTTCTTTAATATTCATTGGGGTGAGGTGTGCAGTTTACCAAATACAAAACACATTAATGCATCATGGGAAAAGAAACCGAGTTGTGCTGTCAAATAGATTAGAAATGCCACACTTCCCAGGATTATTTTTTCTGCACCTGTTATTAAAATAGCTATCATAATTTCAGTTATTTTATTTTACTTGATGACAGTTATGTGTGTTTTACATCTATGGTAAAACTCATCTATTTTAATGTTGGCCCTTCTTTAAGTCTTCAGCTGTTCCACATTGAATCCTTGGGGATTGATCCTTGGCTTTTGTAAAAATCCCGTGTAACCAGTACTGATGTAACCAGCTATAGACTGAGATCTCTCTATCTAAACACTTAATAAGAATAGAAAAACATTACCTATTATGCTTTAAACAGTATTCCAAAGTTAATTCTTTCTGTGTAAGTTCTGACCCACAAAATGGACAGAGTCGGGTTACAGGTGGCTCAAAACGTGTGTTTTAGAATAAAAAGCTTTATACAGGCCCAACGAAACCCAACAACAAACATCATAGTTGAACAAATACACATGCATCTCAAACAAAGCAGCATTTAAGTCCTAGTTCAACAAACTGCCTGTATTTACTAAGTCACTCAAATACCTCCTTAATTCCTGAAGTCAGTGACAGTTAAGTGTGGGTTTAAAGTTAAGCAATGTTTAAGCGCCAGAGCCCATCAATGAAACTGACTTTGAACAACAAGGAAACAGCCTTTACTGAAGATGTCCCCTCATGGTGGACACGCACAGAAATAAAACAACAAAACTAGTGGTAAGCATAATGCATATTTTTAGTATTTCACAGTGAGTCACCATAAGGTGAGTAGGGCATTTTTATTACACACAGTTTTAAGCTATATGCCCTGAATGATCTTAAAGTATTTTTTTCAATTACACAATGTGCAACAAGTGAGCGTGATCACACCAACTGCTTTTTGTTTTTTCCACAAACTGTTGTATGTGAGCACGAGCGTGTGTGTGAGTACAGTAGAGTTCCACATCACAGTTCATAGCACACAAGGCTCAATGAAATAGAGGTTTTTCTCAGCTTTCAGTGGAATTCCTCCCCACTAAACCATCTCTATGAACAGTAGTTAATATAATTTATCTTGTAAAGTTAGCTTAATGTAGCCATTTTTGTTTCTGCTTTGACATACTCTGTACTGCACTGCATGATTTGTCCTCCTACAGCTCCAATATCTGTATCAGGTACATGATATGTTGGAATGAAAGAGCTCTGTATGAAATACAGATTTATCTAACCATGTCTTGGGCTGACATATCCTACTAAGTAGAAAATCTAAGAATTATGAATTTGAAGAAAGTATTTGTCTCAAAATAAAATGAACCATCATTTTCTGAAAGTATCCATCTCCCTGTTGACTGTAAGAGAGCCTAGATACCTTGCTTTGTCTAGACACCCAAATTTTAGATGGCTGAAATTAGGTGAGATGAATCCTTCTGCCGTCATGGACCTCTCAAATATCCAGCCTACACCTATGCAAGGCCTGAGTTACCCTATGGTACAGAATCAAAAATACTGACTCTGTTAATAAAAAGGTTAAAGGGTATTGAGTCCAGGTAGGGGAGAGAGCTGGAAGAAGGTAGATGGATTTGTTATCCCAGGAGATATCCAAAATTATGTAGCTAGCAGGAGTCTCTGATTTCAGACACAGGCACAAACTAATGCTACAGACACAGGAAATGTTCTTTCATCCATTTCATTTTTCTGGGGCTGCAATCTCATATAGCAGCAGTTAGAAAGTGTTTCTCAAATCACAAATTAGGCAGTCATTAGGTTCTTTCTCCTCAGTTATCATGACCCAATACTATTATGATAATCCACGTTTTATGCCTAATCATTCCATCTTCTATCTAGAGAGACTGGATCCTACCTAGCTATCTGTTACACAATGATGCTAGTGAGAACTACGGTCTCACTTTCAGAAGCTGGCATGACTGCTCATAATTTCTTCTGCTTAATTTCCAGGCATTTTCTCAGCTGCTTGCTGACTGTCCTGGAATCCTTATAATAATCAGATGGCTAGCAGAGGGATACAAATCTATTTTACAGTGTTTGTGTTGTATTGATTTCCTCTTACACATAATTACATTCAATTTAAGACATGGAATCTCTAAACATAACGATATGTTGCTGGCAGTCTGATATTCCTATCATAGCAAGACATTATTTTTTTCTTATCTTGATGTGTTTTATTTAAACTGTCTTTGTTTGATCTCCCATTAAATGATAAACCCAGGCTCGTGGGATTACAGTTGCCAAACATTTCAGTGAGACTGGGTGCTGTGGGCCAGTGGCAAATGGCTCAGCAACATTTTGGCCTGTGTTCTAGGCATCTGGAGTGGGACTCGCGTGACTAAATGTAGACACTTACATCAGCTCTAGTTGCTATATATTCCACTTTCAGGTGGCAGAGATCTGCTCAGGATACTGGATGGAGCTGAGGGCAAAATCAATCTCATCCTAAAGTAGATGACTACAATAGATCAGGTGAATTGCATTACAAAAGTTTCTATTTCTTTCCATTGGCTGCAAAGAAAACCCAGGTTAATTGGCTCCTCTGGAGACATCTGCACTGGAGATACCTAAAGAGATGTGACATGAAACCATTCCAGAGTTTTTTCCTTCCTTTTCTGGTGGCCTTTGCATGACTTTGAACAAACTACTATACTGTGCTGTTTTGTTTGGCTTTCTTTTCTTTTCTTTTCTTTTCTTTTCTTTTCTTTTCTTTTCTTTTCTTTTCTTTTCTTTTCTTTTCTTTTCTTTTCTTTTCTTTTCTTTTCTTTTTTCTTTTCTTTTCTTTTCTTTTCTTTTCTTTTCTTTTCTTTTCTTTTCTTTTCTTTTCTTTTCTTTTTTTTCTTTTCTTTTCTTTTCTTTTCTTTTCTTTTCTTTTCTTTTCTTTTCTTTTCTTTTCTTTTCTTTTCTTTTCTTTTCTTTTCTTTTTTCTTTTCTTTTCTTTTCTACATTTGTAGCATTTAAGAGGGTAGAGACTCTCCTTACGTTTTCATACAGAGACCATTGGAGGAAAGTCCTGATAGTTCTTAGGATATCAGAATACTAACGGGAATATTACATTTCTGTGGAAATTTCTGTGTAACAGTGCTTCTGAAATACTGTATGTTTAGCAGTTATAAAGTCTTCAAATGCCAGTCAAATGAAACTTTTAATACCTTTGTGAAGCTATTAAATACCACTAGCTCTACTTTATGGAGGAGAAAACAGAAGCACAACCAGCTTCCAAGACTGTCTGCAGATCACCCACTGCTTGTTCACTTTCCAGGAGAACTGATTCAAAATTAGATTTAGTTGCAAACTTTAGGGAAGGCAAAAGGAGCCAATACAGGTTCCTGGTCAACTGGAAAGTCTTGCTGGGGGGTGTCAGATTCTTTCCACATGTGGAAGATGTATTAGTCAGCATATGTGGAAAGCTCTTAGCAACCCCAATAACATAATCCAGCTTTTTGATTTCTTTATTCCTAGGACACAGACTAATTTTCTTCTCCTTTCCACAGCTTATTATTTTTACTAGGTCAGATTAGACTCTTCTTGCAGCTTTCTGGCAATATCTTGCCTGCAGCTTAGTTTATGTATTACAGCCTGTTTTTTAAATATGACTTCCTCAAAAACAAGACATTTTTGGTTTGCACTTCATCATTCTCCTCATGGACATTGGCTAATTCCAATCAGAATTAACAGAGAGGCTGAGCTCCTGCTTCTGTGAGCTGCAAAGAAGACACCTTATCTCTGAGAGGATGTTATAAGCCTGATAATTCAATGAAGAGAAAAAAAAAATAGCAGGAAAGCTTCATTTTCTCTCAAGTCTACTTCTGCTACTGTTTGTTTGTTTGTGTTTTAGGACATTTCCCACATTTATTAAGGATTCAATTTAGGTAGCCCAAGGACTAACACTCTTTTACATATGGTAAAGCCTAAGCAATACTAGTGAAAGACTCTCCCTGGTGACATGCGGATGGTGGGCTTCTTCCCTTTTGTGGAAGGTCCAGTTTTTGCTCAGTCTCATATCCAGTAGCCTGAGTGGAGATACATATTAGGAGACCAAATGGCCTATAAGCAAATTTGCTATTGTTGCTGCTTGCCTAGTTTGACAGCAGTGAGGTTCTTACGGGCATTTAGAGCAGAACGCACTGATATTGTCCTGCTAGCTGGAGTTCAGATTAAGTCTTCAAGACCACGTGTCCCTGTCTACATATCTTTAAGTAAGATCTGATAAATAGATATCTGAGGCTCAATCTAGTTGCGTAGATATAAGTGTCCCGTGCCATTTGAGATGCTTGAGGACAAACTGTTTGGCCTTCAACTGCTGCGTCAGAAGGGGTGGGTCTTCCCTAGGCTCCATGTTTATGTGGCAGCCTCGTATTATGACTATCTTGAATATGCTAGAGTATCTTAAATGGTGCTGGACATGCATTTTGGGGCACTTGAATCAAACTCTAGATCTTCCCTAGCTGTAGTGGCAGCTTAGATACCTCATGAAAAGCAGAGAGTCAAAGCAATCTGAATCTGAAAACTGGCAACTCAGCAGTGTTTAAAGCTGTTAGAGTTCTGCCTTTTGCACATGGGTTGGGCTGAGATGCCCAGAGGAGTATGTGAGCCACTAGTCCAGGGTCTCAAAGCCAGACTGATGATGCTTCTCAAAAACAAGCAAATCTGAACTGGATGATTTAAAACTATGAGTTACAATAGTGTAACTACAATGCTTTCTACGGGGCAGTGAAGGCAAGACCCATAACCTAATGAGTTTATTCTCTTACTGTGTATGTTACGGTTCCTTAGGATGCCCTAATAACTAGATCATGAAATGTGAAGCAGGTTGTTTTTGTTGGTAGGCTACATCATTTTCAGAAGCAAATGATTCTAGTCATTATCAGAGATGGGATTCTGGGCAACATGATCCATGGTGATCATATGTCCTTTCTATCTCATTCTCTGCATTCTGAGCTGTATGATGCTTCAAAGTCAGTTATCAGGCATAGTGCCTGTGTGTTTTCAGAGGAAATGGGGGATTGACCTCTGAGCATTTTATTACCCTCCACCTTTTCTTTCTATGCTTCTTCTCAACTTAAGCCTTATGGGATGACTACTCAGATCTTCCTAGCATGCACTGAAAAACCATCACAATGAAACAGAGTGGGAGGCAGGGAGAGCAAAAGCTTGACTGGCACAGCCTGAATTATGCCACAAGAAATCTTGTTGCCTAATGTATTGCAAGGAGAGCAGGGCAAGACCCCTGATTCTATACATATTTGACAATGGTCCCATTGTACGTGACAGAAGGGAAGTGGGACTGATAAGACACATTGTCATTGTCACAATTTGTTCAGATGTGACCTAACCCCATTTTTTATTTTTTATTTTACTTGTTTACATCGTAAACAGAGGCCTGGGCCATTACCAGGCATAAATATATATATATAAAATGGGTCCTTTGTGTTCTTATATGTCTGTGAAACACTGAGCCTGAATTTGACCTTGTATAAAATCACAGTTATTCTGAAATGAATGTTTCTGTGCTCTCATACAGTAGGTGGTGTTTTGCACATTCATCCAAAACACCTCACTTAAAAAAAATAACATTGGCAGTTTATGAGTGTGTCAAGGTTGGTTCTTTTGTGTTCTTATAATCTCCCTGCAATGTCTCATCATTTGTCTCATGTAACATGATTCACTTGTACAGGTTTTATAGCTGTAGAGAATGACAAGTGTATTAATGTGCTGGAAGAAATATATTAATGTGTAGCTAGAAGCCATTTATTATTTATGCTGTTGGAATCTTTTTATACCCGCAGTAAATATTTTCCAACATCAATGAAGCTGCAGAGATTCATCACCACAAACTTGCATTTTTGAATTTTGTCTTTCCTCACTACAGTCATACTTCATTTCCAACAAAAAAAAAAAAAAAGTCTTCTTTTTCTAACAAATAAGTCTATCAACTGAAACAAAGATCTGTATTTATGTATGTCTGATATTCCTCTCTGCATACGATAACTTGCAATTATGCTTATTTTGTGTACATCTCAAGTACATGTGGTAAGGACCAGATTTCGATTAAAAGAGTTGTACTCAATTTGAGACATGGTTTTCTTAACAGTCTCCTCCTCTAGCAGTGTATAATTCATTGTGAGAAGCCATAGCACAGTGTGGCAGAGAAGTTAGCCATATATGAAGTTCCTAGGGTAGTTCTAGAGGTGTACTGTCCATAAAGATCTTTAAGTTGCTGTCAATCTCTTTTGCTGCTTGAATGACCCTGCTCCACATGATATGCAGCGTTCCTGTTCCCACTCCAAAAAATTGCCATTGTTGGCATACTTGGAACAAGAAGGAAAAATAAATACTTTACCAGGCTATGCTCATGTTGTTGCTGCATTTGAAAGTGCAGTCAGATCAATTTTACAATGCATATTGAGAAGAAGGGCCTTCAGTTTTATGGTCCAGAAGACCCTCTGATAAATTAATGTCTTCCTTAAAGTGCGTGATCTTGCATTCCTTACCCAACTGTATAGTACCGCTAATTTAAAAATCAGATGCTGAAAGGTCATTGCTTAATTAGGGATTATTGGGGGTATTTTTCAAGCAGAAAAGGGAGAGGTGAGAAAAGACTTCTGGTTGTGCCATTAGAAACCTTCCTGCCTCATATTTAAAGGTAACAAAAGTGTAGAGGTAGGCAAATGCAAAGGTAGACGCTACACTCCCAATTACAACAGCTGGGTTGTATGAGGAATTAGCTGATGACCCTGCATTTCTACCATCAGCTTTAGTTCTGTCTCTTGATTGTCCTCTAGGGATTTAAACACTTCATTTCTACAAATAAGAAATGTGTTTCTTCTTCCTCCTCTTTCTTCTCTTTCATCTTTCTCTCTGCCTGCTATTTTTCCATCAAAACCAGGGTAGGAAAACCTTTCTTTGAGATTCTTCTGAGTCTTTTCTTTACTGAGAATGTGATAACCATCACAAAGTGTTCATAGCATTTCACATGGACCTACATTAACTCCAAAAGGGGTTGGACAGAAGTTAGGTTTGACCAGAAGGCACTGGACTTGCCCTGTAGGCCCACAGCAAATCAGATATTTGGGTACGTAGCTCCTTGATCACCTCACAAGATCCATGATTGTGTTAACAGACCAATTAACAATATTAGATGACAAGTATGGATTTGGATTTTACTTAGATTGAAAGCAAAGACCTAAGTAGACTATACTCAGGAGAGTGACTCTGTGATACCTCCATATTGGTGAGGTAAATACGTGAAAGTCAATGGAACTAAGACAGGAAGAGTATTGGTGTAACCAGGTGGTTTGATGAACAACGTGCATTTTTTGTCCTAAGCTTTGTGTAGCACAGCAGAAGAGAGGGGTGACTGTTGTGCCTGGAAAGCTTTCATTGATGTGAAAGAGCCCTTCACATCAATGGGTAGGGAAATGGGTGATAAAACAGTCATAGTGGGAAAAAAAGAAGGCTGTATGAGGTACAGTGGGCTCTTCTGTTTCAGAGCAAGGGAACTAAGGAGAGAACTGACTGTTTGCTTGTTTGTTTGTTTGTTTATTAAACCCCTCTTGGGTATTGAAATATACCCCAGTCTTTTGGTATTGTAGAGGTCAAGTGTCTGATGAGAAGAGGTCCCTCTAAAAGGCATGAACAAGGAGCAGTCAGCTGGTTCTGGAGTTACCCCCACCCACAAATACACGTATGTTGGCTGCCTGATTCTGCACAGGGTGGAGTTTTGGTGCTGTTGGCACAATGTCATCCTTGTTGGTCACTGCTGATGGGGCAAACTAAAAGACATCCTCTAATTCTACCATCTGTGGGTACAGCAGTGCAAGAGCTGGCATACAAAGATTGCTGCTGCCAGACAATGTAGTATCCCACTCTTGAGCAGAGCTCATTCCTGTTCCAGAGGAGCTGTAGGTCACTTTCCAATCTCTCTTCTGTATAGAAGGCTGACTGAGATACGCATGTGTTTGTATATTTATTTGTCTGTCATGTTCTCTTCCATAATCTTGACTTTGCAGATGTTCTGATATAGGTTGGTTGTGCGTATGTCTTGCATACTCCCACAAACAAACCAACAAACACCACCACATAAGACCAAGTTCACTTTTAAGTTGACAAAGTTTTTTCTGCCTGCCAAGTGCTATTACTAGCTTTCTTTGGTTGTTCAGTACTTCTTAAAGCAGATCTCTGTTACCCACAGCCTAGCGAGATCTAGTTGCTTATTATTTGTATCAAATGCATCATGGAGGGGCACTGCATCAGCAGAGAATAAACAGTGTCAGCAGCTGCAATACTTCTGACAATCTTCTGTTCAATTGCATTTGCTGTTTTTATAAAGAGCAACATTTTCAAATTGACACGGTCAGGATTTGGCTGGAGCCAGCCAAAGGGAAACTTTGACTAAGCAGTTAATTGTGCCCAGGAAAAGTTGCAAAATGAGCTTTTCATGAAGAGGCTGTGGTTGAACTGGGAAGAGATTGTCAAATGATGGTGCTAATTTGTGGACTGAAGAACAACAAATTATTTTCCTCATCCACATTTACTCCCAGAGAATCTTTTCATCACCTCTATATTTATTTTTGAGGGCTTTTGTTGTTGTTGTTAAATACATGTAAAACAGTAGTATTACCTGTGCTGTATGTACTGTTTCTGATTTTCTAAATGTACCTTAATTGAAAGTATGGAAGGGAGAATCATTTTAGACTGATGATTTTCTAGCTCTTCTCACTTAAATGAAGAAACCATTTTCTTCATCCTTGAAAAATATTTAATTTAATTCAGGCCTGTTGTTTTGTGTGTTAACTACCATAAAGAAAAGTTTTGAAATTAAATCCAGCTCAGTCTTTGTCTTTGTAATATTGGAACCATTTGAAAAACATTCAAGTGTTTCTGCTGAAAAATACAGGGCAGCATTTAGAAAAGTGAAACATTTATCAAATTTATAGGGAATTCATTTTTTGAAACTGTCTTTCTTTTAGTAATTTATAAAATGTTGAATTCCTCCAAAAATTCATGAAGGTCTAGTGCCCAAATCTTCCAGCCAAGTTTTTGATTCCAGTGTGGGAGGTGCTGTACAAATAGTGTGAGAAAATAGACAGGGCAGACAGTAGATGAGAAATGGAGACTGCTGCCCAGGCTGTGTGATTTTGTCTTGCATAGAAGCAGCAGAAGAAGGAAAAAAATCTTGTCAGCATCCTGGATGAGTGCCGTACTCACTGATCAGTTCTGCATCAATTCAAATGGCCACTGAGCTCACTGAATCCTCTGGGCACTTACAAATGCTGTTCTCTCAGAAGAACTCGTAACCATCACTAAGAAGGACTCTTGAGGAACAAAACAAAATTTTCTGAACTCAACTGCTCTATTAGGAAAAAGTGAAGTAACTTAAAGTGTAGACTTCAAGATACTTTGAAGGACAGATTTCTGTGAGTTGCTTAGAGGTTTAGAGCACCCTTTGTACCTCTCACTTGAAAGTTCCAGAAATAGGGTTTTCTCCTCAAAGCTTGCTTTAAGACAACCAGTATGTTGGCGGTGGTCATGTTGTGTGAATGATACTGAATAAATTTTCTTTCCTGCTTTTTGGGATTAGAGATGTGTGGGACAAAGAGATCTGGAGGTGTTGACAAAGGTCAATTCGTTGAAATGCGGATTTCTCAGAAAGGAATGCAATTTTGGGAACATTCACTTGGGAAGGAGATCATGGCTCCAGAGAGAGAAACAGAGGGATGCATTCGCTTGCCTCAGAACATTGTGCTGCCTAGATAGTCAGGACATTTGTTAATTTGTGTTTTTTGCATATTTAAAACAAAAATAGTCATCCCAAAACATGATGGCACTCTCTCCCCTGTCGCATTGCAATCTATTAAAATTGTTCAAAAGTCTCCAGATTCCCAGATGGCAAAATAGTTTTCTGGCTAGTTCTGTCATCAGTGCATGTTGGTAATTTATTTGCCCTTCTAACCCAGTTATTTATTTTCCTTTCTTTGGATAGCATGCTGCTTTCTCCTTGAAGAGTGAAGAATGAAGCCTTTCAATCTTAAATATGAGTAAAGGGAAAGTCCAGGCCACTGCAGGGTGGGAGATAGATGTTATTAGAAGTCTGAGACCATTGCTTTGAACACAATGTCTGATCTAAAGCTGTGAACACAGGCTGTAAACAGGAGTCCACTGCTGGATCTCTCTTTTCTGTCAAAGTTTCTTTGTTGTCCTTGTGTTCTGTTTCTGCATTCATCTCTGCTACTATCATGTATACTTATTTTGCTTTTCTCCCTTACAAGTCAGTTTTCTGCTTGCTTCCTAAGATCCTTCTGAATCCATGGACCTAGATGATCCTCCTTACCAAGTTCTTGCAATTTTTTCTTATGGATTTCCTCATATCCTAATGCAGCAAGTCAGAAAAGGCTGGTTAGGTCTAAGCTGCTCTCCAGCATGCCCCAAACAGCAGAATTTCACTCAGTTCCCATTGTACTGCGCCCTGATTTCCCAAAAGATGACCAATTTTCTGGGCATCTCCATCCAAACTTCCTCTCAACCCTTCCCTTCCCCAAACCCTTCCCATCCTGCTCCATAATGACCTCAGGTTCTCAAGCCCTTTGCTTCACTCCCTCCCCACATCATGGTCTCCTTGCCCTGAAGCTCTTCCTCCTGCTTCCTGGCTCAGAGCGCTCATCCTTTCTGAACTGCTTGCTCCCTCCTGTCACTGGAGTGTGTTCTCTCTTTTCTTCCCTGTCCCCTGAATGGCACATGCTTTGCTCCAGAGCTCTACTCTGCTCCCAGTGCCTTGCACTACCCTGTTGCCCCCTCCCATGCTGTCTGCATGAGGGTCTGCAAGAAGTGTTGCCTCTCTGCCTTGCTTCTCCCAGCCTGGGAGCCCAGCCCTTCTCTCACTCTCGCCACTCTGCCTCTCCATTGGGCTGTTACTCCAGATTCCTTTGTTCCGATTCCTCCCTTCTATCAGACCATCTCCCTCATTCCAGCTTTTGTTTTTGCCTCTTTCTCAAGGCCTGCTCAGGATCCAGTATCCCATCTGCTGGACCAGGTTCCTTCTCCCCCCTCCCTGTCCACGCATCCCTGCTTATCCTCAGTTCCACACAGTAAAGGCAGGAACTGCATTGCTTTCCAAAAAGCCAGAGGAGTTTTATTAATCTGATGGCTTTTCCTTTTCTCCCTGGCTTTAATTTGCAACGAGTATTTTTTGCAGAAGCGTTCTTGCTGAAGCTAACAATAAAACTCTGTGTGTGTGTGTGTGTGTGTGAGAGAGAGAGAGGGAGGGAGAGGGAGAGAGAAGAGGGAGGGAGAGAAAGCAATACAACAGTCTGGCAACGTGAGGCGGCATTGGAGAGCTGCTAGACCAGGGAAGCCGGCTAAGAGACACAAGCCCCTTACTCTGGGCTCAGTGTGATCCCATTGGTTCCTGAGCTGCTGTTTTAAAGCAAAGAAGAGCTTGAAGGATTGAACTGCACAGCCAGACGCAGACTCTCAGCCAAGTTGTCAGCACTCTGGGAGGGAGAGAGGCTCACACACACGAGATTGCAGGGTGTCCGCAGCTTGATGTTCATTTGTTTCCAAAAAGGAAGAAAGGAGAGGGAACAAAAAACAGAAAAGGGGGGAAGGAGCCTGATCCAGCCCAGCAGCCCCAGGGGGAAATAATGGATGTGACCATATCTCAGTTCATCTTAGAAGAATTTGATGTCAACTGCAGCCTCCTGGATTTACAAGAGACTGTTTTAGAGAGTTTCTCTATCTCTTTCCTGGGCTTTCATGGTAGGAAACATTACCTAGCACAGGGCTCAGAAAACCTTTTTGAGTGCTAAGATTGGGTTTGCTTTGTGATGCAAAGTGTGTCGCTTTTGTGCTTTCTCAACTGCTTCTTTTTCCCTTTCTCTCTCTGTCTCTCTTTTTTTTTTTTCCAACGCAAAAGGTCCGTACTGCAATGCCACCACTGATCAGATCGGGACCTGCTGGCCCAGAGCCTCGGCGGGGAAACTAGTAGAGAGACCCTGCCCGGAGTTCTTCAATGGGATCAAATACAACACCACGAGTAAGTACAAACTCCTTTTCTTCTTCCGCAGATCTGGTGTTGAGAAGGCACCTAGGGAGATCCAAATGATCTTTTCCATGAAAAAAAAAAAAAATGTTTTCCTGGGAATTAACATTTCCTCCACATTCCAGCTTGTATATTCAAAATTCCTGCCTGGAATGATGCAGATTTCTCAGAAGCACAGACTTTTGAACACCGAGTCTTCTTTTCTTAAGTTTGTTTAGGTAGATTGGGCAAAAATACCCTCATCAATCTAAGGAGAGTATACTGTGCTAGCTGGCTGTCAGACTGTTTATGTGTAGATATATATGGCTGTATGTATGTTTTAATGTAGCTGGGCGTGAGCTTTTTGGGTGATAAAGATCCTCTGGTTTGCGAAGTGTTTAGTCTTAACTCTTAAGAACTGTATTTGACTTCCCCTTTGAGAAGCTGTATCTGTGAACGGGGACAAACTGGGCTGGAAGTTTTATCTAAGAAGCAGAAGGCTGAGGTCTGGAATCTGTTTAGTAACTTCATCGGCAGTTGTCTTAGGAGGCTGGGGTGGCTGCATCATTAGTGCAAGCGAAATGGTAGAGGATATTAGGAGGCAGATAAATTCAGAGCAAGGGAGTATGGGGGCTCCTTAGAAATCTCTTGGAACTGATGCTCCAGTCTTAGAGGTAAACAATCACGATGAGTCACTAAGAATTTATTATTCAGGCTTTCGGACCCAGGCACTCATTTCCTTTTCCTTATCTGTCAACATTGTTCGGACCTTTCATTAAGAGGTTTTCATGTATTAGCTCAAAGTATGTGTATCCCACTTGTCACCCATTCTTCCAGCTACTTAGGGTGCTTTGGACTGGGGACATTTCATTCTGTGTTTCACTCCTAACTGTTGTTCAGGTGTTGGTAATCTAATTTTCAGGTAGTGTTAATTTTGTGGAGCTAGCAGTAAAAGCATGACCCTGTTATCTTCAACCTTATTTTTTAACTTGTTGAAAGTGAATTTCCTCTTTCCCCAGCTCCAGGTGTCAAAGGTCAGATAACTAGACAGAAGTTCTGTGTATGTGCTATGCAAAACAAAGCCCCCTTCCAGATTTGTTCTTAGGCACCAGCTTCTGTATCCTTGTCTTTGAGCAAAGTAAAGAAGTTACCTGAGAACTGCAGGATCATCCTCAAATCCTATATTCTCTGACCTGTGTGCTTTGCAATAAAATAGGTGGGAACAGGCGAACGGCTGGGTTGTGCTGTCTTCGATTATAGCAAATAGTCCACTACCTTTCCTGTCTCTGACAAGAGAAAAAGAAAAATTCTGAGAATTAAGGACAGCTCAGACAAGAGCAGGTGTATCAGAATGGACCCTAAAAGAACAGCCATAGAAAAGGTACAGCAAAGAAGTACGGGTATTTTTTTTCCGTTTCCTTTTTTCGGTGGGGGATGCCAGTATTTCCACTGCCTTATTTTCATTTTTCCAAAAAGAAAGAATGAAGGGAAAAAAAAGAGAGAGAGAAATGCATTGTGGATGATTCCTTATTTATGTCAGAAATACACTGGAGAGATTTTAAATGATTTTCCTGTGCATGCAAGAAAAAAAATCTTTAATACCCCAGTGTATTTTGATGAACTCTGTTAATGCTTTCAGTAGTTCACCACTGACCTGATTTAAAGTTCTTCCCTGATTCCCTCCTTCTCAGTCATGGCTAATTCTTGTATTATAGTTCTAATAAATCTTCCTAAATTCATTATTCTTAAAACACTGGCATGCTAATTTAAATTAAAGAATTACTGATGAAGTGGAATTTTTTTCTGTTTGTTTTCGTTTTGTTTTAATTTTGGAAGCAATTTTTTATTATAGCCTGGGAAAATGGACATTTTTCTCCTTTATTCTCCATTTTCTCCTATAAAATGTGAATATTCATGTTGAGAAAATGTATGTCTGCAGGATTGACTTGTAGTGCGTACTGGTGCCCAGATGCATGGTGTGTGTTGCTTGCAATAGAGAACTAAACTACATTCTAGCCACTGGCTTGCAATTGATCTTATTGTCTTCCATGTGGGTAGCTCTTCCAAGCTATGACAAAGAAAAGGAACAGAAGGACTATACCAAAATTTGAGTCAAAATATAAAATCAGTAGCTTCTTGGGGAATAGTACTTGGTGATTAAGGCTTGGAAAAGCAGTAGGACAGCACGTTAAGATTTGAAGAGATGCAATCTCTTTTGTGATTTGAAAGACCTGGCAATTAGAACATGCAGAATATTTCCAGAGTGTGGGGAGGCCAAATACTGCTATGGTCTGACTGCTTTTACTTGCATGGTTTCTCTAAGTTAGCTTGTGGGATGGCTAGTGGTCCATTTCTAGCAGGACTCAATGTGCTAAAAAGCTGGACTGTGCACCTTGTGCTGATAATAAAATAAGCACAGACAACTAATTAAAACAAACAAACAAAAAAAAAAACAGATTAGGACTTGAGAATTTCAGAGGTGAATAACCCTTGTAAAGTCAAGGTTTGGTCAGGAGATGGCTTGGAGTAGTATGAGATTTCTGCCTTGGACAGGTAGTGTAGTTTTGTCCCGTTTTGTTTTGCATTTTGGTGGAGCAAAGGGAGAAATGATTGTGTACAACATTGTACTGAATTGTTTTTGAGAGACAATTCAGACAAGTCTAGAAAAAGCAATGTGCAATGCCTTTCTTCTACTAGGGGCTTATCCAGTTCTGGTTTGTAATTCAGCTATTTATGATACTGTAATGAATCCTGTATTTGAGAGCCATTGCCTTTGAGGAACTGTAACATATTTTTAGTTTTGTTTTCTATGGCTGTCAGTATATTTCTCATTCTAATGCATATAAAACTTCTGGATCAATCTCAGTGAAATTTTTTAGAAATGAAAACCTCAAAGATTCAAAGTTTGTACCAGTTTCGTAAAAGTTGCTCATCAGCTGGAGGGCATGAACCCAGTAGAGTTCCTCATAGACAAAATCTTTTGCATTCTAGATACCAGAAAACCCAGACTTGTAAGTGCCCAAACTATATGAAAAACTTATACCAGACTCAATCAAGCTCAACACACTGCTTCACGGCAAACCAGCCTCTGAGTTCTGGTACTCACGGGGCTATTTCTCTGCCTTGTTGTAGTTTCCATGCATGTAGCATACGGAATTCAAGACAAAACAGCAGGTCTCATCACCACAGATCAGCTCATCAAAGGCCTTGGATGGACCTACCCCTGCTTGGTATCCGTTTTGTCAACTATCACGCTCTGACCATCCCTCTAACTCAGAAGCCCTGAGTCCTCAGATGTGGAATGCTATCAAACCCTGCCATATGCCAGCAAAATTTAACCAAAGGGTATTTGAGTCAAAAATATTAAGGACTGGTGCATTAAAAAAAAAAAAAAAAAGGAAAGAAAAAAAAAAGGAAAGAAAAGAAATCCTGTTTGCCATTATAAAATAAACCATTTGCATAAGATATTTCCATTTTAACTGCAAAAAAAATTCCTGTGGTGATGTGCTTGTGTGTCTGTGTTTCTGTGTGTCCCTTGGGAACTGCTGAGTGACTCAGATAAGTTTCAGCTGGATTCGTAAAACAAAGTCTGTCAGTCTGTGAGATTTTTCATCTCTGACACTTTGTTATTTTGTGTGTTTTTTTTCCCCTCTCTTTATTTGAGAAACAAAGTCATACTGACAAATCAAGATCTGATTACTGTGTAGTACGATTTGTGAATACAGGCAAAATGTTCTTTGACCAAGGATATGAAAATGATGCCATCCACTTACAACTTTGCTTATTGGCAGCAAAGCTCTTGTATTAAACTCAGATGAAAAAAAAGAAAATTAAAAACAAGGGAATAATGTATGTGTTGGTGCAGTGTGTGGCTGTGCACTTGTCTCTGTTCGGGATCTATATTTAGCTAAAGATGACAGTATCATTGCTGCCCTCTAGATGTGTTTGTGCTTTGACAGTGTGAAGCTTTTATTCTTGTTTTAGAAAACAGATTAATTCACTTATTAGGTTACCCTCAAGCTTGATTAATTCAGCAGATGGGCAATAATGAGACTCTTCGCTGCTTGCAAAAAAGGTGGTTGTACATATAAGTACTTATAGAATGTTACAGGCTAAAGTATGTCTACTTTAGCTCTTTCCTTTCATTGCAAATTGTCCTTTGCGATGGGCAATTCCAGGACTAGATGTTCATCCCATAGACAGTAAGTGTTGACTCCCAGAGCCTTGACTGCCTGGTTTGAGTTTGTCTACAAAAGCCAGTGCAGGGAAGGGCTGTTCTGTGGTGAGACACATCCATGGGGGCTGGCCGGCTTGGTATGTGATGGTTGCAGGCAGGAGGTGGAAGCACTGGAAGGCCTCTGGCTTGAAGATTAAGATACAGATCTATGTGTTTACAGGTAGGTATCCACAGCAAAGTAGCTAAGCTCTAATACAAGTTCGTGGAGCTCTATTCACTGCAGGGGATGAAGCCTAGACAGTTACTCAGCTTAATTTAATTGGACAGATCAACTCAGTAGTGCTATTGCCATCTGATATGTCCAGAAGCATCTTGCCTGGTGTCTGCCTCCTGTTTCAGAGGGCCTAGGCCTTTTATAGGTTTGTGTTTCATCTTCCAGGCCACATAGGCATTGCAGGTACTCTAAGAAAATGATACGATGCCTGTGTATGGACAGGTGAATTCATCCCTGGGTGTCTGTTGAGCTGAACTGAACTGAGACCTGGGGATTGACATTAGGAAGTCAGACTATTTTTGTGGTCAATGGGGAAAAAAGGTCTCTATAACTCTGGCTCTCTCTGTAAGTCCATCTCTCTCTCAGTACAGGAAAGCTCTTTGACTGAGATAGCCACTTCAGATAAGTGTTTTGGGTATTGCAAAGGGCATCCTTGTTTTCTCCAGGGACTATGCTGCTGAAAATAGACACATAAGCACTGCTAACCTCGCATCAATGGGGATATGGTCCCTCCTTGTCTATTCCTTGTTCTGAGGGTATGTACACCACCTTTTCCTTGCTAGCCCTACAACCAGATGCCTTGCTGAGAATGATTTGGAAAGGGTTGGTGACTTAGCAACTGGGCTGTTGTTCAGGTGGACAGACATGGGAGAAAGCGAGCCATTGACACAAGTATCACAGCTGTACCTATTGACATGGCTTACTCCACACTGAAAGAAAAAATCCTGCAGCTCTTTGTTGTCTCATATTGAACAAAGGCTTATAATCTTTTGTATGATGAGGGAAGGGTGAATAAGTGAATTAATATTAATTCTTTTTTCCATCCCTCCTCTTTTAAAAAAGGTTAAAGAGATTATTTAATTTTTAAAATGGCAAAAGAGCTAATTTTCATAGGTTAAACAGCCATTCTTTTAACAGCATCTAACCTCTGCTGCTTTTCATTCTGATTAATTATTGTTCAAAGTTCTTCTGGAGCAGTGGTTTTAGCTTGCATATAAAACATAAGCCTTGCTTGGAAATCATCAGTTAGATGAAGACCATTTATGCTATGGTGGCCTTTCATCTTTACCGGAGAAAAAGAAATAAAATGTTCATCAACACTGTCTTGTCAGCATGAGTGGCAATTCCTAGAGGTACAGCTGGATGCAGTGAGGAGTTGCAGCTGAGGTGTGGGCTGGGGAACAGGACTAGGCAAGAGGAAACATCCAAGTCTGAAAGCCAGCAGATGCTGAGCAGTTCTGGTATGCTGCCATCTGGATTGAAGGGCTCTTTATATATTTAAAACACATTGCTGAGACGAGTTTCAAAGGTCAAATACAAAACTTTCTCTTTTTGTTAGGCAATGCATGTTTGTAGAAAATTACTACGAAGCCCTAAAACTACTCCCACCCCTTCCCCTCTTCTGTAACCTTGTTAGGTGTCTGGAAGGCTTTTACTCCACTGGACTGCTTAATGACTAGAGGAGATTTGGGGTAAGAAAAGATGTTTTGTAGCCAATTTTAATTATAGACTCACTACAGAAAGGTATCAAAATTGAGTCTGCAGTTTTGCAGAAACCATGTTTTAGCCATCCAGGGGTGACCAACACAGTATTTGCCAATTAGGGAGTCAAGAGAACATGAAAGTTAAAGGAAGGAGGTGGATGAGAAACGGAAAAAACACAGCAGAGGAAAAAGAAGTCCAGAATTGGAATTTTGGGGGAGGGAATAAAACATATTTTTAAGCTCGTAAAACTTCTCTCTGAGGAGACCAAGTCTGCAGTTGATTAGGTCAGCTTGACTCCAATAGAGCTGTATCCAGATTAAGATTGCAACCATCTTTGTTCATTTTCTTCTGCTAGTTTAGGTTGAGCTCTTCCACAAATAAAGCAGTGGGAAGCTCTTGATTTCAGTGCATGCACAGATGGGAGAGGCTGTACAGTTTTTCCTCAACTTTTAGTCCTTTTTTTTTTTCTTTCCATTGTGAAGCATAATTTGTGGTAAAAGATCACTCTGATTTTGCAGTTTGGAAGTAGAGTGTTGAAAACAAAAGGAGAAATGAAAATAACTCATCTTTCCTGCTGCTGTCATCCTGTGAAATGTGTTATTTCTTCCTTGAGCACAGAACAGAAGTTAATTGCATGTAGTAAAATAAGAAGATTGTTAATGCTGCTTCAGCCAAGTTGAGGGACCTTCAGCTAATTAAACAGTGGTAGTATTTTTGTTCTTCACTAGTGAGTTATGAGAGGTGGCTTTGCTACGAACCTGTTTTGCCTGGTTGGGATTCTCTTAAGCTTAGGCTTGATCGTTGAGGCAGACTTCACACATTTCTCAGAGTCAGGAATTGCCACCACCATTCTGCACCAGGCGTGTCTGATCCTCTGCCAAGGTCAGCCAGAGCTGACACGGGTGGCTGGAGGCCCAGTCCCTTGCTTTGCCCTGCAGGGTGCTGATCCTGGACTTGGGGCAGAGAGGTCATCATCCAGGCTTACTCAGAAAAGTGGCTTTTCACGGTGAGAAAGCGCTGATGGATCTCTGAGAGGACTCTGAGCCTTGTGGCCTTCAGGAGGGTCAGCAAACACAGGGTTCCCTACGTGGTTTTTTTTTTTTTTTTTGGAGGTTTCCATGACCCTCTCTCTAAGGAAGCTGCCCCATGCACCTCGCTGTTGCTTGCCTGAGTGAGCTGTTGTCTAAACTGACAGCAGCTACCAGCTGGCAAACAGATGGATTGAGGTTGGGTTTCTTCCCACAAGTTAGTAATCAGACAATACTTGCACAATCCTGTACTTCTGGGGCCAGGGGAGGAGTGGAAGAGGGAACAGCGCGTGAACACTTTGGAGAAGGAAAGAATCAAATGCACTACAAGGGGAGACAAAGCAGGAATTTCTCATCTC
Organism: Anseranas semipalmata; assembly: GCA_013399115.1. Classification (NCBI taxonomy): domain Eukaryota; kingdom Metazoa; phylum Chordata; class Aves; order Anseriformes; family Anseranatidae; genus Anseranas; species Anseranas semipalmata. Next base: position 798,303 of record VXAA01005745.1, on the reverse strand, counting down.
ACAACATAAAAAATGAAAGGAAAAATCCCACCCAGCTAGATCTAGCATGGGGACTCTCGTGAATGTGGGATTTCGTTCGTCACTCTCCCTCATGACCGGTTTTCCATCTAACCAAGCAGTGGGAGGGTGAGGTCTGAAAACTTGCTGGGGAAGGTGAACCAGGCTGTTCTCTCCAGTCGCTGAGCACCTGAGACCGTCTGTGACTCCCTGGGCTTCAGCTTCTGTGTTTGTTGTCACAAAACCTCAGGGAGTGTCACATAAGGGATTCCACTGAGGGATGGTCACCCGTAATTCTTCCTCTCAGCCACAGGGTGTCACTTAAAGTGCAGGTAAAGTGAGTGTCCACGGGCATCTGCACCGAGTCACTTGGGGGTGGAAATGATGGGTGGGGTAAAAGAAAACTGGTGTGACTGGTGGTCCTGGACTTTGTCCTGCTGTAATTGCTGACAGTGCCGCCTCTGCAGCTTCCACATCCTGCTGGGTGGTAAAAGGGACCGACTGAAGCAAAGAGGGGACAAGGACACAGTGGAGGAGGAGGTGGAGGATGTTCTGGAAGGAACCCTGCTGTCCTGGATTTGTGGAGCACTTGCTAGACAGCAAGTTGCTGGCTGAAGGAAAGTGGTTGGTGGTGGTTTCACTGGGGCTGCTCTAAAGGCTAAAGGAAGGGAAGTGCTGAGCTTTATTCCCAAGCAGGTGTGTATTATGTTAGAAGATGTGGAGCTATGCTAAGCGTAATGTAGCCATTCAAGGATGGAGCACCTCCATGAAAGAAGCTTAAGCAGGCAACAAGAACCTGCATTTGGATGACAGAGGAATTCTTCCTTATTGTAGGCACCATGTTCGTTACTGTACTGCTCCCTGTTGCAGTACAATCAACTTGATATTTCCTGCCTGAGTGCAATCCCTTGGCAGGGACTGGTACATTCCCCCTGTGGACCTTCAGGTTCTTGGCAGGTGCTCTATGTTCTCCCTCTTCACAAAATTAACAGATGTAGTAAATGTGGGACAATACCTTCCCCAGTTGTGACTGAACTTGCCTGTTGCTGATGGGACGGGTGTTCCGCAGCTCAGTGAGTCCACTGACTGGATGTAGGTGATTGGTTATTTTTCCTTCTGTGTTCTTCAGTGGCATGGAAGCATCTTTGCTGTCCATGTAATGGTGAATCTTTGTGAATTCTATGGCTTGGAAGGACAATACTCTAAGCTGTGTCCTGGTCCCAGTAAAGTTCACAGACGCAAATGCCATGCAAGACTTTGCTTACGGTCTGCTATCCTGTGAAACGGAAACTCTTACTCAGTTTTGGACCACAACATTGCTTATGACTTGACACCCAGCTTATAATAGCCATTCTTAGTAGCTTGTGAAGGCAATGAGAAATATGGTTCCCTTGGAAATTGGAGGGGAATGGATTTTTAGTAGATATTTTCCTTTTTCAGTGCAGTTTAATTCCTATCAGATGTTACTCATGGAGTTTGTAATCAGTAGCTCTTGGGACAAATTCTTAAAATCAATAAAACTTGGATTGCTTTATGCTGACAAAGGTCTGCAGTGCTTGGAATAACAGAGGGCCACACGCTGCTCCATGTGAGACTTGTGAAATAAGAAGCAATGTATTGAAGCAAATGATAAAAACAGAAACTGACACAATGTTTAAAAAAGAAAATATCTCTCCAAATCTCATGAAGAGCTTTCCCTGGTAAAATGGACGGAGGAGGAACCATTCCCAATGCACCTGCGTTGTCCAATGCCCCTGGTGGCTGGAAAGCGCTGAGCACACAGTGACACATGAATAAATGCAGATCCTTATCCTCCTGAGTCAGCCAGGGAGCAAAGAGAGATTTGGAAAACAGAAAATGTGCTATGGAAATGAGAAAGTCAAAATAGGAAATGACTTTGCTAGTGCACTGTTACCATCTTAACTAAACTTAGATGTGAACTCCTAGTGACTTCCTCTCACTGCTGAGAGTATTAATTTAAGTAAATTATTGCTGAATTATGCCACTAATACCTGAAACATCAGCATTGTATCTCAAAGTACATGATGAGCGGTCATTCCTTCTTCCAGAATCTCCAGACTTTCCACCTCAACTGCTGCTTTTCAACTAGAGCAGTGGGTTTGGAAGTAAAGGGTATATTCAAAGATCCTGGATTCTGCACTGATCTCAATACACTTTGACCAAATGCTTTGAGCTGTTTGGAAACCAGTGAGGACAGCAGGTGTTTAGTCGCTGGAAATGGATTTCTAGGTATCATAAACTGGGCAACAGTCTATTCCCTTCCAAGACAATAGATGCGAGTCACAAGCAGGGGAGTGAGGGTAATGGAGCTGGTGAAAAGCAGGGGCACTTCAGAGAGACCTCCCAGTGTTAGGCTTCCATAGAGAAAACATCTGGCAGGTTGCTGACTGGTGGGAGTTTCTTCTGTCCCAGGAGCTTTGGGTAGAGTGAGAGAGAAAGACCCCTGACTTGGTAAGACCTTTTCTTCCATGGTGAGCCTCGTGTTCCTCCTTTGAGAGCTCCCTGCCTCAGGCTGTGGATGGTGACATCTAGGGTGGGAAGTTGCCAGGTTTTGCACAGTCATGTGCTGGTCCTCTGATGGCGTGGGACTGTGTGGGGGCCAGGTAACACTGCCACCAGCTCACAAGACCTCTATGGAGTTAATGCCTTTCATTGTTCCTTATCAACACTTTGCACTAAAGAAAGCCAGGATCCCAGAGATCTGTATTTGGTTCATTTTGGCCATCTAGCGTGATCTTCCGAATGTCCCACTTCACATAAACTTTACATGTAAACGCACCCACTTACTCCACTATCATGCCAATAATTCATATTTAACAAATGTCTGCCTCATGTTAGGCCTCTCTAAAAACAAACATTTCCACCTGTCAGCTTGCAGCACTGCGCTGAAGTTGATTGTGACTAAGGAAGCCTTCTTTGTAGCACTAAATTAAGAAGGGTTTTGTTTTGTTTTGTTTGGGAAGTGAGGGAGCAAAGATCTGCATTCTGCTTCAAAGCTTCCTCAAACAGGACAGGAGTGGATGCAAATGCAGCTGTGAAGGTGCACTGCATTACCCAGCCCAGCCCAGACGGGAGAGGCTGTAGCACTCTGAATGCTGATACTTGCTGCAGGTTCCTATTTTTTCTTGGGGAGATCTAAAAGATCACCACCAAGGCTTTTTCTTGTAGTTAAGTCATCCCTATCTAGCTATAAACCCGTTCTCAGCATGGCCTTGTCTCTTTTATCCTAATCTGTTTGTAACCCTTTCATCTCTCATTTCTCCTGTAAAGTAAGTTCTGGCAACAATAATAATAGAAGTTTTATTCTCACACAGGAGCCATTTAGTACTGTATTTTATTCCTTCAATGAATGCTGAGGGAATAGGAGGATGTGTGAGCTGCACTGGAGAGGCGAGTCTGTCAGAAGAGCACAGGCATCATAGTAGTTTGTTTCAGTTTTTAAGGTCATGTAAGTATGTAGAATGTTCTCTTGTAACTAGAAATGTGATAAATAATTGTTTAATTTTTTACCAAATGGATGTTAGGTATTTACTAGAGATTCTCATTTTACTGGTTCTCTGCTAGATTTCAGCTGTAGATCCATGACTGAGTTACTGTGATTACATCAGCACACTATGGACAAGCAGAAGTACAATACCTGATTCCAATGACAGGGCCTCAAGAGAATTTGTGGTGCTATTTTTTCATCACTTCTTCAACTGGTTAGGTAACCTGCATGCCTCCTGCCTGTCTTCAGTGTGTTACCTCTCCTAGGCACTCCATCAAAACCCCGTTTGTGGTTCCCCATTCCCTGCAGTAACTAGACTAGGCACTGAAGGTTAATGGGGCAGACACATGAATGAGTCACTGATGCTATGGGACCATATGGAAATCAACCATGTGTGCACTCAGCTTCTGGTAAACCTCAGCTACAATTCACTTTCTTAAATCTCAGTGAAAGAAACTCATTTAACTTTGGTAAGTCTGTTGTGTGTCCAAGTCCTTGGGTTCAGGAGTAGCTTTGAAAACTTTACTCTGATTTGACCAGTATCTTCTGGAAGTGGAGTGTTTCTAGTGATTGTGAGCGCACAGTGAAGAAAGTCCTGGCCTTGCTTGGTGAAAATAAGCATGGTGTGACAACATGATGTATTGCAGGTTGGACTAAACTTCTACTTCTCCTTCTAACCATCCTACAGACGCTATCCTACAGATTTCAAATGGATCCTTCAGTGGTCTCTATCATCTATCTTTTATTCTTCTTGGACACCTGTGGCATGGCACTTAGTGGTGGTGCTTCTTTAGTTTCTAGGACACTTGAACTGTGAGCAGAATATGCAGGATTTTTATCACATGATGTGTAACAGAGTGAGAGGGGTCTCAATCTCTTGTTGGGATTCCATGTATTTTACATATTGATCTATGTAATTGTTCCGCACCATTTTACTTGCTTTAGTTCATCTTTTGCCTGATTTCTGGAGAATCAAGTGAGACTCACAGGGCACTGACCTTTGTCTAGTTGCCATGCTACCTTAATGAAAATCAGCTGGAAAAGGCAGGGCTAATTGCTTTGATTTAATCCTGAAATGTTGATGACTCATTGATGGCTCATTCAGGAAAGCAGACACTCAAGGTAGAACAACTGGATAAAAATAGCTTTCTTGAGATGAAGTTAAACAGTTTAAGTGCTGAAAGTTTCAAGTGTCTAGGTCCTGAGTGTTGCATAATGCTTGCTGGAAACTTGAACTCTGACTTTGGTATCCACATCCTCTTCCATCTCAGGGTAAGAGCAATAAACCTGCTGTCCAACTGTCAGCAGAAAGCACCAGTGACTTGGTTCCAGATGTGCCTGTGACAAGCCTGGAGCTTGCATCCAAGCAGTGAGGTAAATGTCTGATGCAGGAGTCCCTGTCACACCTGGAAAATGACACTTTCTGAGGCCATCTGGAAACATACAAACAATTTTTCAGAATATAAAGATTTCTCATCTCACTGGGAATGACTGGTTTCCAGTGCTAATTTCTTTCCCTTCTGCTAAAGGGAAGGAATTACAGAAGGTAGCAGGAAAAGTGGAAGTATGAATAAAAAAGGATAGCACAGAAAAGACTGGCCAGTGGAAGAGCAGAGCATCAACCAAGCAGACTGGGAATGAAAAGGGAGGCCATCTGTTGAGGTGAAAGTGAGCAGAGACAGAGAGATTGTGCCTGGAAAAGAACATGAGTTAAGAGTCGCTATGGGAATGGGTGAGGGTGAAGTTTCTGCAGAAGACTTTAGTGAAAGGGCTAAGTGATTTTAGATGAAGAAATGACATTGTGCAGGAGTAAGCGTTGGCAGTGTAGCATGGCAGGTTGTGCAGAAGTGAGCAGCAGCAACCAGCTCCTAGACAAGTGTTGTGAGGTTGAATGGAAAGATGGCCTCAGCTGCGGGCAGGGGGTGGCTCAGACATCAGTGCTGTCAAAGAATGCAGTGCATGAACCCTGGTGGAGGGATGGGGCAAACTTTAGGAGATGCTCAGAAGGCATTTGTGGGGAACAACTGGAGTGCCATGCATGCCAGCTGTGAGAAAAGCGACCAAAATCTGAGCTGCCATCCCAAAGAACAGCAGGTGAGAGAAGGGACTTGTTGGTTAAATACCGGCTATAAAGAATAAATGTGATACATGCTGCACTGCATCCAAGGCAGGCAGGATGAAATAACAGGCACAATTACCAACAGCAGTGTCACCAGAGTCTCTGAGCAAACCAAAACTCAACAGCAAAAATTAAAAAAAAAAAAAAAAAAAAATGGCAGAGCCAATGTATCTGCCTTGCAGATGGGAAGATGTGTGGCTTGATTTTTAGCATGTTTGGCTGAAGTGCTTCCTCTGTTTCCATGCTCCTTTGGAAAGAGTTGTTCATGGACTGTTTTTCTTAATGATCTTCTCTTGCTGCCTTCTCCTCTGGCTTTCTAGGCCTCGGAGTTGGTGGGCAGGCAGGCAACAGGACCACAACCTCACACTAGAACCGTTTTGGTTTTGACTTCATTGCCTCGAAAGAGCAGCTTTCACTGTGAATGCAAAGACCTGCCTGCCCATGGCTTGCTTTGACCTGTCCAGGACATCGCTGACATGTGGGGTTGTTCTGGTGCATGGCTGCAGTCAATAGACAGCATTTGTGGTTGTGCCTGTTTGAAGGGGATGCTAATAGGGTGGTTTCACCTGTAACTGTCAGAACAGACAGTAAATGAGACCTGTTTCGTACCCTGCAACTGACCTCAGGCAGGCTGCTTCAGTCTCCCAGCCTTCGGTCTTGCCCTTTGTAAAGTAACTGCAGTAAATCAGGAACTCTGAAGCCTTACAACTCTTTAAAGACCTCTGTCATGCCTTTTTGGTTTAGAGTGCAAGAAGCTCTCTGATAATGTATCACCTCTATTCCTCAGTGCCATTAATTTCTCTCAGGCTAAGAAGGACAGTTTTGAGGACAGAATCTGTGTTTTGCAGTCCTTTATGAGAGTTTTAATGCTAAGGCTTTTGGACGTATGAAGTACTAAGTAGACTGTCAGACTTCAGTGTCTTAATATCATTGTCTCCAGGGCTCTTTTTCAGCAATAAAATCTTCTATTTCTCAACCAGAAAATGTGAAGTGAATGGAAAGCATGGCTTTGTGTGACTATCTGGGAAAAATGAAGTTTTCGTGATTAACATCTTCAGAGTTGCAAAAATATCCATGAGCTTGGATATTTAATGTGTGATTACTACAGTTGCCAATATATTTCTGTGTTTGACCATCTACTTTTACAGTTCATCCTATAGCTTTTTATTTTCATGCCTTATTTTCTTGGTGCAGATCTGCTGCTCTCTAGCACCTGCAATTTTTCTGTGTGCCAAAGGAAATGCTTAGTTATCAAAATCACATTTCTTCAGTTATTTGGTGCTCTTCTCTGCAATGCAGAGTTGTTTCCTAGGCTACATTTGCTAGTATAATACATATTCTGTTGTCAGATATCCTATCCAGTGGGTTTTGCCTCATTCCTTGATCCAATGAAGATAAATTATTGAATTGTCTTGCTTTATCAGTGGAGATGGTCTTCACTTTTCATAAACTGAGCTCAGTTTTGCAAATGATTTTTTGTCTGAAAATACATTTCAAATACATCATTCAACATTGTAGCACAAATGGAGAAGAGAAATTCGAACTCTCAGGTGGTGATATAGAAAAGACAATATGTTAAAAGAAAGCAACCTTTGATAAGTCTCTGCTTGCCTTTTAGTGCTAAAACCAAAGTAAAGGGTATACTGATTCTCTGAAGGCTTGTTGCCTGTTTGATGTATCAGCCCCACGAACGCAGCTGCAGTTTGTCTGTCCGTGAGCAGTGCAGGTGTGCGATGCAGTGTGGCTAGGGTCTGGGCAGCCCACAGGCGCGAGAAATGAAATGGGAGTGACACCGCCAGCTTAACTCTAGGTTAAAGAAGGGGCAGAATCAGGACCTATGCTCAAGTGAGTAAGTACTGGAAGGAGAAGCAGAGTTATTGTCAGGACAAAAGGGAGAAGAGGAGGAAATAAAAGGGAACAGGGAATGGGGGAGGATTAGCTTTTCAATGCACACTGCAGGGTTTCGATCTGTCACTGGGCCAGACATTGCTTTTACCAAAGCTGAGGATCCTGTCTCTGTCTGTCCATCCCAAGGCCCAGCTCACAGACATTAATCAGTTTACGACTCAGCTTCTGGTTTGCTGCAATTTCAGCAGGTGTTTGCTTTAAATCAGTGTCTTTTGGGTGCCTCTAGCTAATGGTCATCTCAGCAGTATGTGCTGTGGGATAAGACAGACAACTAGCACCAGTCGGTTTTACTGTTGCAATCCTTATTCATGAATGGATGTTATTAATTTTCCCAACTGTTTGACTTTCACAGCTATTTCCATTGCCAGCAATGACTGAGATGAGCTAATTACACAGATCATGCAATTTGGTTGTATATTATACATATAATTTTGTAATGAAGGAGTAGTGCTATGTAGAAACTGTTCTCATAAGCCTGCCTTTGACTACAAAGGTCTGGCAGGAAGCTTTGCAAGAGAAACTTTACATAAAATGGTTATTTAAGAGTCAGATCATTGATAGGGAGAAAGATCTTGAGACATTACTATGTTCTTTTGGAAGCAAGTGCTAATATATTAAAAATCTTCTTTATGGATAAGTAGCTTTTAGCTCCAGTACTAGCAGTGTCCTGAATGCTTAAATGGATCTTATGAATGCATGCAAATGTAATTGATCTCTTGCAGTTTCTGAAGAACTGATTTCATTTTTTTTTTGCAAGAGCAGGCAGGCAAGAGATTTTTTTGTTTGTTGTGCCATTGTGCTTTGTTGTCATGGTGTTGTATGCAGGTTTTTTTGTTTTTTTTTTTTTCATTTGTTTCTTCCTGTATGGATAAGATTATTGGTGATTGTTGGTAGCAAAAGTTACCTTCATTCTGCTTGCACTTCTGTAGTGCCTAGGGATGAGATCTTTGGTAGGGTAAAAGCACAAAAGGTAGAGCAAAGCACTGGGGCATTTGAACAGTATTTGTTGATTGGAATTTTTGTGTACCCAAGCTGACTTACTTCTTAGTGGTATATCCTACTTTGAACATGGAAGGAGATCAGTTATTTCCAAAGAACCGTGCAAGGGGGTAGGTCTACTTCGCAGCCCAGACGTGTGATTTAAGCTGTTGACTGTTACAGGAGCACCTCATTTAGCCTGACTCAGTACCAACAGCATCAAAGCTGTAACAGCACCACTTCCAGCTTCTGATGCTGAAGCCCAGCTAGGGCTAAAAGGCAGAGATGTCAACACCTGGATATGCTACTGCAGTCTCGCTGCCCAGTTCAGCTTGGTTGCATTCCCATTCCTTCTCTGTAAATACTCCTTACAGTCATGATTCTCACAAGTTTTGGTACTATGGAAGCGAGTAGTGACCTGTGCATGAATTTTAAGTGAGTTATAAGTGTTTTAAATTCAACACCTGATCTATTGCTAAATGCAGTACCTGGTTTTCAGTCTCGGAAAACAATCAGGATTCAGTGTGCTGACTAAAATACATCTTTATCTCTTAACAGCTTAGTGAAGTCATATGGAGAAATTGTCTCTGCATGCAGCATGTATCCTTTCCCAAAATAGAGGCACCAGACTAAATTGGCTTGTTATTTTTACCTTGAGTTCTAGGTTGGTTGTCTTACTTCAAAGCATTGCAAAATTGATCTTTTTTTCATTGAAACAAACTCACTTATCTGTAGTAATTATCTTCATTCACTGCAAATATTTTTACACTTTCCTGGAGTTTCTGAAATCAGTCCTATTTATCATGGTCCTTAAAACTCCACAAGGCTCTGAAAGCCGAATGTGTTTCTGCCATCTCTAACTTAGCTCCAAAGATGAGGCGCTCTCAGTTTTCAGACAGGCTGCTGCTATCAGCTATTGTCTAGGAACGATGCCGTGACATTTCCAGGCTTCCCTTCGCTAACTGCTCTCCAGTCAACTGATCTTTGGGAACTTGAGTTTCCACTGTTTCAGCTGCATTTGTGAATCCACCTCCCTCACAGTTATTGCAGGGCAAATTGTCTGTATATTTAAACTGCTGTTTCACTGGATATTGGAAAGGGCAGGTGGTGAAGCTTTTTCTGTTCAGTATTTCCCTCCCCCCTTTAACCACACAGGACTCTCCTAAAGGCACTCCGAATGTCGCTAAAGGAACTAGCACCGACATATAACTGCATGAACTGCTTACTTCTGTTGATCTAGATGTTCCATCTGGTTATAGAACAAAGTTTTTTGAAAGCTGCAACAGTTAAGTATGTGTTAGTGCTATTATATGGCTCACAAAATCCTTCTACAAATGTATGATGTGCAACTCAATGTTTAAGTTTTGAGTTTGGTTATTTTGATCTTGAACAACAGTATTTCACAATGGGAAACATATAAGTGGACAGTAAGCAGTAAAATGAGAGATGGTAGAAGGATTTAAAGGAGGATTTGTAAACTGACTGCTGTCACATAATCTCTGCAGTTGGAAGCACCCTGTGAATAGTTTTCGTAAATGATTTTCAATACTAAAGCAACAGAAGCACTTGAAGTAATTGGTATATGCACACTGCATTGTAAATCTAAATCTATTTAACAGGGATAATGTACTATACTCTTCTCTTGGACTGAACTGAATCCCGAGTAATTCTCTGAAGCTGAATGTATCTTCCTGTCATATTCTGGATGTACAATCATGTAACAGCTAATTATAGAGATTAACTGAATTTCACAAATGATGACCAGAAGAAACTGTTACATGATGTATATTGTACCTCCTTCATGTCTCAAAAGTAATGAGAACAAATCGTAGTTAACATTGTACTCTCATTAGAAAGTCTGCTAACCTTCTTCTATTGATTTGATCCAAAGATAAAGTCTTGTACACCGGAAAGGAAAAGACATTTTATTCTAAACACTTCATGTGTAATTACAAAAAGAATATTTTATCTATATAAAGACTTAGATTCTATTTTAAGAGGAGCAGAGTTAAAGGGTAGTGCATCGAATGATCTCATTGTACATGATATAATTCTGATCAGATACCTGCGAAGAACAAAATCTTGGTAACGATTTCCTTTAAAAAATCTTCAGTGGGAACTACTCCAGGACATCGTAACTGCGTAAGTGACAGTAAAGTTGTCTTTTATTCACAAATGTTTCATTCGGGAAATGATATGCATTAAACCTGTCCTTGTAAATTACAGCAAGTGAAAGGAGGGTTTGGCTGTGAACCCCCGATGCGCTTTTCTATGAGTGCCAGGAGCACTTCTGTAAGAGCCAGCTTTCCCTTGGTGCGCTCCCTGTGGTCATCCCTTCTTTGGGAACTCAGGTTGGTTCCACACTGCGTGGATGTGATGAAAGTCTGTCCTGGAACAGCTATCTTCTTTGTGAGCTGTGATCTTCGACCATTTTTTTGTTATGTTGTTTGCAATCTTCTCAGAGTCTGGCTTGGATCCTGCACCATAGCCCCCAGTTTCTTCTTCTTGTACTGTTTTTTCACAACCTTAGCTCACAAAGACTTGGGAAAGGTGCTGTTTTCAACATCTAATTAGAACTTAGCCCTGTGGATCTTTATACTACATTTTATTACTTTAAAACAAGCAAACAACAACAACAACAAAAAAAAGAAAAAAAGCCAACATGTTGTTTCATGTCTTTATTCCTCTCCTTCTGTCTCATCTAGAGGTAAGGTCTGACCCACATACGGAACTATATGCCTTCAGGGTGGTGAATGCACTACTGAGGAAAAACCTGCACGTCTTCCAGAAGGTTTTGGCAATCTGCATTACTCTGTGAAAGGGAGATGACAGGGTAGTTGGAGATAGACTGGGTCTCCCTATTGCAATATTTTAAAATAAAATTCCTAGAGTAAAAATGGAAACAAACATTGTTAGGGCTTAATAGAACAGCACTTACTTAGCCTCTTGAGGCACCAGGCCAAAATGAATATTTGCAGTGGAAACTATAAAAATGACTGCTTATTTTTCTTACAGAAGAGGCTTCAGGGTTTGGATGCTCATTTGTGCAGAGCTTTTATGTTGTACTACAGATTTTTTCCTGCTCACGTTCAGTTAAAAGTAGGTCCAAACTGTTACAGAAAGCGTACTTTCCAACCATATTATGTAGCTGTTCTGTGAACATGAAGGTTGTATTGCTATAAAACATAATTCACTGCTCTATAAAACTAGTCAAAGTTCCATCCTAACTTTAAAAAAGTACAAAAGTTAATTTAATTCACTTATCAAAGAAAAGAAAGTCTGATACCACCTTTTCTACATTCGATATATAAGCCAGTAGCTCATTGTTATTTGGCAGATGAAGTCAAAGTTGTGTCGCTCTGAAAAACATTATAAATTAAAGATACCTTTTCATGCACTTTGTATCCTTCAAAGTCCAATGCAGCTTGTCTGCCATTCACACATTTCAGCTTTTCTCTTCTACAGTGCAGTTGTTCATGGCAAACTTGGGCTTTAAGATTTTGTGGTTCAGTACCAAGCAGAATATGAATTAAGCAGTCCTCATTTGAATACCCAATGATTAAATAGTACGCACTTAACTTTATCTGTGGGGCTAATTCCATAGTTGAAATGGAAATGGCACCAGGAATAAATCTTGCCCCACTGTAAGAAATTTAATTTATGGGTGCTCAGTGATGTTTTTCTTTTCTTTTTACCAAGGAAAGTAGTAAGTGTCTAAATGGGGGAATCTGGTCTAAATGGGAGTGAATGGTGAGCGCTAAACACTTCTAGGTGAATGAGCACTTTCAGACATATAATTTTTTTTATCTTCTTGCTCTCTTTGAAAGGAAATGGTAAACCTTTTTAAAGACACCTTTTTTTTCTTCTATTTCTCTTTGTATGTTCTAAAAATCCTCTTTTTGTATTCTCATTGTAAACAACCAGTCTTAGTGCCTATCTGCCATGCCAACATGATGGGAAATTTGCAGTTGTTTAAAGAGCAAGCTAAGTCAGCTACTGAATGATAGGAACTTTCCACAACATCCTGCTGGGTGGGCCCTTTGTGCAGTTATACGTATTACACTTTAAATCTGTCATGGGATCACACATCACCAACTCTTTTATCCTCTCTGAAACACCTAGAGCATTTTCTCCCACTCTAAGTTTTTGGCTGATGTCCTTGCTGGATGCATCATTTGCTTAGGGATGGTGCTTTGGTGAGAAGCCTGCCTTGCTCTCCTCACCTCTTTCTTTCCTTTCCCCAGTGCCTCATTCATGCTTATATTGTCCTTTGGGAACCATACTATGAATAGTCTCTGCAGACTAATCTGAATTAAAGGAAAAAAAAATCTCTACAAATCTCTACATGTCCCATTTTTATTGGTTGTTTTCAGTCTGGATCCAGTTTATCTTGATGCTTCAGAATCCCTGGAGCCAGTGTTTTCCCCAGGAAGGTGGTACATAAACTCGTGGCTGGTCAAACGAACAAATTTGGGTTCTGAAAGCCTCAATTCTAGAGCTAAAGAGAAGGCCTGCATAGTCAGCTTAGGGGGCAGGATGGCGGGGAAAGTAATATATAGGGAAATAAGGTTTTCTTTTTTGTTAACATAGTCACCTTTCCCTCTTGGTTAGAACAAGCTCCTTCTTAGCAATCACTGAAGTGGAAGGGGAGTTTTAGCTTTCTGGGACATGGGTCTGATGGCTTAGAAACCAGAACAGGCAAGCTTGGACTATTGCATTCACTTACAGTATATGTCCTCCAATCTCTTGCAGGACTGCAGAAATTAAAGAATAATAATTATTATAACCCGAAATAAAATTTACAAAGATGGCCCGAAAGTGAAGAATTAAAGGTATCAACAGTATGACTTTAAAGCAAACAAAATAATGGAATTCCAGACTGCTAGATATGGAGAGGAACTTGTCTTGGGAATGAATGGATGTTGAGGAAACACCTGAGCTAAGCTGAAACAATGAAGAGAGTCATTTTTAGTGCTCTGAGAAGTGTCTAGAGTGTTCCATCTTTTTTGTACTGGGAGGAGAGTTATACCACCAACACAGGGTTTATGGCCTGTACTTAAAGCAATGCAGGTAACTTGAGAGCGTGGTGCGCAGTATTTGCAATGTGTGCAATGTTTTGTACCAGTATGAAGTGACTTGGTCTTTCCATCCACTTCCTTGTAGTCATGGAACTACGTGGTGAATTATTTGAAGAGAACAGTGTTCTTTGCCATCTTTGGTAGCACTAGTTTGGGACACAGAAGGTCACCAACCTCTGCATTTCAGACACCTCAGTACTTGTGGGTCAGGCATAAGAGACACTGGGCAGTTTGTATAGAGGTACCTGTTATATAGGTCTCTTCTGCTGGTTGATTAACGTGGTTCTAATGGTGGTCAAGGACCCACAGCGGTGCCTGTTTAAAGTGTCTTCTCCTCCACCACTGGTATGGGAGCACAGTTTCTGTTCTTGCTGTACACAAATCCGTACACCTGTTTACTGCAACGGTGGCCAAAACTTCAATTATCGTGGGGTGTCTTTTGCCTTTTGGCCCTAGTAGGCTGCCCAGATGCATCTGTATTATGTTGACCTTTGTGCTGGGAGAGAAATACAATGACCTCTCTACAGAGAGAATGGTCCTTCCCTGAGGTGGGCTTCCAACAGGATGTAGTTTGCATTCAGAGCATTGAATACCATTATAAAGATGGCTCTTGGCCTGGTTTGAAACCCTGATCCTTTTCACAGTAGGGCTTTATGGAGGTGTTACAGATAGCAATGCAATCATATATACCTGGGTCTTAAAAAGGTGTGTGTGGTGATGCCAAAGCTGCCACACCACGTTTACCAAGCTGCGGTGAACCTGAAGCCACATGGGATGTTTCAGAGATGGCCTAGCAATCATTCCTAGTTGAAATGAGCTCAGGCTTTTAAGATCCATCGGAAAGCTTAGCCAAGAAATGAATCTGGTGAAATGCTTTTCTTAGACCGTCACAGCATGTGCTGACAGAACACATTATGCGCTATAAAATTAGAAGAGATTTTAAAATCCCCCTTCTCTCTCCCATGACATTTCAAACCCCCAAAGAGACAATAATTATCAGGTGATAATTATCAGAAAGCACCTTCCCACGTAACAGCAGGTTTTCCAGATGAGTGATGCATTGTGTTAATAAGGTTATGTCAGGGGAACAGCCTCTTCTCCCCTTTTCAAACCTGCCTGAGCTTGTTACAGATTAAGCATGGTCATCCTGGCCCACGTGTGATCACTCAGCAAATTGTGCCCGGGGGGATTTCGTATGAGCAGAAAGTTCATTTGGGTGGGAGCTGGGAGATGCCTTGGGAAGCTGGACTGAAACTGAGAGCAAGGAGCACTGCAGAGAGTCCCGCCTTGCACTCAGAGTGCCAGATGCACACCTTTGGTCTGCCTTTTCTGATTCAGAAGGTGGTGTGTACATGAAAACAACCCTCACAAAATAATGTGGTCCTTTACAGCTCCCTCTCAAAACAAATCTCATACTTTTTCACTTCCTTTATGGTATCACTTGCAAACCAAGTAATTTTCTAATATCTGTCCAGTACTAGTGTACATTAGATGAAATATTATTTCTGTCAGGTTTCTGAATCCATTTAAAGTTTTGACACATGCTGTCCTAGAGGAAGGGATAGGCACATGATTCATGTTTTATGCTACACTTTAGGAAAACACACAAATGTGGCAACATTTACAGGAATGGAAGCAGTAATATAAGGTACAGGAAGGGGAGCCCTGAGTGGTTTAGTGGCAGGCTTTCAAATTCAGGACCTAACAAGTAGGTACATTATCAAAGTAGCACACAGCGAATCTATGAAGTCAGCTAATGCCTGCCTCTCTTCTTACCAGATAAAACATCTTTGGACACAGCGTTCCCCGCAGCAGTGCTGTGCTTGGTCTATGTTATTTATTCAATAAACCTTTTGGCTCTAGTTTCAGATATGGAAAGAGAAAAACTGGTAGACAGTGAGGCAAAACTGGAACACAAGCCCAGCGCTCTTTAAAGTAATTTCTTTAACAAATTTTTCTTGTTCCCCTTTGTGGCTGTGTAAGAAAGAAGAAAGTTCTGAGGTGGGTGTTGCTTTTCTTCTAGCAAGTGTTTTCATGCATTTGTTCTTAAACCTTCCTTATCCTGCTCCCCAGTGGGAGAAGGAAGGTATTTATAGGGAGAGACAATCAACAGAAAGCATAGCGCTGTTATTAGGTGTAATAGGACTTTAAGACTTAGAATTACTGTTGTATTTCCTTGTATCTGCAGGGGCTTTGCTTTCTTATATCAAACAAACCTGATCTGTGCTGGCTTAAAGGAGCTATTTATATCCTGTCACATCAGCAGTCATCTCCACAATCAAAATTCAGGCTTTTGGTGTTGCTGAATATTTTGCTCATCTTGCAGAATAGTATGATTAGGAGGGATTTTATATTAAGGAGAATAAAGTCAACTTCACAGAAACTGGGAGAACCTGACCAATTCTTATCTGCTTGTTGAAGTTAGATTTTTGGAAAGAGAAATGTGGCTCAGCAAAGTGGGCTGGCTCATATCTGCCCAGCAGCACCTGGAATTTTTAAGCTCTTATATCATGTTTAGTTATGAAAGTTATCTGTACCATGCTTGCAGTCTTTTTTGGTTGGTTGGTTTTGTGGTGTGGGCAGATTGTTTCTTCCCTGCACTCTCATACCAGACGTTTAGGTTTAAGGAACACACGGTGCTTTCTGGCAACCAAGCCCAGCATAAGCTGGCAGAGCGTATGTTGTGCTGTTGTCCAGACATTGTAAGACATGCTGTATTGGGCTTATGTGGCAAGGTTTTGGTAGTGGGGGAGCTATAGGGGTGACCCCTATGAGCAGAGCCCAGCAGCTGCCCCATGTTAGAAACGAGCCAGCTCCAGCCAGCTCCAAAAGGGACCCGCTGCTGGCCAGGGCTGAGCCACTGAGCGACGCTGGTAGTGCCTCTGGGAGAGGCATGTTTAAGACAGGGAAAAAACTGCTGCACGACAGCAGCTGGGAGAGAGGAGTGAGAAATGTGAGAGAAGCAGCCCTGCAGGCACCCAGGTCAGTGCAGAAGGAGGGCAGGAGGGGCTCCAGGCGCCGCAGCAGAAGTTCCCCTGCGGCCCGTGGAGAGGCCCATGGAGGAGCAGGCCGTCCCCCTGCAGCCCATGGGTACCCCACGGAGCAGATCTCCACGCTGCAGCCATGGAGGAGCCCACATGGAGCAGGGGCAGAGAGTGACCGTGAAGGAGCGGCGGAGACGCAGCGTTAGGGACTGACCGCAGCCCCCATTCCCCGTTCCCCTGCACTGCTCTGGGGGAGGAGGTAGAAGAGGGTAGATGGGAGAAGGTGTTTTTGGTTTGCTTTTAGTTTCTCACTGCTCTAGTCTGTTACTGTTAGGCAATAAATTATATTAGTCTTCCTTATGGTGAGTCTGTTTTGCCTGTGATGGTAATTGGTGCAGGATCTCCATGTCCTTATCTCAACCCACGAGCTGTTTTTTTTCATAATATTTTCTTCCCCTGTTCTGTTGAGAAGGGGGAGTGGGAGAGCAGCGTGCTGGTGCTTAGCTGCCCCATCGTTGTTAAACCGTCACACATGCCACTGTTGTTAAACCACCACGCGTGTAACAAGATCTATATGAATCATCCTTAAAAGATTGTAATTTTTTAAACGGCAACGAAATAAGAAATACAATACTGGATCTATGATCCAGACAAGAGTTTGACACGAAAAAAACAGCCAACAAAAAAATCTGTGCAAATCTGAACAACTGTTCTGGTTCCTGATGGACATTCCTGACAGATAAAACTCAAACGCTGAATCTGTGGTAGTCAGGTTTTGTAGATCCTGTTGTCCTTTTAGCAAGAGTAGTTCCCTGTGTCGTGTGTGATACTTTCCTCGCATTCCTGAGTCACTCTTATTTTCTAAGGGCCCTTGTCTCTCCTGTGTGCTGCTTTCCTCTTGCAGCCTCTTCTACCAGACTGGAGGTTTCATCTGAATTCCATGTCAAATGGTCTATTAGCTATACCAGGCAAATACCACGCGAATGGGCCCATTTTGGAATCCAGTCCCATCCCTAGTCACCCCCTCCTTCCTTTCTCAGCCCCCTTTCTCATTATTTTTGCAGAGTCCTTAACTGGGACCGGGTCAGGATTCCCAGCGAACGTTGACTCTATGCTCTATCACAAACCATTCATACATCTGCCGTGTTTTGCGTACATGATTACAACTCAGATTTCATAAGGTCACCAAGTTTCTAAATGAATTCCAGGCAGTGAAGGCTCAGTGAGAAGAACATAGGTCCCCACGTTCTCACTTACCTCAGCAGAAATTAAATGAAAGGGAAGCTGCACACTGGGGCTCATTTGTCTCAACAGGCTGTACAAATTGTCTTCTCGAGTCAGCTGTCCTAGGAGAGCTCCACCCTCAGGCTCCTTTCCCCGCTCTCCCACTGCTGTGTTAATCAGATCATAGTGCTTCTCAGTTCCTCTGTGCTTTATCTACAGGTAATAAAGTACAGTTACACCTCTCGTTGTTGTCATTGCCATCTCTCTGTGCGTTCAGTAATTATGGCAAGTGACTAATTGAATTCTGAATTTCAGCTAAGAGGCAATTATTATAAAGATCAAACATCATTATCAACCAGTGCCCTGATGGCATTTCAGAAGGGGGTTAGTCAGGGAGCTTCACAGCTCTGTGCTCTCCTAGTCAATCGAGCTGAGAAACGAACTGGGCTTCAGCCCTGGTAGTGACTTCCCTCCTCCCACCTTGGTGCTTCGCAGTAACTCACACCCACTGCAGAACTATGGGAGAATGAATGGCCTGTTGGACTAACCAGCAGTGAGAACTTTTTCGTAGACGAAGCTTTTCTCACTCGCATGTTTTCTAGGTATCTATCTGCATGGATGTTCCCACGTGTTATGAGCCACAGACGTGTTCTTAATAATTTGTGTATGATCCCCATGGACACCACTTGGATGATAGCCTATCTTTCTTAAAAATTATCCAGACTTCAAGTGGTGGAGGTGTTTCAAACAGGCTTAGGAGTGGTTGTTCCACATCAAATTGCAGGTCTGCCCGGGACAATGTTTTGTCTAGCCTAGACACCTAGATTTAGTTATCTATATGAAGGCACTTATATGTGCTTTAGGTGATTAAGTTCTCCCTGTTGTCAATAGAGACGTAATCAATGGACCTTCAGCTCCACAAAGCAAACAGCCACTGATCAGCTGAGTCTCAGTCTAGGCCGTGGTGGCTGCAGTCACTAGGGATCGATTCATTTGCTTAAACTTAAGATTCTAGCGCTATTTGTGATGCCCTTGATGGAGTAGATGCCTTGGACACCATGGGGCATCTCAAATAGTACTCGATATCTAGCAGCATGTGCATTATAACTGCCACTTGCATATGGGCATCGGCATCATAACATCAGAATTTATACATCTTACTCTTGAGCTCAGTTTCATCTGTAGGGAGGAGAATAAGAATAGGGCAGGCATGAATAGAGACTGCTCTTGGGTGCAGTTTTAGCTCCCAGTGATCCAAGTTCCTATGGCCTGCTGAACCAGGGGTGATGTCTGCGAATGTTAAACAAGCGGCGAAATGCCTGCACAGTCTTACATATACCTGACCTGGCAGCAAAGATTAATTTGAATAGGTGTGTATGGAAATCTTAAGCTCAGTATGAATTTCAGACTTTTCTCTCAGAACAGGCTTTTGGGGAGTCAAATAAATTCTACTTTCTGTTCAGCTAACATGAAAAGGTTGGTTTTGCTTATTTTTTATTACGTGCTGACAACCAGGTGAAGGGGAAAGGTGATAACCCGAGGAATAGTTCAATACAGATTGCTTCATAATCTCCTTCTTTTCTTTCTGCTTAAAGATGCATGTGAGTCCGAGTTGAAGATTGTTGGGTTCTATGTGCAGTCACGTTTGTGTATGTGCTGTCTCAGAGAATTAGCCACAAAGTGCAAATAGCTATGGGAGGTTGCAGACTCGCCCTACATCTTCATGTCAAGTTCAACACAGTAACACAATACAGGAAGAAGTAACCTCCATTTATTTCAAAACAATGAACTTTGCAGGCTGTTACAGGGTATGTTTTTAGTTCTGGGCACCATAGCACTTTTTCACAGACACCAAGAAGGAGGGATTATTTGCCTTTTTTCCTTAGTGCTTCTGACACATGTGGCCCAAACTCAATCAGTATGAGAAAAAACAACTGTATGCTGTTTGTGAAAGCAGGGTTAACTGAGCATTTATCAAATGCTTGTGAGCCTGTTCACTTGTCATTGTCTCCTTCCTGGTGTTCCCTCGGTCATTTTTGTAACATCATGGTCCTGGTAATTCAGAACAAGAGTTTTCTTAATCACAAGCATTGAAATCATTTCCTAAGGAAATTAATAGTATATAGGGATAATAATTCTAGATGTGAATAATAATTGTTTTGTTGAGTGATTAGTAGGAGTTGTAAGGAGATGTGACAAAGAGAGCAGCTTCCAGGATAATTCCCAAATCATCCTTCTGAGGAGTGATTGTTTTGGAAAAGGGCAACCATTTGGGGATTCCCTGCCACTCTTCACACCTCAGTCCCAAAACAGTTCAAAATGAAGATGTAAAGAAACAGAATATGCAGTATATTGGAGATGTCTTTTATGGAACATTTTTTGTTAACCTTTGATGAGTCAAAAGAGTGAAAAATATTGGAAGAAGTTGTATTTGTATTTCCCGAGAAGAACTGTGTGGGGTTGACTTGAAAGGGATTGGAAAGTCACAAAGAATATGTGCTTTATTTTGTATAATTTTGTATTAACAGGTATTTAATTGAACAAAGTTAAATAAAATCATATTTCTGCATGCTTTGTACAATTCAGTCTGTGGGGTCTTTCTTAGGGTTTTGAAATGGGACTACTTGCTGCCAGGTTGCCCCAGCCTAGGACAAGAGTGACCTGCTGAGCACAGTGGAGGTCCATCAGCATCAGAAACTCTGGATTGGGACTCACTTAGGTCAGTAATGAAGAAAAGAGGTAGGGACACAGAGACCAGCTTGTGGGTGCTGGTTGTTAAGAAAGTAAAAGCACAGCCCAAGATCTAGGCACAGCCCAGCAGTGAGGTGCATCTCAGAAACGAGACGCAGGAGAACAGCTGGCTGGCCCAGAAAGGAGGTGCACATGGGATCCAGGTCTGAGCATGGTTTGCAGTGAACAGGGCAACCCACCAAGTAGGTGTCCCTGTGTCTAGGACACGGACAGGGGTTGCCTGGAGAAGATTTAATAAAGGTTGATACTTGGACTTCAGTACTTAGATGTAAAAAATAAAAAATAAAATAAAGGAGATAGCGAAAGAGATACAGACAAACAGAACTGTGTGTGTTGAATGCCCTTTTGTGCTCCTTTAGTCCAGCAAGTATTAGACCTGCTCACCTTGTCTAAGGAAGGTTGTGTTCAGAGGTGCTGAATACATGACTAAGCACGTCTGTGCAAGAGTGTGCACAAAGGTTTGGGCAAGACTATAATCTTTATCAGTATGCCTAGTGGAGTAGGCCTCGGGCTAGAAATCTAAACAAAATGTTTTTCTAAAGTGCAGAAGTCTGGAGGACTTCTAAAATCCTAAAAGGTTCTGCTTCTTCCTTTGCTTTTGACACATTGTATGATGGGATCACTTGAGATCTTTAGCAGATAGGAAATCAATACAGAAAGTGAGCATAATTAGGCTGTTTGAGCTTCTTATAAAGCATTTTAGGATTTCTGGCAAAGGAAAACAATAGAAAGCTGAGCAACATCTCTTATGTGCTTGAAAGCCTGGAGAGACATCAGACTGGTGAGCTAGACAAAGCTGAGGTCAGAAATATTTTTCTAGGGGAACATTTATTGCCTAAAGTATTATTTATCTGCCTTCCAACCCTCTCCTATAAGTGCATTATAATTCTACATGAATGTCA
This sequence comes from Anseranas semipalmata, assembly GCA_013399115.1. NCBI lineage: Eukaryota > Metazoa > Chordata > Aves > Anseriformes > Anseranatidae > Anseranas > Anseranas semipalmata. The sequence goes on along the minus strand of VXAA01005745.1, from coordinate 776,854 downwards.
AAAAAAAACAACAACATGACATCTAAGAAAACCTCTCTTTGCACAAAGGCTGGCTTTCAGGATGATGTTGGCTGCTGTACAAAGTAATAAGCATGGGTTGGATAACTCTTCTTTCCTCTCCTTATTTTTGTCTGAATATCCCTCATTCACAAAGTATGTGGAGAGAGATTTTTCTTTTCAATCTCGTGCACTTCTAAGTGCTGTTACAATTATATCAAAGTGCTACCACTGTCGCTTCTGGTTTCTAGAAATAGCAAGCAGTGTACTGGTGCATTGTGAATCCTACCTGGCTCTAGCTTGTCACCGCAACAATCAGAAGAAACCCACCAAAGATTTCAGGTGGGAAGGATGGCACATGAATAAATAATTTATAGCCCATGATTCAGTCCCTATTTTTATAGGCTTGCTGTTTTTCTGGGACTTTGAAAAAGGGCTAAGAATAGTATACACATGAAGTGACATATCCTTTATGCAACACAGAGTTTTTCTGTCTCGTTTGATCTGGATCCTACAAAATCTGAGCAGCCAATCTGGGGAACTTATATCATGCAATTCCTGTTGTTTTTACTGGGCATCATGGTAGATAAGCACCCAAGAAAAAATATTTTGCTTGATACCAAGCAAAATGTCTTATTTTGAACATTATTTTAAAATGAATAAAAATTATTTGGAGGTAGAAATTCTAATCACAAATGAAATTGAACTTTTTTCACAAAAGCATGGTGGATATAATTTTTTAATATAAAAAATACAGTAACTATTTACTTTAAATAGCAGAGGAGGCACTGGGAGAAGCTTGCAATATCCCAGCGATTAGGACGCTCTGAAAGGAACAAGTCCTGGAACTAGGTTTAAGTTCCTCTTGAAGTCCAGAAGTGGATGGAACAGAGCTGAAGTTCCCTGTGTTGTAACTGATGGGCTATGACGCTTGAGGCTGGGATGTTGGTGGTTTTTTGTTGTTGTTGTTGTTTGTTAGTTCGTTTTGTTTTGTTTTGTTTTGTTTTCCTCCTGTGTTCCTTGCATTTTTCTGAAGTTTAAAAAACCTTCAAAACGTTCATGTCTTTTCTGGGGGGTAAAACCTGAACAAAATTTACCCAATTTAACAAGTGATTCTGGTTGCCCCAAAATTGTATTTAAAAATAGTTTAATCAGATGAGAAAATGTCATCTAGCTTCAGGCTGGGCACTGAGACGGGTCTTCTCCCCAGTCTCCATTTCACCAAACCTATTTTCATGTGACATACCTAAGGAAGAACCTCCTTTATTTGTGCTTGCTTTCCCCTCAAAGATAGGCAAGCTATCCAACTTGGTCAGAGGACAATACAGAGGCAAAAAGAGTTTAAAAAAGGAGGAAAAAAAAGTCTGTTAAGATATCAGCAAAAAAAAAAAAAAAATCCCAGTAAAGAAATTTAACAGAGTGTCTGAAATAGTTTTACAAAGCAATTACTAGAAATTCTTGGGGCTTATGCTTCTTAATCTGGACTGAACAAATCCTATTGGCAGGGAGATGGACAACATGACCCACTGTGCTCTTTCAGTTATTTGCTGCATCTGTGGCTCTCTGAGGCTGCCACAGCCACAGGTAACTCCACTTTCCGAAACTTTGTGCTTTCCAGGGAGTTTGTTCAGTGTGGGTTCTGGTTTTCTGGTTGAGGAACCTTCATTTCAGCTTGGCTGACAGTTAACATGGATCGGCAGGCTGTCAAAGCAGTCAGATACCCCTAGCTGTGCACAGCTCAAAACTTAACAGGCTGTGTTTTATCTATTTATTCATTTGCTTATTTATTCCTTCACTCCAGTAGCAGATGAATTTCTTATGATTACAGGGCCCCTCCATGCACAAGGGATCCAGGACAAAGGCGTAAATAGTTGGAGAAGGCAGATTTCCAATGTAATGATGACTGGAAATGTAAACCTTGTCAAAGTCATCTACATAGGACACAGCAAAATGGCTAAAATCTTCTTAAAAACCAACTAAGTTCCATTCGTCAAGGGCAAGATCCATTACAGCAGTACTTGCATGCAATGTCTCGAATCGTCTTTCATCTGCTAATGACTGGAAGGATGTGGTTAACTGCCTGCTGAGAATTACATCCACTTACCTTTCCCCCTCTGCTCGTCTCCTGTTTATTTCATGCTCTTAATAGAGTTTTACTGACTAAATACAAATTTGCCACCAAGCCAATCTATACAGATTGGGTTACTGCTACCTAAGAGGTTTTATTTTCTTCGACAGGGGCAATAAAAAAAAGTACAAAAAGTGATGCCACTCATCAAATACTGCTCTTTGTGTATTCCATTCGGAACTGCAACATCATCTGCTGTTGGAAATGAAATTAAGGTCAAGGTTTTACCTCTCAAGCTGATGTAAACCATTGATCCTAACCTGTGTTTTAAAGTTAGCCCGGCTCATAGTCATGTCCTATTGGTACAGCTTTTGCAGCTACTCTGTGTGTTTTTAGTTTTTTTTTTTTGTCTGGTAGTACTGGTTATTGGTATTTTAATTAAAATGTTTGTATAAGCACTTGCAATTTTGAAGCAGATATACTGAATACTAAGACTTGTCACTGTCACCCAACTTCAGTGGTTTTTTAAATAGGAGAATAGGTCTCTAATTTGAGATCGTAAGTCCAGAAAGTCAGATATTTACAGAAAAGTATGGAAATCACAGTTAGGATGACAAATATTGACTGTTGCTGCTCCATTTGCTCATTAGACACAACACTAAGGTCTCTTTAGAGGAACCTCTAGCAGTGTTGTTAATAAAGTGTAGCATGTTCGGGAGGAGTTCATTCTGCGTGAGTTTAGATAGCTGAAAGTCATACTTTTTTTTCTAGGATAAAGGTCCCTGGGCTTCTTTGTGAAAAGCTGCTAACATCCCATTCAAACTTTCCCAGAACTCATCCTGTGATACCAGTACTAAGTCACAGGGATGCTGGAAGGGTGATGGGCAAAGCTGAAAACAGTTTTGATGTCTCCCCCCTTATTTAACACCAGCTATCCTGAGTATGAGGAGTCGTTCAAAATGAACAAGTAAATACAGTCTGTAAGCTTCTCTCAAGACCTTTAATGTCAAATCAAAATCATTATCCATTATTAATGTCTTATGTGTTGTTTGGGGATACATTGCTCAAACCTGGGTTGCTCTGCTTCTCTTTATTTAAACGATAGATAGGCTGGGGTTTCTTAAAAATCTTGTTTGCCCCCCAAAGTGGTGGAGTTGTGATTATCATGCTCTGTTTTTGGATAAAAGTGACACTGTATTTTTCTTCACAATTCAAGGAACCTTTGATCTCCATCTTGGAATTTCTCACTTGCTCTTAAATGATACTCCACTAAGAACAGATTGAGTTTTCATAGAATAACAGAATGGTTTGGGTTGGAAGGGACCTTAAAGCCCATCCAGTTCCAACCCCTGCCATGGGCAGGGACACCTCCCACCAGGTGCCCAAAGCCCCATCCAGCCTGGCCTTGGGCACTGCCAGGGATGGGGCACCCACAGCTCCTCTGGGCAGCCTGTGCCAGGGCCTCACCTCCCTCTGAGTAAAGAATTTCCTCCTAACATCTAGTCTAAATCTCCTCTCTCTTAGTTTAAAACCATTCCCCCTTGTCCTATCACTATCTGCCCATGTAAAAAGTTGCTCTCTATCTTTTTTAAAAGCCCCCTTTAGGTAATGAAAGGCCACAGTGAGGTCTCCCTGGAGCCTTCTCTTCTCCAGGCTGAACATCCCCAGCTCCCTCAGCCTCTCTTCACAGGAGAGGTGCTCCAGCCCTCTGAGCATCCCTTGTGGCCCTCCTCTGGACCCTCTCTAACAGGTTCACGTCCTTGTTGTGCTGGGGGCCCCAGACCTAAAGTTTTATATAGCAGTGTGTGTGTGTGTGTATGAGCGACACATTCCTGTAGTTATTTGATTGTTTTTCTAACTTTATTCAGAGAAGAACCATAAAAAATAGACTGAGCTGGGCATGCCTCTCCCAAAAGCTGGACTGAGGGAGAACTGGCAGCATACTGCTATCTGCAGTATCCCCACCACACTGCAGATGTTGGTGTTTCCACTATCTTTGTGTATGAAGGTGAATAAAGGTTTCAAAATTAGTTTTAGACAGCTGGAGCTGAAATGTTGTCTGGTGCACAGAATCAAGGCCTGGCATCCTGCTGACAAAACAGCAGCCACAGATCAGGAGCAGTAGTGGAAGATGTTGCAGTGTGCTGTCTGAAGGGCTATAATTGCTGCAGTTGCCTCTGGGAATAGTGCTATAGCTGTCATTGGCTTTATTGATAGAATATGACCATGGTCAGCATGACTGAATCAGCCCTGAGAGGGAATATGAAAATGCAGAGGTTTTAGTGGCTGGCCTGGATGGGGTGAGATGTTTTCCGGAAGCTAGCAACCTGAGGGACAGTCTGAGCACTACTGGATATTTCCTTCTATTCAGGGAGTTCCCTTTTACCTTCTTGCCTGCTCCCTGGACTGATGATCAAGCAGAAGTAATCAAGTGCCAGCAATGTTGCTAATAATCAACATTTTCAAAGTCAAGGAAGAGGCCATAGAGTGCGGCATAGATGTTAATATTGGATCATGTGTGAAAAGCTATGTGTATGATGGCTGGCTGTTGCCTGTGTCATGAGTCATCTACTGCTCATTATTTGCTTGCATGAAGATTAAATCTGCTGTCCAGTTGCATTATATGTTTGCAAGTGCAGACAGAGCACAAATAACCAAATGTTATAACCACCAAAAACCTCTTAATTTATTTAGTGTATGTGTTCTTTAGAATAAAATCAGTAAGGCAGGAGAAATGAAAAGAAAATATGCTGGGTTCTTCAGTATGCTATTTGTCTAAGGAAATGAAAACTGCCACCATTTCTGTTTCACTAGAAAGAAAGGAAATCGTGCTAATAGCTCTCATTAGCTATTGTTGCCCTAGGAAGATCGTGGATCTGTTCTCTTCCTGGGCGTTCATTGTGTGTTTCCACAACAGAGTTCTACATCATGACTCTTCCTTTTCCTCCTCCTTTTTCATGAGAATGATTAAGAACAAATGAACTTAATCCATTCTCTTTCTGTACGCAGCACTTTAAAGCAAAGCACAAGAATCCTTACAGAAAAATGCACATTAATCCCAGTTCTCATTGGAAAACCAGGTGTGAGGGAATACTCTTCTGTATGTTCAACAGCTTAAGAGATCATAGAAGTCTCTTGGTAAGATCAGTATCTGTTAGTTTCTCGCTTTTCTTCCATTGCATACTCCAGGGCTGGGGCACATGTATCTTCCGTTGCTGCCTTTGGTAGCACCAAAGCATCTGTCATCTTTTTGGCACCTCTTAGGTGCTTTGGTCACAGCTATAACCCTTCATGTCCCAGTGACTCAGCCCATCATTGAGTCCAGTTTGTGTTATTTTATCTTCTCCATTCCACTTTTGACAGTAAGTAAGGGTTCTATGAAACAACCATTTGTCATTCTGGAAAGAATTAAGATGATTGTTCATGATGGGGGAGCGGAGGGGCAGGCACTGAGCTCTTCTCTCTGGTGACAGTGACAGGACCCAAGGGAACGGCATGGAGCTGTGACAGGGGAGGGTCAGGCTGGGTGTTAGGAAAAGGTTCTTCACCGAGAGGGTGGTCGGGCACTGGCACAGGCTCCCCAGGGCAGTGGTCGCAGCACCGAGCCTGCCGGAGTTCAAGGAGTGTTTGGACAGTGCTCTCAGACACAGGGTCTGATTTTTGGGTGGGCTTGTGTGGAGCCAAGAGTTGGACTCGATGATCCTTGTGGGCCCTTCAGCTCAGGATACTCTATGATTCTATGGTTTTATAATTCATTTGAAGTTGCCGTTATTTTATCCAGAGTCTTCTGTGCAGAGGTATGTATACAAGTACACACAGAAGTCAGATGTGACTGACTGTGAAAGCAGGAAGCCTCTGTCCAGTTCATATCTGATTGGCCCAATGTCCTAAGAAATGCTAGACTTGCTGACTATATGCCGTGGGATTGATCTGTGTGTGAAGAAGAGCTGCTTCTTCAGAATGCCCGCAGTGAGGCTCTTGCCCTCTAATATTACCTTACTCACTAAAACAGATATTTCTGCTGTAAAATTCTGAGTAACAATCATTGATGTTATTAAAATAGATATGTGAAAATGCAGTCAGTATGATCAGAAACTTGTTTCCATGTGGCTATTAGAACTAATTTGTAAGGCATCTGGAAGAAAGAAAGAAGACCTTTGCTTTGGAGTATAAATTACTTATGACTACTGCAGTTTGGAATGAGACATTCCCAGAAGTCAGATCTACTTGCTGTGTTTGTTTCCAAGAAGTGGCTGATGCTGGAGGAGATTCTGGACTAGAGAAATTCAGAGTTTGATTTTGTCCTCCTCTTCTTCAGATACTCACCATGTAAGAGGTCTGGGTTTATGAGCTGCTGCACTGCCGTGGTGTGTATGTTGTGTAGGATTCCTGCATTTGTACTGAAAGAGAGCTCAGGGACACATTTTGTAGCTCCTAATGTTCTACATGTAGAGGTTGCACATCAATGTGGAGGTGGAAATGAATGGCCTCCATTACACTGGATCTTGCTTTGCTGATCATGATCTGTTCTCTAATATTTCTTTTGGATTAAAAACATGAGATTCTGTGTTCAAAGGGGAAATGGGCCAATAATATCTTTGCCATCACTGGGATTCATGCAAATACCTGTTTCATCCGTGTGCAATCCCAGACTGACTATAGAACTCCCACCCATTTTACTGACAAGGTTTCAAGTGAAAACAAAGTTTTGTGGGCTTCAGTGGGACCTTTTTGCATTTACCAACTACCTCAATCCAGATGATAAAAGTTAGGGCAAAACACACTTTGAACATCTGACAGAAAGAAAGAGAAGCCCTGGAGAACCCCCAATGAGTGTTAAATGTAGCAGTCAGCTAGTGTGAACCCAGAGGAATAGCTGGGTGTCTCTGTCCGAGTGATTCACTGCAGGTCATGTATGTAGGTGAATATTTGGTTGGGGTTGTGCTGAGATCTTAATCTTTGAAGGGAAAAGCTCATGCTCACGTGGAGAGAAATGATGTTCATTTACTACTGGGAGGATTTTCAAGCGGCCATCCCGTTCTGTGGAAAGTCATTTATCCTTCTGAAAAGAAGGTTACAATTAGCAGAGAAGATGCAGTGCAGGACACAGAGGCATCATGGCCTGATAAAGTAGAAGACGTGGTTTGTGATGGTTCACAGCTCTGTCACAGTCCTGCCAAGTCACTTTCAGGAAGTCATGCACACAAGTTTTACTTCTGTTTCCATACCTGCAAAATGGAAATAGCAACGAGAAGAGAAGTGGAAGAAGTTTTTGGGGATGGGGAAAGCAATCCTAAAATTTGCTTTCAACTAAGAGAAATGTTTGAAGGAAGCTATGTGTCAAATGGGTCTTCTTCCCCTAATTTTGACACTTCCCCTCTCTTTCACCCAACTTCAAGCTATTTCTGTTTGCTGTCAATTTCTCATCTGGAGGGAAATCAGAAGAAGAGTGGTTTTCCTTTTGGATGGATAAATAACTTCTTTATGCAAATATGCCTTTCCCTCTCAGGGACTTATATAGCCCAGTTGGACATTCCAAGTGTCTTACAGTGTTAATTGTGTTTGTCATCTCCACAACTGAGCTGGAAAGATATGCAGAGGGAGAGGAAGAGTCAGGATAAATAAAACAAGGGTTTCCTATGGTCACTATCCTGGAAGTGGGATTCAGGATCCAATTAAGTACCAAAGCTTCCCATTCAGTGTCTGGAGAATCAGATGTTTGGTACAGAGACTCAAAATCAGCAACCATTCTGCACAAAAAGCTTCATCGTTGGCCAAAAGGAGGAGCCAAATACAGGGGCTTTCAAGGTTGTAACTTGGATCCAACCTCTTGAAACCCACTGAAATCTCATCTCAGAGAAGGGAGTAAAGGATGTTTTAAGACACATTTAGCTTGGTATGTTGAATAATAATAGTGAGGAAAGAAGTCTAATCACCTGCTTCCTCCTCAGGGGAAAATTGTGTGTAAAATGGCACAGAAAATTGCAGTCTATACCTGATTGTCTTGTAAGAAGGACATGGAATTACATGAATTTGCCAGTAAATTAGTGACAGAAATGGAAACTGATGACCTTACCATTAGCACAACTTTTCGTAGTTGACCCAAATGTTACCAGTCATTTTATTTTATTTGGCCTTGTCACTCCAAGAAGAAACAATGCAAATAGAAAAGAATAGAATGAAATTCAGTGGTCTTTATGGATATGCTGTAACCTGGAGCATGTAGGCGAACTGCTCCTTGTTGCTTTGTCTATGGACTTTCCTTCTCTATAGGAAGAATCCCCTTTTCAAAGCTTTTCAATGGCTTTTTCAATGGCTGTTGTCAAAAACATTTTTAGAAACATTCAATCTGATGCTTTCCTTTGACATCTTGTTTTCCCGATGGCTGGGTGTTGAATTAGTACTGAATGACCATGGCAAAGTCCCAGCAAGAAACTGGGTAAAGGGCAACAAGAACATCATGAAGAGTTCATTAGGAAGTTGTTTGTATGCATCCTTTGGGATCTTTGTGAATTTCCTGTTTTATTTTAACTTTCTTGTTTCTAAGACAGTTCAAAAAAAGCAAGGAAAAATCTATTTCTTGGGACTGGCTGTGCTTTTGGTGGCTGGAGGAAGGTAGCTTATACAGCAAAACTACATAGTTTTCTCTCTGAGTTCCTCGTGATGAAGAGGAGTGCTTGCCAGAGGCTGGAACCTGCTCCCCACCTTCAAGACACACATTTCACAGAGCTACTCAGGGTGACATTGCAACTGGACCTGAAATCTCTGTTCTTCAGTGAAGTAATTGCTGATTTTCACTTATGGCACCTTGGAAAGAGATCTGAGGGTGTTCTTTTTCATAGAGGATGGGTGAACGCACCCTACCCTAGGTGTACCCATTTCTGAAGTCTGTTCAGAGATGTTCTTGTGCGGCCTCCCAAGCACCTGCCTGTCCTGGGGTTGGGAGATTCTTTGCAGAAGAATCTTCTTTTTTCAGATTCTTTGCAGAAGTTTTACTGATAGAACTTTTTCTAGAGTCCTAGAAGTAAAACTAGTAGTCTAAAACTACTAAAAGTAAAACTTCTAGGACTCTAGAAAATCAATATCCAGGAATGTTTCTTCTAGTTTACAGTGGGATAAATGGGAGGATAGTAGAGCAATAAGTTTACCACATGCATGCCCTTTTCTGAGATGGAGCACTTAAGACCTAAACCTTTCTGCCCATTTATGAATACACCATTTAACTGCTTTTGAAAGACACTTGCGTTAAGCTTTCTCTTGGATTGCTCTTTTCATACCTTTGCTGTCTTCCAACCCATTTACTTAGAGAAACGATTATCAATAAATATCTTGAAAAAATTGTTGTCTCTAGATGCATTTATGTCCTTTAGTCCTCTTCCCTCCTTGACAGGCTGTTCTAGTCTTCCGTCCTCACAGCGGTGGAATATGTTGATTTGCCTTGTGAATAATCTGTACAGTTAACCTCTTCTTAAATATGTGAATTTGCTAGACTGTTTAAAGCCCAGCACAGAGTGTTCATCTCTCTTTTATTTTGGTCCCTACCAGGAAACGCCTACAGAGAATGCCTGGGCAATGGAACATGGGCTTCCAAGATAAACTACTCTCAGTGCGAGCCTATTCTGGATGACAAGGTCTGTATTTTTCCTTCCCTTCACTCTTCTCAGTGTCATTTCTCAGCATATATGTATGCAAAGCCAAGCTTAAGGTTAACATACTAATTTGGGATTTCTGAGCTGGATTCCATTTCTGTCTCTGCAACAAATCCTCCCTGTGAATTCAGTCAAATCATTTATCCTCTCTTCATATCCCCTACTCACATAGTTTTTAAAAAATAAAGGATGCTTTATTACACCCTGTCCCTGGTGATATATGTTTATGCAGATCCTTCCTAGCTTTGTTGAGAGCTTGCAGCTGCTATAGTAAATGTTAGTGATAATAACAATAATACCAAAAGCTTCTTTGCCAGTGAAATGTAAGCTTTCATCGGTTGATTCCACCCTCTACCTGCCAGTTCTGAAGTCTCATTGACAACTGGCCTTTCCAGATCTCATGCCATTTTCCCTTCAGCAAATATGTAAAGGGGCAGCAGCAGAAAAATATATAAAAAGCAGACTGAGGTCCCAGCTGTCTTTAAAAAAAATGAGCCAACTCTGCGTTATATAGCAGTTTACAGAATGAAATTAGCCTATAAGGTTAAGCTCCTTCAGAAAAGCTGCAAGCAATTGTGCAAATTGTCCTTCTTTTGTCAGATGTCTCACCTTTTTTTGGAGGCATCATAGACATTCATCCTTGCACAGTTTAAACCTTCAAGCCTTCCATGTCTTGCCCTCTTTCCCTTCCTCCTGCTCTGAGTGCTATGGTGGGACATGTAGGCACACTTGGGTTTTGGTCTTTCTGAGCCCAGCAGCTCAGGCCTGTTTATATTTTGGGGTTCTTTCCACTCTTTCTGTTGTTGGAGTTGTGTCATGCCAGTTTCAAACAGAGAGGAGGAAGACAAGGTCTTGCCAGCTGCAAGCTGCTTGCAGAGCTAATCCAGATTTCAGTCTCGGGAGCTATCTGGACTGTTGCTGCACCCAGAACAGTTGTGATGTGGCTTGGCTGTGGCTTGACATCCATCCCATAATATCCATTTTGTGGGCTTTGACAAATGAATGAGAAAACAGGTAACTATACACCAGGTGCTGAGAAGTGCCCACTCTTATTCATTGGCTAGGTCATTTGTTGGAAGGCACCCCCCAAAAAAGGTGAAGGCTTCTAGAAAGTAAGAAGCAATGCACCAGTAGAGGAGTGCTTTCCAGCGGGACTGATAAGCTTTCAAGCATTGGCATAGTGGAGAGGGTCCCATGGCAATTCAAGCTGATCTGAGGTGGGACCACTCCCTGCCCATCCTTATATTTCCTTCCCACTGAAAGTGGAAGAACTTTATTTGCTGGCTCAGTTTTCAGCTGGATCGGTTCCCTGCACCATCTTATTGCATTATTGCAGGGGTGCTGGGGCCAGGGCAAGCAAGGGGAGTGAAAGGCTGACTGGGGTGGAGGGGGACAGCAGCCCATGGTAGCTCTGGCTGAGGTGGATTTGCACTTCTGTGAAAACACCCTCTTAAAAATGAGCAAGGCGCGGGGGTGGAGTGTAGCATCCAGTGCTGAGCTAGAGAAGGGGGTAAATGGCTGGGCAAAGACCAAAAATCTTTGATGCAGGTTAGCCTATATGGGAAACCTGAGCTGACAGTAGCAGTCTGCTGTACCAGCTCAGGAAAACGCTGCTGTATTTTAATGAAACTTATTATGTGTTTTTCTGCATGACTTGAACAGTTGCTATCTCTGCACAGGTAAATACAGAGGAGTTTTATTTGAAGAGCCTGAAGAAGTGTTGTGACTGGAGTACAGGATTATCTCCTTGCTCTGTTTTTGCTTTTAAAACCTTTGCAGCTATGTTGATAGCTTAAAACTTCTTAAATAGCATGTTCCTTAAACAGAGGAAAGTGCAGATGTTCCCCCAACCCTTGTTTGCAAAAGCTTAAAAATTCATTTAGTAGATCTTTAAAGATTTGTGACAAGCTTTACAAATATTAATATTTGTGAATATTTCCTAAATCTCTACATAATGCTCAGTGTTACAAATGAATACTTGGGTTGCTTTGTGATCTCAAAAAAAAAAAAAAAAAAAAAAAAAGTAAAGGAAAGAAATCCCCATGGATTTGCATAATCCTCCATTTTGATTAAAGGTGAGATGCAAGCACACGTACGGGTCTATTGTTATTTGTTGACTGGTCACAGCAGATGCCACGTATCGTTCAGGATGTACCCCCTGTGTTTCATGTTTGTTTTTAATGCAGAAAACAACACTACTCTCAAACTTGACCGCCTACAGCCAGAGTTCTAAGGAAGGACATAGTTTGACTTCAAATGCAGTGATTGATACATGGGGACAGGAAGAGGAGTTTTCAAGATCAGCCCAGTGTCTAGTACCACATGCTTTATGACAGTGTTGGCATTGTAGCAAGGGAAATTGCAGTTTTTTGCAGCTCTGGGTCAGTGTCAGGAGGCATAAGCTCCTGTAGCACACATTCACTGATGGACTACTTTCATACATCAGTGCTTAGCTCATGGTCATGACCTGTGACAGTAGCTGATAAAACCATGCTCTGGGATGGCCTTGCTCCTAGATAGACATTTTGGGTGGGTTGAGTTTCCCTAATGTAGTTATGCAGTATCATTTAAAATGCCCCAGAGTGTCTCCATGCGTCTGGCAGATGTGACACAGGCCTTCTGGGATAACAGTGTCCTTCAGCTGCAGCAATTGGAGGTCGGTCACTGGGACTGACCAAGAAGCACAGAGCCTCCTACATGCACCTCAAGGGGCCCTACATGCCTGTGTGGGGCACAACTGTTTCCAGCCCTTGCTTCAGTTATTGGTTTGGATTTGGATAGATACCCAAATGTCGATGTCATAATGTCAGACTGAATCCCACTCTCTTAATGATCAATTGGCATCTTCTCCAGGCACCAGAATCAGGTACAGGAATCATTATGATCCTACTGGCTGTTTGGCATAATGGGTAATAAATGAAAAGCTTCTACTCAGCCTACAAGCTCCTGTGTCAGAGACCTTTGCTGTATCTGGCACAAATCCGTGCTCTTGTTAGAAGACAAATAAGAGACTCAAACAGCAAAAAATATGCCTCAGCCTTCATAAAAAGCTATAAATTAAGAACTATGGGACTGTCTATGTGGCCTTTGGCAGCTGGGTATGAAATTGGCTCTGCTGCTGTTTTGAGGTGGCTTGAGGCTGTGTAGCTGAGTTAGGCCATGCTTAGGACCACAGTCACGTTAGGCACAGCTACCCAGCTTCCCTCTGGCTCAGAACAGGAAAGCAGTGAGCTCAGAGGCAGATGAGAGCTCCCACTTGAAAGCAAAAGCCTGTGCAGAAATACTGCCTCTTCCCCCAGTTCGGCAGCACTGAAAATCTGCTTGACTTTTCATTGGCTTGTTTGGTGCTCAGTTGAGTTAAGATTCACCTCAGCTGATCTCTAATTGTCTAAAAGTTACACATTCAGTCCAAACTAGTCATCCAGTTTTCCTGTATGGCCAAGAGAGGGATAAGGAGGCCTCTTCAGGGAATGAATTGTTGCTATCCTGAATGTTTTGTGGAAAGAATTGAACTAACCTTGCAACACACTCGTCTCCTTTGCCTGACTGCCAGGGAGTCCCAGACAGTCAGCTTTGCCCAGCCACTGAACTTTTAAGCAGCCCGTTAGGTGAGATGGATCCCTTATTTTGGACATTAGGAAAGATAGGAGGAAGAAGGAGGCCTGTATTAGGAGGAAGCAGAACCAGTAGAAGCCAAAGAAGGACAGTTTGTTTTAGAGCAGCATCTCAGGTAACAAATATACTTCCCGGTTTGTACACGGTCCTGGGCAACCTGCTCTAGGTGTCCCTGTTTGAGCACAGGTTTGGACCAGGTGACCTCCAGAGGCACCTTCCAACCTCAACCATTCTGTGATTCTGCTTCCAAAAGGTTTTGGAGAGGAGATACAGTGTCTTCAAACTGGTCAAACTCATCGCTGAACTGATGATGAGATCATCCTGGCAACAGGTAGAAATCTAAAGTGACTGAACTGGGAATGGAGTGCAGAGCCTCACAGGAGGATGTGTGCTGTAAACAGTGGCAGGACCTGTCAGGAAGTCCTGTTAGAAGGAGAAAGATCCTTGTCATCTGGAGAGCTATGAGGGCAGTCATTAGGTGGTTATTAGTCCAAATCATTAGCTGATTTGTTCTGGACCGGTTCGCAGTCATGTCCTAACTAAAGCAAAGAAGAAGTTCCTGGAGAGAAAATGTCTCTTTTGTTAACTTAGATTTGAAAAGTTGGTGCAAGGTAAAGAAATAAGGTTAAGCTTCCTCAGTTTACCTGATAGAAGCTTGTTGGAAGATAACGTTGCACTCTCTGACCTATAATGATTGTCAGGCATAGGGTATGGCATGGAAGAGGGCTCTAGTGATGTGACCTGCTGTGGTTTGGAGACCCCAGCCAGTGGATATCCTTGCCATCCCCTCCCCTGTTTCCTTTCTAATATAATGACCCTCCTCCTAAGCCATGAATTTGATTTAAGTCTGCATTTTAGTGAAGTGAAATATCTTCCTGGAAGCAGAGGAATACTGTGTAGCAGTAGAAGATTGTTAGCATTTTAAATGCATCAGTCTTCAAGAGGGTGAGCCAGAACAGTTATGCGAGTATTTTATATGAACCCAGCTTTGACCAACACATGACTGATTCTGGGCACGTGTTTTTCAGCCCTGAAGGTGTTGTCTCCAATTCTACCAGAGACGCAGATTGCACGTAGGCTGGTGGGAAGTGATCTTGCAACCCTGTCAGCTTAGTTTTTCATAGGCACTGAGGTAGTTCTTGTTTCTATGATATTTGAATTTGCCTTCAGGAAACCTTGTTAGTGTCAGCAACAGGAAAAAAAAAAAATAAATGTATGCCTATTTTTCCTTCAGCATCAGTGTGTCAAAGAGGAGCTTAATTATATATTTTTTTCCAGTCAATTTTCTTCTGTTTTGAACCATACCTTCTTAAAACTGGAGTGAAGTTGAAACAGTGGTTAGGAGCCAAAGGATAAAGCTGAAGGGTCAGATTCAAAGAGCAGGATCCTGGGAGAAACACTGCCATGTTTTAGAAGACTTCTAGCACTACATGAGCAATTAAGCAGAAAAGAAAATAAGCAGGAAAGAAAATAAGCAAGCCAGTTTGCCAGGGCACTAGCTGAATAGCACAACATTGCATTTCAGGTAGGCACATTAGTTCAAGTGTGTTTTCCTCCCCTTTAGGTGACCTGGTGACTTAAGGACAAATAAAGCTTAGGGTGGAATTCAGGTCCTGTTTTTTTTTTCTCCTCAAGGCTATTCAGAAAATGGGCCTGTGCATGGGGAAGTTTATTTTAAGGGACTTTATAATAGACTTAAAAATACCTTACATGGTTGAGTTCAGTCCAGAAACAGCACATTACCCCATGTGCTGAAGATACAGGCAGGTTTCATCATGAAAATGATTCCAAGAGGGCTTACTCGCTTGCTTTCTGGCAAAGTGCTGGAAGATGAACAATGGAGCAGATTAACTACAGCTGCTGGTTGCAGTTTCATCCAAACATCCATTCACTGACAAATTCCTTTGACTGGAATAAAACCTTAAGGGAAATTGTTAGAAAAATGAAACAAAGTAAGATCAACCAAAATTAGAAAACTGACCATTTGCAGGATTTTAGTTTTATATTTTTATCACAGGGAAGGAAATTTAGATTCTAGGTCTTTGTCTTCTGAGGGAGAACATCCCAAACTGAAAAAGATCTGCTTAATCTGAAAAGAAACAAATGCCAAAATTAAAAAATAAAAATAAGAAATAAAAAATAAAATATCTATTTCCAGAGGTGTTTGTTCTTTAAGTGGTAAACCTCTGTCATTTTTTAACCAGCTTCAGTATTTACCTGAATAGTGTTTTTCTACTTCTTCCTCTCCGTCAGGCAAAGGGAGGAGATGCTTCTCTTTTCTCTGAAGCAGCAGCCCACCAGTAAAGAATGTTCCATTTAACTTCAAGGTCAAATTTTGCTCACATTGCTAAATACACTGATTTAGGTGGGAGCACTTACGTTTTTTCATTTGCAGGATCAAGAACCTACCAATAATGCCCTCAGCATCTTAGGAAACAGACACCAATACAATAAGTTTCATCCCATACTTGGGTCACTGCTAAAAACAAGGTCTGTTTCATCAGGCTCTCTCAAACCTGAGAAGACAAGACCAGATTCCAGTTCTTTCAGTCTGCATCAGTTTTGCCCTCAGACAGAAAGATAAGGATCTTAGCTTGCAAAGAGAGTATCTCAGAGAAAAATCTGCCCAGATGGAAAAGGCTTAGTGTTTACTCATACTGACAACTGGTTCATTTCTGTATGAAAACCAAACCATTTGAGAAGGAAAATAGCATAACCAGGCTCGTTCTGACTGTGTAGTCTCCTAACAAAGTAATGTTTTGTAATATATTGCACCTGCTAAAT
The DNA here is from genome assembly GCA_013399115.1 of Anseranas semipalmata. Classification (NCBI taxonomy): domain Eukaryota; kingdom Metazoa; phylum Chordata; class Aves; order Anseriformes; family Anseranatidae; genus Anseranas; species Anseranas semipalmata. The sequence goes on along the minus strand of VXAA01005745.1, from coordinate 760,741 downwards.
CATTGCCTGTGTCTTTGGTAGCTTTGTTATCCCAAATTTTAAAGTAGTGTAATGATGGAAATAAAAGATCCTGAGGAAATGGAAGAAAAAGGGGCAAAAGAACTTTTCTGCTGAGATTTGTAAGAAATCGTGGACAAATCCCAAACTGAAATGAAACTAAGCATGTACTTCTGTGCCTGGGCAGCATGTTTGGCTTATACATAGGCATCAGCCCTGGGGCTATTATATCATTTTAAAGTCGAGAAAAGTAATTACTGTATCCTAAACTGATTAACTGTTCCTTAATGTCAGTGCTCAGAGAGTCATGCTGATTTAATCATGTTATCTCTTTACCTCCAGAGGAAGTATGCGCTCCATTACAAGATTGCTCTCATCATAAACTACCTGGGGCACTGTATATCAGTAGGGGCCCTTATAGTTGCCTTTATGCTTTTCTTGTGCTTGAGGTGAGTAATCTGTTTGCATGCTTCTAACTTGGTTGGGTGTGCGACACTTATCGGGTTACTCAAGCCCTCTAATAACACTGTCCAGATTGTGTATGGTCTTGAAAAATTATGGCTTTTATGCTCCCAAGGATGTACATGGTTTCATTGATTGATGCAGTGGATGAGTTGTAATGACGGCTTCCGTGCTTAAGACTTAAAGCTTATTTATATTCAGGAAGAGAAATATACATGATTTATTGATGCAGAAAAAAAAAAAAAAAAAAAAACGGAGNATGATGCAAAAAAAAAAAAAAAAAAAAAACGGTGAGCACAGAGTGATTCATTAAGGGAAGATGGGATTTGAGAGTGTCAAGTTGCAAGTCTGGGGGCAAGTCTAAGGCATGGCATGACAACACAAGGCATTTTGCATTCCCTGGTAGATAATCTCCAGAGCTTGACCCAAGGAGATGGAATGAAATCTTTCCATTGTGCTTTGGGTTAATTTCAATTTTTCTTCCATTAAAGAACTTAGGATTTTGTTTAAATAACCAAAGCAACATCTTTATAGGAGTTTTATTTCCACCAGTGCTCATGAAACAAGGAATGCAAATCACTGAAACTACATAGAAATGCCTCTCTTCTCCTGTTTAATAGGAATGGCCTCGTTGGAGGGTATTTCTGTATTATTTGTGTGGTCTTGTCTAAGAAAGTTCAACCTGAACTTGGTCCCAACTACAGTAAGTGCTGTTGAATGATAATCCTTGAGAAAAGTCTCACATTAGTACCAAAGCAGAAACAAGTGGAGGACCCTAACCAGGATTACAATATCATAGACAGTGACCTAAGTGAATGCATTACTGCTTTCCTAGACTGGAGCATACCTACAGAGGCTTACACTAAGTCTTCCTCTTAAGCAGTGTTAACAAGAGGTTCTTTCTTGTTAATAACAGGAATCTTCTTTCACCCCAGTGCCTATATACAGAATAATCTGTGCTAAGAAA